>VWZE01024887.1:92137-112803 GCA_013396675.1 Eubucco bourcierii
CCCTCCCTGCCCCCTCCACACCTCCTCTGTGCCCTCCATGCCCACTCCGTGCCCCCCCTGCCCCCTCCCCACACACCCCCCCCCCCCCCCCCCCCCCCCTCCCATCTCTTCCCTTACACAGGAAACTCTCATTAGGTGGCTTAACTAGAAACATATTCCAGGATAGGAATGTGCAAGGCATAATGTTAGCCAGCTGAGGAGCAGAGACAGACTTCTTTGGAAAACTGCTATCTGATGGAACAATAAATGTATGGGAATGAATTATTCAAGACCATACTCAAACTATTCAGGAACTTAAAACTTATGTGGCTTAAAAAAAAAAAACAAGCCTGGAATCTTTCTGCTGGATTTCTCCCAGCTTGGGTCTCTTGAGGTTTGATGAGTTCCTTACAGGGGAGTAATAGAGAAACACAATTTTTGTTGTGATTTTGGGAATGGGGCTAGAGGAGATGTTATCATTAATGATAACTGAATGCAGGGCTGCAGCAAGAGCAGTGTGGGCAGCAGGGCAAGGGAGGGGATTGTGCCCCTTTTCTCTGCTCTCCTCTGAACCCACCTGCAGTCCTGTGTCCAGTTCTGGAGCCCCCAGCACAGGAAGGACATGGAAGTGCTTGAGGGACTATCGACAAGGTCTTGTAGTGACAGGACAAGGGGCAATGGGTTTGAAGTGGCAGAGGGGAGATTGAAACTGGATATTAGGAGGAAGTTGTTTGGAGTGAGGGTGGTGAGACACTGTCACAGGTTGCCCAGGGAGGTTGTGGATCATGTTGGGTACTTCTGTGATCCACCACCTCCCTGAAGGTGTTCAAGGTCAGGCTGGATGAGGCCTTGAGTGACCTGTACTAGTGGGAGGTGTCTCTGCCTGTGGCAGGGGGTTGGAAGTGGATGAGCTTTGAGGTCCCTTCCAACCTTATCATTCTATGATTCTATGATTCTATGTGCCAGAATTTCCACCACTAATTTGTGTCTTCAGGAAGGGCTGCATCACATTTACATTGATTCTGCATGAATGCTTCTGCTATGAAAACTAAATATGGTTTACACAGTAGCTATATACAACTTGAGGAAGGCATTTAAGAGAGTAATCATGCCTGGAGAGAGTTTGTTACAACTGTGTGCACATGTGTCTGATTTTTCAGTGACACATTTCAAGTTTCTAAGAGAAACAAACATTTTAGGTGAAAGGCTTTTTTTTTTTTTTTCTCTTTTCCTTTTCCTTTTTCTTTTTCATTTCCTTTTTTTTTCTTTTTATTTTCCTTTTTCTTGTTTTTATTTTTCTTTTTATTTTTATTTTTCTTTCTTTTTCTTTTTTCTTTTTCTTTTTCTTTTTCTTTTTCTTTTTCTTTTTCTTTTTCTTTTTCTTTTTCTTTTTCTTTTTCTTTTTCTTTTCCTCTTTCCTTTTCCTTTTCCTTTTCCTTTTCCTTTTCCTTTTCCTTTTCTTTTTTCTTTTCCTTTTTCTTTTTTTTCTTTTTCTTTTTTCTTTTTCTTTATCTTTTTCTTTTTCTTTTCCTTTTCCTTTTTCTTTTCCTTTTCCTCTTCCTCTTCCTCTTCCTCTTTCTCTTCCTTTTCCTTTTCCTTTTCCTTTTTTCTTTCTCTTTTGGAAATGGAGTTGTTTAANGTGTTTCCTTTATTTTCTTTTTATTTTCCTTTTTCTTTTTCTTTTTTGTTTCCTTTTTTTCTTTTTATTTTCCTTTTTCTTATTTCTTTTTCTTTTTCTCTTCCTTTTCCTTTATCCTTTTTCTTCTCCTTTTCCTTTTTCTTTTTCTTTTTCTTTTTCTTTTCCTTTATTTTCTTTTTATTTTCCTTTTTCTTTTTCTTTTTTCTTTTTTTTTTCTTTTTTCTTTTTTCTTTTTATTTTTTCTTTTTCTTTTTTTTTTTTCTTTTTTTTTTCTTTTTTCTTTTTATTTTTTCTTTTTCTTTTTTCTTTTTTCTTTTTCTTTTTTCTTTTTCTTTTTCTCTTCCTTTTCCTTTTTCTTTTCTTTTTCTTTTCCTTTTTCTTTTTCTTTCTCTTTTTCTTTTCAAATGGTAAGAGAGGAATTATATAGATATAAAAATCATACTCTTGGATTTATAAACTATTATGTATTTATTATTTATTACTAATATACTTATTATTTCTTTATCACTCATTATTTATTTCTGTATTTATTTGTTAGATTTATATACTACCCATATATAACCAAACCATACAGAGTTCTGCCATGAACACCTGAATTCACTCCACTGCCACACAGACACACATGAAAACAGGAATCTTCAGCAGGTGTAGCTTATAATGAAGCTTTATCACTCAGCTGTGGGCCATGGACAAAGTGATTAACTCTGAAGATTTGATTTAACAATCACTTGTGTTAGTCTATATTGATAATTGCTCCTTGCAAGTCAATGTTTTATGAAAACATCATATAAATATTTTATGAAAATTCCTTATTAAAAAGTACATCATCACCACTTAGGAACTATTGATCAATCACTTGAACTGGCCTTACTATGTGAACGTGCCAGAAAGCTGAGTAATTAAATATGTGTTTTATTTCAGCTGCTACTCAGATGTTATGACCAGCTCTAAAGTGGTTTCAAGGTCAGTGTAACGTTGTTGTACATGGGGATATCATCTATCAGCTGTGATAATGCCAAGTCACAAATTGCTTGCTCCTAACCCTTGTGAAGTGCCATAGGATCCTGTTCTTTTCCCATTTCTCCAGAAATCCCAGCTATTGACAGGGTGCAATGGCAAAGTGGAATCATCAATACAAAAAATTAGGACAGAGAAACTTAAACTGGGACTGAGAACTTTTCCCTTCTGAGTAGAACCAGGCTGACACCAACTGAAATCAGTCTGGCCAAAGAGCCTCCCAAGGCACCTACTGCTGCAGAGCAGTGTGGTCTCCAGTTCTAACAGGAGCTTCCATAATCTTTTGCTAGGGTTACAAGGATAAAGTCACTGCTGAAATAATTGTATTTCAGGATACTAATAGACAAGTAAATTTGGGTCCTGATCAGTTCAGAAGGGGCTGAGAGAGGCAATTACAGCAACAGCCCTCTGGTGTGACTCAGTCTCATAGAATCATAGAATCATAGAATGGTAAGGTTGGAAGGGACCTCAAAGCTCATCTAGTTCCAACCTCCTGCCATAGGCAGGGACACCTCCCACTAGTACAGGTCACTCAAGGACTCATCCAAGCTGGTCTTAAACACCTCCAGGGAGGATGTAGAGCACAGAAGACCTCCAGGGAAGTTGTGGAACACAGAAGCACAGAATGCGATCAAAGATCATGTTGGGTGCTTCTGTTCTGCGCTACCTCCCTGGGCAACCTGTGCCAGTGTCTCACCACCCTCACTACAAACAACTTCCTCCAAACATCCACTTTCAATCTCCCCTCTGACACTTCAAACCCATTGCCCCTTGTCCTGGCATTGCAAGACCTCTCAATAGTCCCTCCACAACCTTCCTGTAGCCCACTTCAGATTCTGGAAGGCCACTCCAAGATCTCCTGGAAGCCTTCTCTTCTCCAGGCTACAGAGCCCCAACTCTCTCAGCCTCTCCTCACAGCACAGCTACTGCAGCCCTCTCAGCATCTTGGTGGCCTCCTCTGGACTGGCTCCAACACTTCCATGTCCTTCCTGTGCTGGGGGCTCCAGAACTGCACACAGGACTGCAGGTGGGGTGTGAGGAGAGCAGAGCAAAGGGGCACAATCCCCTCCCTTGCCCTGTTGCCCACACTGCTCTTGCTGCAGCCCAGCACACAGTTGCTGTCTGGGCTGCATTCACACTGCAGCCTCATCTGGAGCTTTTCCTAAGGCCAGGTCCTTTTCCTCAGGGCTGCTCTCAGCTGCTTGAGTGGTCTCAACTGCATTGCCATAGTAACTGCCTTCCCTTCATAGTATTCCTTACATATGTTCATACTGGGGTTGATCTTGTATTTCATCTTACTATTTTCCTGTATGAGTAAACATTTGCATACCATGCAATGTAATTTTATAAAAGTGTGTTATCCATTAGCATTGGTGTCAAAAGAGCAGTGCTTGTTTCCAGCTGTCAAAAGAGCTGAAATAAACCCACTTATAACAGGGTAGTTTTAATACAAAGATAACCCTAATACAAACCCAGTTGCAGTCCTGAGTACAGTTCTGGAGCCACCAGCATAGGAAGGACATGGAAGTGTTTGAGGCAGTCCAGAGGAGGTCACCAAGATGCTGAGAGGGCTGCAGCAGCTCTGCTGTGAGGATAGACTGAAAGAATTGGGGTTCTGCAGCCTGCAGAAGAGAAGGTTTCCAGGAGAGCTTGGAGTGGCCTTCCAGGATCTGAAGTGGGCTCTAGGAAGGCTGGGGAGGGACTATTGACAAGGTCTTGCAATGCCAGGACAAGGGGCAAAGGGTTTGATGTGGGAGAGGGGAGATTGAAACTGGATGCTAGGAGGAAGTTGTTTGTAGTGAGGGTGGTGAGACACTGGCACAGGTTGCCCAGGGAGGTTGTGGGGCACAGAATCACCCAATGTGATCTTTGATTCTGTGTTCCACAACCTCCCTGGAGGTGTTCAAGTCCAGGTTGGATGAGTCCTTGTGTGACCTGTACTAGTGGGAGGTGTCCCTGCCTATGACACAGGGGGGTTGGGACTGGATGATCTTTGAGGTCCCTTCCAGCCTTACCATTCTATGACTCTATGACTATGACTCTATGACACTATGACTCTATGACTCTATGACTCTATGACTCTATGACTCTATGACTCTATGACTCTATGATTCTATGAGCTAGAGTAATTCCTTCAGCAAACAAGGCTGTAATGCAGAGAGAGAGCTTTTGGCATGTCATGGCTTTTACCACTCTAAATCAGGTGCCATGAACTCCCAATACCCCAGGGACTTACAAGTCTCTGTGCTACAGCCTTCAGGATGATCTGAGCTCTTCAGCCTCTTCCAAAACCAACAGGCATTCTCCTAAGCCACTCAGGAACAGCAGAAAGTAGTCTGCGCCTACTAATTTCACAGACAATTTCATGGAAATGATAATTAGGCAGTGAAAACTTAATTACAAAATGTATGCTTTCATGTTAGGAAAAGAAAAAGAAAAAAATGATACCCAATGAAGGGCATTGTTACTGGAAAATAACAGAGAAATCTCATTAAAACAGCTTGGCTTTGAATTGAGAGAGAGGATCTCAACAATGTCCTAACTGTGGGCATTTAAAATACAGGCAAAGGTTTGACCCAGGCACTACCAGCTATGGTAGCATTTACATTTGAATACTTGGATGTGGCCAAGTTGTAATTGTTGCACAGAGCACATCAAAAAAGGTTGGAAATTCTCAGTTTTGCATCTCTCCAGCTCATTTGCATCTGTAAAAGCAATATTATAAATGTCAACAGGACCAATGTCATTTATCCCTGTCGGTGCCAACCATTGTTTCCTTTTTTCCCAAGGGTGAATTAATTCAGCAAATTAAAATGAAAATATAAATATTTTACTAATCTAAGTGGGAGGGGGAATGTTAAGGAACAGGTTGTGCCTATCCTTTGTCTTTCCAACATTAAATTTTCTAAGAGATGCAGTGAAATATACGCTCAGGTTTTGGGTTTATTTTCCTTTTCTGGGAGACTTCTGCTCGTTCTTGTCACTGGAGAGGAGGAAACACAAATTCCTGCTTCTCTGTTGTTCTGGTTCCCAGACTTTAGTAGCCATGATAGTTTCACAGCCTGTGAAAAGTGCTATGATTTTTTTTTTTCCATGAAATTTGTTTTAGAGTAGATTTAGTTTAAAGGCAACTTGGATGCTCGTAGCTGGTTTAAGTACCCTGGGAACATCTCCCTTATGGGATGAGAGTGAGATAGGCATAGAATTACAAAAACGAGTTATGGAGCTTTGCCTGGGATACTTCATACTGTGAAGGAGATCTGCATTGAAAACAATCTGGGAACTCAAAGGAGAAAAATCTCTGTAAAAGAATGTGCAAGAGAAAAAACAAACCCAAACCCCAAACTCTAAAGAACTCAGATTAGGAAAAGTTGATTTAAAGAAATTTTCGAGAAATGGTAGACTGAGAAGACAAAATAACTGCAACTGAATCCTGCCAAAAGTGCCTATTCTCCCTCTTTTGCTCTTGTTCTCCCTCTTTTGCTCTTGTTCTCTCTGCTGCCTCTGTCATAATCTTTCTCACACTCCATAAAGTGAAGGAGTTCAAAGCAAGCTTTCAAATCTGCAGCATACAAGGCCCCATTATTATAAAGCACAGTGCATTCACAGTGTCCATATTCATGAAGACTAGGTTTGAGAGCATTGTGTCAGGCCTTGAATGAAGCCGTGCCACACCACAATGCCTTTAACACCTAGTTTGATTTATATCACAAAACTGATTTGGCTACAGCCACGATACTCAAGTATGGTGTCAATGGCAGCAGACCAACTCCTACTCATTTAAGTCCTCTCTGGTGCTCAATAATCTCAAGCTGCAGTCACCTGATGCAACTGGGAGCCCAGAACTGCTTTTGCTATGAACATTATTGCACGTGTGTCAGCATACAAGATCCACAAGGCTTATGACTGAGCAAACAGGGATGTCTGTAAGCAAGAAATTCTGCCATCAGCTTTTCCTTCCGTTTTTAGGCTGTTTGAAGTGGTACTCATCCTCCTCTACAGTTAGTGCAAAAGCAGCCTGAATTGTTGCATGACAACTTGAAATTCAGCCTTAGAAGGTCTTTCCTGTACTACATCCTGTTAAAAAAATTGGAGGTGGCCATGCATTCCCCCTCAGCAAGTGTACAGATGGCACCAAGCTGTGTGGCACAGTTGACTTGCTAGAGGGCAGGGATCCATCCAGAGGGGCCTGGACAGGCTGCAGAGGTGTGCCCAGGCCAACCTGATAACATTCAACAAGGCCTAGTGTAAGGTCCTGAAGCTGGGTAGGTGCACAGTGCCAAGCACAAGTCCAGGCTGTGTGGGGAATGGTTGAGAGCAGCCCTGAGGAACAGGCCCTGGGGGTGTGGGGTGATGAAAAGCTCCAGATGAGGCTGCAGTGTGAGTGCAGCCCAGACAGCAACTGTGTGCTGGGCTGCAGCAAGAGCAGTGTGGGCAGCAGGGCAAGGGAGGGGATTGTGCCCCTTGACTCTGCTCTCCTCAGAGCCCACCTGCAGTCCTGTGTGTAGTTCTGGAGCCTCCAGCACAGGAAGGACATGGAAGTGTTGGAGCCAGTGCAGAGGAGGCCACCAAGATGCTGAGAGGGCTACAGCAGCTGTGCTGTGAGGACAGGCTGAGAGAGTTGGGGCTCTGCAGCCTGGAGAGGAGAAGGCTTCCAGGAGATCTTGGAGTGGCCTTCCAGGATCTGAAGGGGGCTACAGAAAGGCTGGGGAGGGACTATTGAGAAGGTCTGGGAATGGCAGGACAAGGGGCAATGGGTTTGAAGTGTCAGAGGGGAGATTGAAAGTGGATGTTAGGAGGAAGTTGTTTGCAGTGAGGATGGTGAGAGACTGGCACAGGTTGCCCAGGGAGGTTGTGGCTGCTTCCTCCCTGGAGGTGTTCAAGGAGAGGTTGGAGGAGGCCTTGAGTGACCTGTACTAGTGGGAAGTTTCCCTGCCTATGGCAGGGGGTTGGAACTGGATGATCTTTGAGGTCCCTTCCAACCTTACCATTCTATGATTCTACGATCTTGTTTTACCTTCTTGGTACTTCCTGACCTGCAGTAGATGCTGAACAGTGAGTCCCACAGGCAAGGGAAGGGTTACACTTTCTGATCTGTGCTTCCCATAACTTACATGCTGCACGAGCTACAACCTTGTAAGTTTTACTGCCTTTAATGATGTATGGTTAAGTGTTCTATCAGAATTCCCTACAGTGATTAAATGTTCTATCAGAATTCCCTACAGTATTGCTCCAAATGGTTCTCCTCAATTAGTGTAAGGACTTCACCGACATCCTGGTGAGGAAAAATAAAAACAAAACAGAAGCAGCAAAATAAGGAGGCAAGTAAATAAATAAGGCCAGTCTGAGGTAAAATCAAGCAACAGGAAGAATTTATAGTTGGAATGCCAATTTTTAAACTGTACACTCTTTATCACATAAATTATTAACAGAGCAGTGATAATCTCTGCAGTCCATATTGGTTTTATTCATTGGAGGGAAATATTGCAGCAAATTAGCAGAGGGAAGTTGATATATAGGTAGGTTGTTGTTTGAAGTTGTACCTGTGTGAGTGTCCACAACCCATCCTAGCTCAGTGTAGTAAGACTGAAGTGGGAGCATTTCTTAAAAAGGAATCTGATTTTAATATAATTATAATCTGAAAACCTGACAAAATGGTCATTGCTCGCTGCAAGCCAGCAAAGTTTATAGCAGAGGTGCAAAACCTCTGCTAGCCAAGATGTGAGAAGTATTTTAGTTAGCAGGGGAATGAAGCATCAGTTTGAAGGAAAATGTTGCTCCTGTGGTTGAGCTGGAACAAGGTATACCCAAAGCACACCTTTGACACCAAAGATGCTCTACCTGGGGCTGATGCACCCCAAATAAACTTATCAAACCTTTCCTTTGTGTCCAAGGAACAGAGCATCAGAGAAGTATTGCTCCTGTGGCTGAGCTAGACCAAAGCACACCCAGCATGTGGTAGCTACCCCTTTATGGGCAGCTTCTGGGTTGTTTGGAGAGAACACAGGATTGTCACCCTTGACATCCAGGACACTCTACCTGGGGCTGATGCACCCCAAATAAACTTATCAAACCTTTTCTTTGTGCTCAAGGAATAAAGTGTACGGTTTAAGAGAAGTGTTGCTCCTGTGGCTGAGCTAGACCAAAGCATACCCAGCATATGGTAGTTGTCCCTTTGTGGGCAGCTTCTGGGCTATTTAGAGAAAGAGACCACAGGATTGTAACCTTCAACACCAAGGATGCTGTACCTGGGGCCGATGTGCCCCAAAGAAACTTATCAAACCTTTTCTTTGTGTCCAAGGAATAAAGCACACACAGTATGCTGGGGCACTGCTATGAAAGAGTCCCTGGCTCCTCCCTCCAAGCAGCTTCATGTATATCTGAGCCCAGAGTGCTATGATTTAGCCTGAACTCCAAGCTTTTATTACATACTGAACCTGGTGAGATGTGGGAAAATGCGATGTCATATTCATCCAGTGCACGTTGATAGAAACTGATAGGCATGCATTAGTCTGGACAGCAAGCAGTGAAGAACTGAAAGCTGTGCACAAAAAAAAAGTTGACTCATTGCCATAGATTAAGCAGATACTGTGCACAGATTGATAGGTACATAGAGTTATTGGGGATGGGGAGGGGGAAGTGGAACAAAAAACCCCAACAAAAGGGTGGCTTACCCAAGAACCGTATGCAAGATGAATTGGTGACAGAAGCCAGCTTAAAGCACAAAAATAACCAGCAAAACCCAAACCACCAATCCAACAGACAACTTTGAAGGTTCCCATGTTTGCACATGTCACATTCTGACACCTTTCCCTCGGCAGGTTGGTGCATTTGGTAATACCTCTGTGCACAATGTCTCTACGCTTTTAGGAATACCGATGAGATGCCTGAGTTAGAACAAGAGCTCCAACACCGGGACTGCTAATGCTCCTCAGGTTATTTTCCCTTGTGAGAAGGAGGAATAGCATAATCATATGACAGGAAACTAAGTCAGGAATAGAAACAAACTGAAAATTTGATTTTATAAAGGCAAACTCTCATCCGAGTGAGAAAACTGTATGGTTTTGAAGCGCTTGCTGCCCCCTGGTTACAGCGGCATCTGCAGGGAGAGCAGGGAGTCCTCCCACCCTGGTGCTGGGAAACAGCTCTGCAAATCTTTGGTCCTCCTCTTCTGCCATCTTCTCCTTTTGGAGAACAATGTGCAAGGCACACCACCCTCACCCTTCAGACATGGCCAGATAACAGATGGAGTGAAGAACCAAGGCTGGGGGAAGGTATCTATAGGACTTTGTTTCCCCAGTGCACGCTGGAGGCTCATCAGGGATGATGAGATGAGTCCCTTGGTCACCCAAGCACTCTCCTTATTGGAAGCAGCCTTCCTCCAGCAACGTTCCCAGCCACAGCTGCTTCCTGCTGAACAGCTTGCAAGGGGAACCAAATGCCTTTGATTGCATCAACCCACACACTGGCCTCCCACCTTACTTCTGGTTCTCAGCATTTCCACCTCCCCACACCACCCACCAGGGCTGTGATTCCCCCACAACCTCACCAGTCTTATACTGCAGCCCTCCAAGAGACTCCTCCAAATGCACAGCTCAGCACCCAGTGACAATCATTTGATTGCAGTGGTCTTTCTGCTCCATATCTGCTTTCTTTTTCTTTCTCGTTATCACTTGCACTTGTTAGATGGTAACTAAACAATCTTTCTTCCTATCCAAATGGCCAACGAATAAGAGGCCTCTGATGCCTGCTGGAAACAGGCAAAGGGATACTCTTTGCAAGTGGGATGGGAGAAGGAAAGCTTAGATGAATGAGATTGGTCTTTTTTGTTTCTTTAGCAAGCAGGTATCAGGTGAGTTCCCAAAGAGTTTAAAATAAAGGTGTGGCTTGTTTTTGCTGATGTTGGTTGACTCCATTAATGTCTGATCAGGACATGAAGCACAGCAGAGAATGAAGTTTTCTGAACTATGGAGACTGGAATAAAGGGGAGGGGGGTTGGGGAATAGTAAAAACTACATAGCTCAAGTTACCACAGCTGAGGAAACTCACCATGAAGGATCACTTCTTAATGACTTGCAGACCTTAGACGTTCGGGGTGACAGTTTATGTTTAATGATGGTTTATGACCTCTTTCCCCTAGGGCAAAAAGGGTGGTTCTGGATGTCAGAGGGAATACATATGGGCTTCTTCCCCCTCCTAAAAATAAACCACAGTTTGGATCTCCAGCTAAAATTTTTTTTGCTTCCAGTAAAACTCTCGGGAAGTAAATCCTGCCTTCTGCCTTGTTTCACATCAAGGGACTCAGCTGTGCTCAAGCCTTGGCATGTGAAATCAAATGTCCACACAATGTAATTGCTGTTTCCCCCTTGGCAAGCCTAACAACTGCTCTCTCACTTAACCTTCTTTGAGTAGAATCGTAGAATGGGAAGGTTGGAAGGGACCTCAAGGATCATCTAGTTCCAACCTTCTGCCATAGGCAGGGACACCTCCCACTAGCACAGGTCACTCAAAGCCTGCTCCAACCTGGACTGAACACCTCCAGGGAGGGAGCAGCCACAATCTCCCTGGACAACTTATACCAGTGTCTCACCACCCTCACTCCAAACAACTTCCTCCTAACATCCAGTCTATATAAAGGTATCAGTGTCAGCTGAGCTTGATTTTGGTTTGTCTGCTTCTCATTCGATGCTGCAAAACACTCCACGATATGTTAGTGTCTTGCACAGGATCCTTGAGTTTATAACTATTTGGCATTAAAAGACTGAAGGTGAAGCTTTGATGAAAGTGATGATGCTTTTGTATCAGCTTCAGCATTGCACATGCAGTCCCAAGCACAAGCCCAGGCTGGGTGGGGAATGACTGAGAGCAGCCCTGAGGAACAGACCCTGGGGGTGTGGGGTGCTGAAAAGCTCCAGATGAGGCTGCAGTGTGAGTGCAGCCCAGACAGCAACTGTGTGCTGGGCTGCAGCAAGAGCAGTGTGGGCAGCAGGGCAAGGGAGGGGATTGTGCCCCTTGGCTCTGCTCTCCTCAGACCCCACCTGCAGTCCTGTGTGCAGTTCTGGAGCCCCCAGCACAGGAAGGACATGGAAGTATTGGAGCCAGTGCAGAGGAGGCCACCAAGATGCTGAGCAGAGAGGAGATTGAAAGTGGATGTTAGGAGGAAGTTGTTTGGAGTGAGGGTGGTGAGACACTGGCACAGGTTGCCCAGGGAGGTTGTGGAGTACAGAATCATCCAATGTTGTCTTTGATCACATTCTGTGCTTCTGTGCACTACAACCTCCCTGGAGGTGTTCAAGGCCAGGTTGGATGAGGCCTTGAGTGACCTGTGCTAGTGGGAGGTGTCCCTGCTTATGGCACTGTGGGGTTGGCACTAGATGATCCTTGAGGTCCCTTCCAGCCTTCCCATTCTATGATTGTATGAATACAGCTGATTCTTTGGGACACTGGCCCAGCTTACAAGACACAGGACTCAGATTGTCCACTGAGGGAGGGGGAGCAGAAAATAATTCTTTCAGCGTCACTCCTACCATCTGAGAATCCTTGCAGATTGCTTCTTCTTTGTCCTTCTCTTCCAGGGTTTCTCATGAGAAAAGGAAAATGTAATTCAAAATCTAGGGCTAAGGGTTTTTGGTTGTTTTTTGAGTTTTTTTTTTTTTTTTTTTTTTTGTTTGTTTTGTTTTTTTTTTCCCCATCAGCTTTGCTGGTTTCCATTATCTGGTAATTGGTAATAAACACCTCATAAAAGTTTTTCACATTCCTTCATAATTTCTTTTGCCAAGCCAGAAAAAAAATAAAAAATAGAAGCCCCAGGAATCTTAGTGGTGAGAAGATAGGACATTGCAAGGGGATTCTCAGGTTTTTTTCCTTTTTTTAATATAAACAAAGGCTGCTTCCATATAGGGATAAGAAGATTAAATTTCTTTAATAGCTGGGGAAAGCTTGCTTGCTTTAAATAGCTATGGAAACTTCCTTTGTGGTGCAGCATTCCAGAGTGAGGCCACATAATCTCTTGGTGCATGTAAATTGCTCTGTGAATTATGTTCCAGTTATGAATTTAGAAACTTAGCTGGGGCTGGCTCTGAAGGGAGGAAGAATTCTCCCTCTGCACAACCAGGGAAGAATTACCCAGACCTTAGTGCTGGGACCTGACATGAGTGTTGGCAATGTCAAACCCTCGGATTCCTCTTAAGAGCAAGCTCAGGAGAAGTGGGAAGTTTGTTTGCCTCTGTGTGCCAGCATGAAAACATTCAGGGTTCCAACGGGCGGTGCTGCTCACAGTTTCTCCTGATCTTTCCACAACAACAGGGTGCATGTATAGGCTCAATCAGCAGGTGCTACTCTGCCCTGGTGAGGACCCATCTTGAATACTGCCTTCAGGTTTGGGCTCCCCAGTTTCAGAGGGACAGAGATCTACTGGAGAAGGTCCAGCAGAGGGGTATGAGGATGCTGAGGGGACTGAGCACTGCCTGGTGAGGAGAGGTCCTGGGGCTGCTTAGTCTAGAGAAGAGAAGACTGAGAGGGGATTTAATCAATGCTTAGAACTATCTGAGGGCTGAGGGTCAGGAGGGGGTTGACAGGCTCTGCTCGCTGCTGCCTGGGATAGGACAAGGAGCAATGGATGGAAGCTGCAGCACAGCAGGTTCCAGCTCAACACAAGGGTAACTTCTTGCCTGGAAGGGTCCCAGAGCCCTGGCACAGGCTGCCCAGAGAGGTTGTGGAGTCTCCTTCCCTGGAGCCTTTCCAGGCCAGTCTGGATGTGTTGCTGTGTGCCCTGAGCTGGATTGTCTGGTCCCGATGTGGCAGGGGGGTTGGACTGGATGAGTTCTTTGAGTCCTTTCCAACCCCTAACACCCTGTGAGCCTGTAAACCCACGTGCTGTATTTCCTTTTCCCTCTAGACACAGCACACATATCGCCTCATCATTCCAGAGGCTATGCACAGAGGGATGCTTTATTACTTGTCAGTTAACAATTTGTTAAAAGAATATTGTAACAGCTGACAAATCCTTTGGTAATCTCTTCATTTCCCCTTTTTGCTGGATTATAAACAACCTTCCTCATCTGAGTGGTCTGAAGGTTTGGCTGGGTCTTGTCTCTTTGGTACATGCAAACAAGAAGGACATGGAACTGTTGGAGTGGGTCCAGAGGAGGCCATGAAGATGCTGAGAGGACTGCACCAGCTCTGCTATGAGGACAAGCTGGGAGAGTTGGGGCTCTGCAGGCTGCAGAAGAGAAGGCTTCCAGGAGAGCTTGGAGTGGCCTTCCAGGATCTGAAGGGGGTCTACAGGAAGGCTGGGGAGGGACTATTGAGAAGGTCTTGCAATACCAGGACAAGGGGAATGGGTTTGAAGTGGCAGAGGGGAGATTGAAAGTGGATGTTAGGAGGAAGTTGTTTACAGTGAGGGTGGTGAGACACTGGCACAAGTTGCCCAGGGAGGTTGTGGCTGCTCCCTCCCTGGAGGTGTTCAAGGCCAGATTGGATGAGGCCTTGAGTAATCTGTGCTAGTAGGAGGTGTCCCTGCCTATGGCAGGGGGTTGGAACTGGATGATCCTTGAGGTCCCTTCCAACCTTACCATTCTATGATTCTAAGATTCTTAGTAAGGGATTCCAGCTGGTATCTCTTTGGTGTGATGGAGCCTGTGGCAGTGTGGAGTTAAGTCTGAGACTACAGTACTTAATGCCTCTGAGCACAGAGTTTCTAATACAGCTGTGCAATAGAACCAGAGTTGAAAGTGTGGGACTCAGTACTTCGAGCTTAGCAGAAAAAATGATTGGGAAGAAAAATGTTGCATTCAAATGAACATCAAAAGCACATCTGTATCTTTTATTATACTTTGAAAACAGTCATGCAGTGCTGCTGATGGAAAGAAATCTACTCCTTCTTCCTGTTCAGAGTCACTGTGTTCTCCTTAGCCATCTGCTGTAGCTTCTATGCACAGCTACAAAGCATTGCTTAGAAAATCATTTGGCAAATTGGAGAAAATAGACCTGGGTAAGGAAATTAGCAACCTGGAGCTGAGAAACATTAAACCTTATTCACAGGCTCACAGGATGTCAGGGGTGGGAAGGGACCCATAGAGGTCATTCAGTCCAACCCCCCTGCCAGAGCAGGACCAGACAATCCAGCTCAGGGCATACAGCAACACATCCAGACAGACCTGGAAAGGCTCCAGACAAGGAGACTCCACAACCTCTCTGGGCAGCCTGTGCCAGTGCTCTGGGACCCTTGCAGGCAAGAAGTTGCCCCTTGTGTTGAGCTGGAACCTCCTATGCTGCAGCTTCCATCCATTGCTCCTTGTCCTATGCCAGAGAGCAGTGAGCAGAGCCTGTATTGCCTAAGATGGATAAATAAAGTGGCCTGTAGCTCACTGCATTGCCGGTACTGAGATTCACAACCTTGCTATTTATTGTGCTTAATATTCATGTTCTCATTTGAATATCTAAACATATTATCAGTTACATTATTATGGCAAACCTAGTCTCTTTTAGAGTCCATTTGTGGAGTAGTTGATAGCAAGATTCTCATATCATAGAATCATAGAATCATAGAATGGTAAGGTTGGAAGGGACCTCAAGGATCATCCAGTTCCATCCCCCTACCATAGGCAGGGACACCTCCCACTAGCACAGGTCACTCAAGACCTCATCCAACTTGGTCTTGAACACCTTCAGAGTGTAAGTAACCACAACCTCCCTGGGCAACCTGTGCCAGTGTCTCACCACCCTCACTGTAAAGAACTTCCATTTCTGGTGTCCTCTACAAGACCCACTTGGGGAGCCAGAAGTGTGTGTGAGCAGTTCTTGTAAAAGACTTAGTGTAACTGGCTTTTAGTGCATGTTCTAGGAGGCAGTACACTGTGATTCCCCATGATTTAAACTCTAACGAGGGGGAATTTAAACTCTAACAAGGGGGAATTGCTCTCTCTTTCTCCTTCTCCCTGCAATGCAGAAATCATCTTTTTCATTAACTGCAGCTCATGGAAATGCTTTCAGGGCACTATTTTATCTTAGCTGAGTTGTGACTGCAAAGCTCAGGTGCCAGTGGAAATTTGGATGTCATACCAAATTGTTTTATCCTTGCCAACTCTCAGACCCCAATGTATGCAACCTGCAGTTTGTGTGTGTGTGGGGGGTGACTGAGAACCCAGAGTGGTTACAATGCATGGTTCTGGGAGCAGTCCTGCCAAGCACACAGAAGGAGGAGAAGGTCTGGAGAAGGAGAAGGTCAAGAGGAGGAGGAGAATGTCTGGAGGAGGAGCAGAAGGTCTGGAGGAGGAGGAGAAGGTCTGGAGGAGGAGGAGAAGGTCTGGAGGAGGTGAAGGTCTGGAGGAGGAGAAGGTGGTCTGGAGGAGGAGGAGAAGGTCTGGAGGAGGAGGAGAAGGTCTGGAGAAGGAGGANGGAGGAGGAGAAGTTCTGGACAAGGAGCAGAATGTCTGGAGGAGGAGGACAATGTTTGGAGAAGGAGGAGAATGTCTGGAGAAGGAGGAGAAGGTCTGGAGAAGGAGGAGGAGGAGAGGATGGTCTGGAGGAGGAGAAGGTCTGGAGGAGGAGGAGAAGTTCTGGACAAGGAGCAGAATGTCTGGAGGAGGAGGACAATGTTTGGAGAAGGAGGAGAATGTCTGGAGAAGGAGGAGAAGGTCTGGAGAAGGAGGAGAATGTCTGGAGGAGTAGGAGAAGGTCTGGAGAAGGAGGAGAAGGTCTGGAGAAGGAGGAGAAGGTCTGGAGAAGGAGGAGAATGGAGGAGAGGATGGTCTGGAGGAGGAGAAGGTCTGGAGGAGGAGGAGAAGTTCTGGACAAGGAGCAGAAGGTCTGGAGGAGGAGCAGAAGTTCTCAAGAAGGATGAGAAGGATTTGGAGGAGGAGGAGAAGGTCTGGAGAAGGTCTGGAGGATCCAGCCCTAAAGGAAAAGGCTTTTCCCTCTTAGCAGTCTTTTGCAGGACTACATTGTCATTCAGTTCAGCTGAGCTCTGGCATATGCAGGTCACTGCAGGATATTTTCCTGCTTGGGACCAGATGGAAAATGTCTTTTGCAATCAAGAAGCAGCTCTCTTTGTTGACATTTTTTTTTTCTTTCCCCTACAACTGTAACTAATTTACTCTCCACAAAATTTAACAGTGTCCAAAAAAATGATTACAAATACTTTGCAATGAGATTACTTTCATGGTTCAGAGAGTTTGCAGTGTCACAGAAATTCACTTTATTCTGGTGTGCTCAGATTCAGCCTGAGCTGAAGCAGTGGCTTGGGCAGCCTAAGTGATACATTATTTGGCTTCCATGTGGAGTCACTTTATGGTTGTTCAGACCACTAATGAACCTGGCTGAAAACCTTAATCATGCTCTGGGAATCGCATTTTTCTCACAAACCTTTCCCTTCTTCACAACAATCATTGTTAGGTTATGTGACAAAAGGCTCCCATCTGTGCAGGCTAAGGAGCGCAGGGTAGCAAAGGCAGGTGAAGGAACCACCCCCCCACCCCCCACCACCACCCTTCTTCCCCCTGCCTTGGCAGAAGGGAGGAGAAGGTCTGGAGAAAGAGGAGAAGGTCTAGAGAAGGAGGAGAAGGCTCTGAAGAAGGAGGAGGTCTGGAGAAGCAGGAGAAGGTCTGGAGAAGGAGGAGAAGGATTTGCAGAAGAAGGAGAAGGTCTGGAGAAGGTCTTGAGAAGGAGGAAAAGGTCTAGAAAAGGAGGAGAAGGCTCCGAAGAAGGAGGAGGTCTGGAAAAGCAGGAGAAGGTCTGGAGAAGAAGGAGAAGGATTTTCAGAAGGAGGAGAACATCTTGAGAAGGAGGAGAAGACTCTGAAGAAGGAGGAGAAGGTCTGGAAAAGCAGAAGAAGGTCTGGAGAAGAAGGACAAGGTCTAGAGGAGGAGAAGAAGGTCCAGAGAAGAAGAAGGTCTGGAGAAGGAGGAGAAGGATTTGCGGAAGGAGGAGCAGGTCTGGAGAAGGTCTTGAGAAGGAGAAGAAGGTCTTGAGAAGGAGAAGAAGGTCTTGAGAAAGAGGAGAAGGATTTGGAGAAGGAGGAGAAGGATTTGCAGAAGGAGGAAAAGGTCTGGAGAAGGTCTTGAGAAGGAGAAGATGGTCTTGAGAAAGAGGAGAAGGATTTGGAGAAGGAGGAGAAGGTTTTGCAGAAGGAGGAAAAGGTCTGGAGAAGGTCTGGAGAAGGAGAAGAAGGATGTGGAGAAGGAGAAGGATTTGGAAAAGGAGGAGAAGGTCTGGAGAAGCAGAAGGCCCTACATTACCACCTTCTGAGGCTGTCCCAGGAGGGTGGGCAGATCTTCAGCCTGGGGCCAATGCCCATCACAGTGACTCAAAGGAAAGACTCTGGGCAGGGGAGGATGCAGAACAGGTATGAGGCTCACCACTGGCTACAAGGGGAAAAAGTCAGGCTGTGATGGTGGGGCACAGCTGTCTGTTGCAGCTGGAGCAGATGAGGCAATGTGACGGCTAAAGAGCATCAAGCTAGGCCAGTTGCCAAGTGGAACAGGCAGGCTGGGAACCCAGAACCTGTCCGAGGAGCTGGCCAATAGAGGGACCATCAAGTCTGATGCTGTCAGATGAGCAGGCTGAGTATAAGGCCAGTTGCTGGGGGAATCAGCTGCGGGATCCATGAGTTAGTGTGCATGAGGAGCTGTGTGCCCATAGCTTGTGTGAGGCTGCAGGTCCAGGGGCTTGTGTGCCCAGATGCCAGACACTGGGCATCCAGGACAGCCATTGGATGGACCAGGTTGCCTAAGCCCACCTGCCAAAGGGAGGCAAATATCTGCATGTGTTTCCTGCTGACAGACATCCAATGGAACCCCCAGAGAGGGAAGCAGGCTGAGGTCACTGGTGCTATGTGTGCTGTTGGATCTGTGTGGTTGGCTGGCTGTAAGCATGTGCCACAGCTGTGTTTGTGTCTGTCCTTACTGCAGGTACTGCTTAGCCCTGCTGCTGGCTGAAGTGACCCAGCAGTGCTGCTGGCCTTGCTCACAGGGGATGCCAGGTGTGGTGGTTTGGGAGTTCCCTGCACACCCACACTTTGTAAAGTCCCACAGACTAGACTCAGCCAGCTGGAAGTTAAGCACTGAAGCTCTATTTACAGCTCAGCACAATGTAAAAGCAGAGATAGACACAACAGACAGGAATAGTTACAGACATAGATAAGTTAAAGGGAATACAGAAACACAATCCCCCTCCCAGAAATCAGAGACCCCAGGAGGGGCTCCCAACCACCCTTCCACCTTCTCCCCACCCTTCTGCATTACCCCAGTGTCTGCCTTATGTGTGAGTTTGGAGGATGGGCAAGGAGGGTTAGAAGGAAAGTGGTTAGTGAGGTTATCTGGCAGAGAGGAGAGGACACACTAGCTCCCAAAGACCCAGACACTGTGTTATCTATGCTTTGAGTTCATGGAATCATAGAATTACAGAATGGTAAGGTTGGAAGGGACCTCAAAGCTCAGCCAGTTCCAACCCCCTGCCATAGGCAGGGACACCTCCCACTAGTACAGGTCACTCAAGGCCTCATCCAATCTGGTCCTGAACACCTCCAGGGAGGTTGTGGTGCACAGAATGTGCTCTTCGATCACATTGGGTGCTTCTGTGTTCCACAACCTCCCTGGGCAACCTGTGCCAGTGTCTCACCATTCTCACTGCAAAAAACTTCCTCCTGACATCCACTTTCAATCTCCCCTCTGACACTTCAAACCCATTCCCCTTGTCCTGTCTTTACAAGACCTTGTCAACAGTCCCTCCCCATCCCTCCTGTAGACCCACTTCAGATCCTGCAAGGCCACTCCAAGGTCTCCTGGAAGCCTTCTCTTCTGCAGGCTGCAGAGCCCCAACTCTCTCAACCTGTCCTCACAGCACAGCTGCTGCAGCCCTCTCAGCATCTTGGTGGCCTCCTCTGCACTGGCTCCAATACTTCCATGTCCTTCCTGTGCTGGGGGCTCCAGAACTGCACCCAGGACTGCAGGTGGGGTGTGAGGAGAGTAGAGCAAAGGGGCACAATCCCCTCCCTTGCCCTGCTGCCCACACTGCTCTTGCTACAGCCCAGCACACAGTTGCTGTCTGGGCTGCACTCACACTGCAGCCTCATCTTGATCTTTTCAGCACCCCACACCCCCAGGGCCTGTTCCTCAGGGCTGCTCTCAGCCATTCCCCACCCAGCCTGGAGCTGTGCTTGGCATTGTGCCTACCCAGGTGCAGGACCTTACACTTGGCCTTGCTGAATGTCATGAGTTTGACCTGGGCACAGCTCTGCAGCCTGTCCAGCCCCCTCTGGATGGATCCCTGCCCCCTGGCAAGTCAACTGTGCCACACAGCTTGGTGCCATCTGCACACTTGGTGAGGTTGCACTGATTGCTCTATCTATGGCACTGAGAAAGATGTCAAACAGCACTGGTGCCAGCACTGATCCTGAGGGAACCACTTGGCACTGGGATGTGAGACTTGCACTGAGTTGATCAGAACATCTCTCCATATACTCCAACAAATACTAGGGAAAGAGACTTTTGCCCAGAGAACAGTTTACATGACAAAATGGTGAGGGAAGCAGAGGAATTGCAAGCTTATTGACTCTTCTGAGATTTGCATGTGGAAACTGTCTTAAATTGGCTGCTCCAAAACCTTGGAAATCACCCAGAGATTCTTGTAAAGAGAGATCATTCAGAAAGCGCCTTCCAACAACAGAGGAAAAATGTTGGCTTTACTCTGCTTATTTTCTTAGAGGCAGAAAAGTGGTGAGACACTGGCACAGGTCTCCCAGGGAGGTTCTGGAGCACAGATACACCCAATGTGATCAGAGATCACGTTGGGTGATTCTGTGCTCCACAACCTCCCTGAAGGTGTTCAGGACCAAGTTAAAGATATTATAGTTACTAGAATCATAGAATCATAGAATGGTAAGGTTGGAAGGGACCTCAAGGATCATCCAGTTCCAACCCCCTGCCATAGGCAGGGACACCTCCCACTAGTACAGGTCACTCAAGGCCTCATCCAACCTGGCCTTGAACACCTCCAGGGAGGGAGCAGCCACAACCTCCCTGGGCAACCTGTG
>VWZE01024887.1:127759-138505 GCA_013396675.1 Eubucco bourcierii
ATGAGGCTGCAGTGTGAGTGCAGCCCAGACAGCAACTGTGTGCTGGGCTGCAGCAAGAGCAGTGTGGGCATCAGGGCAAGGGAGGGGATTGTGCCCCTTGGCTCTGCTCTCCTCAGAGCCCACCTGCAGTCCTGTGTGCAGTTCTGGAGCCCCCAGCACAGGAAGGACATGGAAGTATTGGAGCCAGTGCAGAGGAGGCCACCAAGATGCTGAGAGGGCTGCAGCAGCTGTGCTGTGAGGACAGGTTGAGAGAGTTGGGGCTCTGCAGCCTACAGAAGAGAAGGCTTCCAGGAGATCTTGGAGTGGCCTTCCAGGATCCGAAGGGGGCTCCAGGAAGACTGTGTAGGGACTATTGACAAGGGCTTGCAATGCCAGGACAAAGGGGTTTGAATTTGGGTTTGAACTGGCAGAGGGAAGACTGAAAGTGGATGTTAGGAGGAAGTTGTTTGGAGTGAGGGTATTGAGACACTGGCACAGGTTCCCCAGGGAGGCTGTGGCAGCTCCCGCCCTGGAGGTGTTCAAAGCCAGGCTGGTCTAGGCCTTGAGTGCCCTGTGCTAGTGGGAGGTGCCCCTGCCTATGGCAGGGGGTTGGAACTGGATGTTCTTTGAGGTCACTTCCAACCTTACCGTTCTGCGATTCTATGATTCTTTTACTGCTCTAAAGCCACTGCCTGACAACACAGATTTAGAGCCTGAAATACTTTTCCCTTTTAGGCCAGTTCGTATTCCTGTAATCAAAGAAAAACAAAACTCTATGTATCCTATAGGAACAATCACCCTCAACAGAGCAAGCTGAATTACTGAACATTTGAATGTCAGATGTTCACAACAAATGCTTGTTTACATTCCAGAGATGTAACAAAAAAGTTAAAAACTAAGGACAAGCCTACAGCCAAATCTGAGTAACATGAAAAATATTGCAAAACTTTCCATTACAAGATCACAGGTTCACAGGATGTCAGGGTTTTCAAGGGCACACTCAGGGCACACAGGAACACGCCCAGACTGACCTGGAAAGGCTCCAGACAATGAGACTCCACAACCTCTCTGGGCAGCCTGTGCCAGGGCTCTGGGACCCTTCCAGGCAAGAAGTTCCCCTTGTGTTGAGCTGGAACCTCCTGTGCTGCAGCTTCCATCCATTGCTCCTTGTCCTATCCCAAGCAGCAGTGAGCAGAGCCTGCCCACCCCCTCCTGAACCCCAGCCCTCAGATAGTTATACACATTGATTCAACCTCCTCTCAGTCTTCTCCAGATTAAGCAGCCTCAGGCCCCCTCAGCCTCTCCTCACCAGGCAGTGCTCAGTCCCCTCAGCATCCTTGTAGCTTCCCTTGGACCCTCTCCAGCAGATCCCTGTCTCTCTGAAAATGTTAACAGGATGAGGCCATTAGCTTGAATGTGATGCACTGCCACATGGATTGAGCAAGAATGAACCCATCTAAATATAAATTGAACTCCTCCCAAAAACTCCAAATGAGTGGAAAAAAACACCCAAAAAATCCCCACAGTTAGCATCAGGATCTTGGAGCCCACATTTTTTTTTTCTTTCAATGTATGCAGAACTTTTTCAAGTCTATCTATATAAGATTTAGCATAAAACCTGCTTTTAATTTATCCAAACCCAAGCCTCTTTCAGAAACATCAAAGGTAATGAAAATACCCTTTTAATTAATCTGTTGCAATCTACATGTTTATTCCACACCAACTTCCTTTATTTGTCAACTTCAGACATGAGAAATGACCTCTCCTGTGCTGCCTCTGCTTCATGTCAAAGCTGTAGGGGAGAATGTTTATATCATTAGCTGCATTCTTTCACTAAGGGCTGGCAATTAACACTGCATCTGGAATCAGCAAACTTCAAAATGTCTTTCATTTGCTACCTGTCTGGGTGGCAGGGATGAAGTGAAAAGAAGTTTTCTATTCTTGTCACATCTAGTTACAGGATTTACCAGGAGCAGACCTCTCTCCAGTTACAGGGAGTAAGATTATACCAAAGCTGCTGATGTGTTTTCAGAAGAATTGTTACAATCCTTGAGAGAAATAGCTGTGAGTAATAGAATTTTAGCAGAAATGAATCTGTTGCTACCTAGGAAAAAATTGCTACGGCCAGATAGACCTGAGGTGTCACACTTGCAATTTCGAGCATGGTGAATGAAATGATGACCAAGAGGAGGGAAAATGCATTAAAAGAAAGTCTCTCTAATCCAAAACATAAGCCCCCTGTGATTTTGCCCCATCTTCCTGTCTTGCTGATAGTTCCCATCATGTGGCCATTAGACCAGGCAATGAACCTCTCGAGTCAGTTCACACTCAAGCCTCGGTCTAGTTCAACTAATTTGTGCAGTGTAGAAGGAGTTAGAGATTTCATCCTTCTCTACTACAGCTTGGCAGAAAGGACTTTACTCTCTGAGACCAAAGCTGAAGACCTGAGGCGTTACAAAGAATTAAAAGGATTGGGGAAAAAAAAGGAAAATAGAAAAAAAAAAAAAAAAGACTCTGCTCAGGTGTTACTTGGGTGCATGTGGAAGCTCCTGGACAAAGCTGAACACAGACCAATATGATCTAAGCAATGCCCAATTAGTGAATATGAGCATACACTTAGACACTTTCTAACAGACTGTGTGGGTTAGGTCAGTGTTAAGCATTGGTTCAAATCATTAAGGCACAAGCTCTGTGGCACTAAGCAACTGGTTCAGATCATTAAGGCACAAGTTCTGTGGCACTAAGCAATTGGTTCAAATCATTAGGCACAAGCTCTGTGGCACTAAGCAATTGGTTCAGATCATTAAGGCACAAGCTCTGTGGCACTAAGCAATTGGTTCAGATCATTAAGGCACAAGCTCTGTGGCACTAAGCAATTGGTTCAGATCATTAAGGCACAAGCTCTGTGGCACTAAGCAATTGGTTCAGATCATTAAGGCACAAGCTCTGTGGCACTAAGCAATTGGTTCAGATCATTAAGGCACAAGCTCTGTGGCACTAAGCAATTGGTTCAAATCATTAGGCACAAGCTCTGTAGCATTAAGCAATTGGTTAGTCTTATCTATTCAAATGCTTCACAGGTGAATCTTTATTTCTACTTGGATCATCCTGTTGATCTTCTTCTGGGGCTGCTCTCAGCTGGTGTCCTTGCTCTTCAGATGAACCTTCAAGCAGGCTGTGAAACCTTTCGGTTCACAATTAGCAGTTAGAACAGGTTGGATTGCTCACATGTCCATTTAATGCAAGGTATTCCCCTACAGATGCACTACTTTGGTTCCTCACTGTCCAGATCATCAGGGAAATGTTTGATCTGCTTCCTCTCACCCTGAATGTCTTTTGTCTGTCTCTGATCGAAGCAGTCAAAGTCACAAGTTATCAAAAAGAACATTGTTCAGTATTGCAAAGACTGCCATAGTTTTGCCCGTTTTGATAAGCACAAGAAATGAATCATTTCCATCTGAAAAAATGAAAGACCTTTCTGGTNCATCTGAAAAAAGGAAAGTCCTTTCTGGTCCACTCTAGCAGCCTTGGCTGCCTGAGCATGATAACAACAGCTCTTATTCAAAAGACGTTGCTGTTGTGCTGACAAGGATGTATTAGCAAGTCTGCAGTAGGTCAAGAGATTGTCTACCTCCCATCAAAATAATTCCAGTTTTAACTAGTGCTTACATATATATATATATATAAATCTATATATAATCTCTTTTTTCCCCTCTGTATTCCCAAATAATGGACTTCAATTACACTGTCTGGTGAAAAGAGAGGGAAGTGCAAGTCATCCTCTGTGCTCTTGAAAAACAGACATTGCCCAAAGCATCCTTGTTTATTTGCTTTATATAGAACAGAGCAGGCAGGGAAGGGTGGTATGGACAAAACCCCAAACCACAGGTGAGTTCACTGAGATGAGGATAGAAATTTCTAGTCAGCAGCCAGTGAGTCACTGTGACAGCTGTGCCCACAAAGATCTGTGTAAAGCTAAGAGCACTGTCTCAGGATCCTGTGCCAAAATGGATGTGTTGCCACAGTCTGTGCATATCAGACATAGGATCATCCAAGCCACATCTGTAAATATGGCAGGACCTTAACCTTCTGATGAGCAAAAGGGTGACTGGGATGGAACATGGTCTAACGACCATTTAAAGGACTGCATGGTACCAAGAACTGCCTGAGGACAAAATCCAGGTGAGCAAAGGCTGTTATCTCAGGGAAAAAAGGTCACTGGGACAAAGTATATAATCATCTTGTGGCTGTCTTATGGCTGGAGGTGTGCTCATCATCAGACATCCCCCAGCTCAAACGTTTTCTAAATGCTTTGTGCGGTAATATCAGAGTAGAAATAATGTGAGCTAACTGCATGGTCTTGGTATCCTTGTTCAGAGGGGTCTACTCATCTTGTCCCACTTCTGTGACACAGCTATAGGAACACATGTCACATGACATTGATGAGGGGACAGAGGCTGTTAAGCAGGTTTGCTGATGACACCAAGCTAAGAGGCTTGGTTGAGACAGCTGAAGGCTGTGAGGCCATCCAGAGAGACTTGGACAGTCTGAGAGTTGGGCACAGAGAAACCAAATGAGGTTCAACAGAGTCCTGCACCTGGGGAGGAAGAATAAACTGCAGCAGTACAGGTTGGGAGGTGATCTGCTGGAAAGCAGCCCTGTGGAGAGGGACCTGGGAGTGTGGGGGGTAAATATCCATGGGAAGCAGTGCCCTGGTGGGAAAGAGGACCAGTGGGGTCCTATGAGGCATTAAGAAGAGTGTGTCTAGCAGATCAAGGAATGTTCTCCTGCCCCTCTGGTCTACCCTGCTGAGACCTCATCTTGAGCACTGCCTTTAGTTTTGGGGCTCTCCAGTTTCAGAGGGACGGGGATCTGCCGGAGAGAGTCCAAGGGAGGGCTGTGAGGATGCTGAGGGGACTGAACACTGCCTGGTGAGGAGAGGCTGAGGGACCTGGGGCTGCTTAGTCTGCAGAAGAGAAGACTGAGAGGGGATTTAATCAATGTTTAGAACTATCTAAGGGCTGGGGGTCAGGAGAGGGGGACAGGCACTGCTCACTGCTNAAGCAATTGGTTCAGATCATTAAGGCACAAGCTCTGTGGCACTAAGCAATTGGTTCAGATCATTAAGGCACAAGCTCTGTGGCATTAAGTAATTGGTTAAAATCATTAGGCACAAGCTCTGTAGCATTAAGCAATTGGTTAGTCTTATCTATTCAAATGCTTCACAGGTGAATCTTTATTTCTACTTGGATCATCCTGTTGATCTTCTTCTGGGGCTGCTCTCAGCTGGTGTCCTTGCTCTTCAGATGAACCTTCAAGCAGGCTGTGAAACCTTTCGGTTCACAATTAGCAGTTAGAACAGGTTGGATTGCTCACATGTCCATTTAATGCAAGGTATTCCCCTACAGATGCACTACTTTGGTTCCTCACTGTCCAGATCATCAGGGAAATGTTTGATCTGCTTCCTCTCACCCTGAATGTCTTTTGTCTGTCTCTGATCGAAGCAGTCAAAGTCACAAGTTATCAAAAAGAACATTGTTCAGTATTGCAAAGACTGCCATAGTTTTGCCCGTTTTGATAAGCACAAGAAATGAATCATTTCCATCTGAAAAAATGAAAGACCTTTCTGGTCCACTCTAGCAGCCTTGGCTGCCTGAGCATGATAACAACAGCTCTTATTCAAAAGACGTTGCTGTTGTGCTGACAAGGATGTATTAGCAAGTCTGCAGTAGGTCAAGAGATTGTCTACCTCCCATCAAAATAATTCCAGTTTTAACTAGTGCTTACATATATATATATATATAAATCTATATATAATCTCTTTTTTCCCCTCTGTATTCCCAAATAATGGACTTCAATTACACTGTCTGGTGAAAAGAGAGGGAAGTGCAAGTCATCCTCTGTGCTCTTGAAAAACAGACATTGCCCAAAGCATCCTTGTTTATTTGCTTTATATAGAACAGAGCAGGCAGGGAAGGGTGGTATGGACAAAACCCCAAACCACAGGTGAGTTCACTGAGATGAGGATAGAAATTTCTAGTCAGCAGCCAGTGAGTCACTGTGACAGCTGTGCCCACAAAGATCTGTGTAAAGCTAAGAGCACTGTCTCAGGATCCTGTGCCAAAATGGATGTGTTGCCACAGTCTGTGCATATCAGACATAGGATCATCCAAGCCACATCTGTAAATATGGCAGGACCTTAACCTTCTGATGAGCAAAAGGGTGACTGGGATGGAACATGGTCTAACGACCATTTAAAGGACTGCATGGTACCAAGAACTGCCTGAGGACAAAATCCAGGTGAGCAAAGGCTGTTATCTCAGGGAAAAAAGGTCACTGGGACAAAGTATATAATCATCTTGTGGCTGTCTTATGGCTGGAGGTGTGCTCATCATCAGACATCCCCCAGCTCAAACGTTTTCTAAATGCTTTGTGCGGTAATATCAGAGTAGAAATAATGTGAGCTAACTGCATGGTCTTGGTATCCTTGTTCAGAGGGGTCTACTCATCTTGTCCCACTTCTGTGACACAGCTATAGGAACACATGTCACATGACATTGATGAGGGGACAGAGGCTGTTAAGCAGGTTTGCTGATGACACCAAGCTAAGAGGCTTGGTTGAGACAGCTGAAGGCTGTGAGGCCATCCAGAGAGACTTGGAAGTCTGAGAGTTGGGCACAGAGAAACCAAATGAGGTTCAACAGAGTCCTGCACCTGGGGAGGAAGAATAAACTGCAGCAGTACAGGTTGGGAGGTGATCTGCTGGAAAGCAGCCCTGTGGAGAGGGACCTGGGAGTGTGGGGGGTAAATATCCATGGGAAGCAGTGCCCTGGTGGGAAAGAGGACCAGTGGGGTCCTATGAGGCATTAAGAAGAGTGTGTCTAGCAGATCAAGGAATGTTCTCCTGCCCCTCTGGTCTACCCTGCTGAGACCTCATCTTGAGCACTGCCTTTAGTTTTGGGGCTCTCCAGTTTCAGAGGGACGGGGATCTGCCGGAGAGAGTCCAAGGGAGGGCTGTGAGGATGCTGAGGGGACTGAACACTGCCTGGTGAGGAGAGGCTGAGGGACCTGGGGCTGCTTAGTCTGCAGAAGAGAAGACTGAGAGGGGATTTAATCAATGTTTAGAACTATCTAAGGGCTGGGGGTCAGGAGAGGGGGACAGGCACTGCTCACTGCTGCCTGGGATAGGACAAGGAGCAATGGATGGAAGCTGCAGCACAGGAGGTTCCAGCTCAACACAAGGGGCAGCTTCTTGCCTGGAAGGGTCCCAGAGCCCTGGCACAGGCTGCCCAGAGAGGTTGTGGAATCTCCTTCTCTGGAGCCTTTCCAGGCCAGTCTGGATGTGTTCCTGTATGCCCTGACCTGGATTGTCTGGCCCTGCTCTGTCAGGGGAGGGTGGGACTGGATGAGCTCATTGGGTCCTTTCCAACCCCTGACACCCTGTGAGCCTGTGAACTGTAGTCTCTCCCATCCAGGAAATATTAGCAGTCTTTAACTGAAAGAAGTGCAGATACAGGAACAAGGAAGGTGTTGGCAATTTTCACATCTACCCCTAGATTTAGGCAGAAATCAAGATGAAATCAGTAATATGTGGCTGAAGTTCACAAGGGCACAAGCAACTCTAGAATCCAAAGCCACCTGGATCTTTAAAATTGCAGGGAGTTTTGGTACCTCTGGTGAAAATATGAAATAGCTCACATAGAGAAATATGGCTGTGGGGAGGGAGGAGTGCTTTGCTTTATATGGTGTTTGAAATTCTACTTACATTTAGAATCATGGAATCATAGAATGGTAAGGTTGGAAGGGACCTCAAGGATCATCCAGTTTCAACCCCCTGCCATAGGCAGGGACACCTCCCACTAGTACAGGTCACTCAAGGCCTCCTCCAACCTGGCCTTGAACACCTCCAGGGAGGGAGCAGCCACAACCTCCCTGGGCAACCTGTGCCAGTGTCTCACCACCCTCACTACAAACAACTTCCTCCTAACATCCACTTTCAATCTCCCCTCTGACACTTCAAACCCATTGCCCTTTGTCCTGTCATTACCAGACCTTGTCAACAGACCCTCCCCAGCCTTCCTGTAGCTCTCTTGAGATCCTGCAAGCCACTCCAAGGTCTCCTGGAAGCCTTCTCTTCTGCAGGCTGCACAGCCCCAACTCTCTCAACCTGTCCTCACAGCACAGCTGCTGCAGCCCTCTCAGCATCTCCATAGCCTCCTCTGCACTGCCTCCAACACTTCCATGTCCTTCCTGTGCTGGGGGCTCCAGAACTGCACACAGGACTNNNAACTGCACACAGGACTGCAGGTGGGCTCTGAGGAGAGCAGAGCAAAGGGGCACAATCCCCTCCCTTGCCCTGCTGCCCACACTGCTCTTCCTGCAGCCCAGCACACAGTTGCTGTCTGGGCCTCATCTGGAGCTTTTCCTCACCTCACACCCCCAGGGCCTGTTCCTCAGGGCTGCTCTCAGCCATTCCCCACCCAGCCTGCAGTTGTGCATTACATTGTGCCAACCCAGCTGCAGGACCTTACACTTGGCCTAGTTGAATATCATGAGGTTGGTCTGGGCACACCTGTGCAGCCTGTCCAGCCCCCTCTGGATTGCATTTAGCAGAACTTGATTTTGTAAGGAAAAAAAAAAGAAAAAAAAA
Source organism: Eubucco bourcierii (assembly GCA_013396675.1). NCBI lineage: Eukaryota > Metazoa > Chordata > Aves > Piciformes > Ramphastidae > Eubucco > Eubucco bourcierii. The sequence continues at coordinate 136,389 of VWZE01024887.1, forward strand.
AAAAAGAAAAAAAAAAGAAAAGAAACTGTAAGACTAATAATTGGAATTTGTATGCTCTGTAAATGTTATAGGGAAAAAACCCCCATGTGACAGATATCTGACTCCCCAAGCAGCCCCAGTCACTCTGCTGCTGGTAACACACCCACACCCTACTGGGTGCTCATCAGCTCCACAAACAGGTGCTCTTAAAGAGAGAAGGAAGTATTGAATGGCTGACTTATTCTGTTGCTGCTCTGCTGAGACTGACAGTTGCAGGTTTAAAGGGTGGTTGCAATTCCCAGCAAATCCAGCTGGGCTTGCAGTGCAGCTAAATCCAACAGAAACTCCTAACTTTCCCCCTCTTGCCCTGGTGACAGCTAAAGGTCATTATCTGAGTTATTTGGCACTGATCAGAAATGCATGTGCAGATGTTCAAAGACTGAAAGTATCCTGCAGCTCAAAGGCCTTTTGAAAACATAGTCTCTTTTTTTTCTTCTTTTTTTTTCTTTGTTTTGTTTTGGTTTTTTGTTTTTTTGGAGGGGTAGTGTGTGTGTGCTTTGTTGTTTGTGTTTCTTTGTTTTCTTGTGTGTGTTTTGGTTTCTTTTGTTTGTTTTGGTTTGTCTTGGTTGTTTTGATTTGCTTTGTTTTGGTTTGGTTTGGTTTGCTTTTTTTAAAATTTATTTTGTTTTATTTTTTGTTTTGCTTTGTTTTGTTCTGCTGTTTTGCTTTGCTTTGTTTTGCTTTGTTTTCCTTTGCATTTTCTTTTGCTTTTTTTTTTGTTTTGCTTTTTGCTTTGTTTCGTTTCGCTTTGTTTTTTTTGCTTTGCTTTATTTTGCTTTTATTTTGTTTTGATTTTTTTGTTTTGATGTTTTATTTTGCTGGTTTGCTTTGCTTTGTTTTGTTTGTTTTGCTTTGTTTTGTTCTGTTTTTTGCCTTGTGTTGTTTTGCTTTTTTGTTTTGCTTTGCTTTGTTTTGTTTTGCTTTGCTTTATTTTGCTTTGTTTTGTTTTGATTTTTTTGTTTTGATGTTTTATTTTGCTGGTTTGCTTTGCTTTGTTTTGTTTGTTTTGCTTTGTTTTGTTCTGCTTTTTGCCTTGTGTTGTTTTGTTTTGCTGTTTTGCTTTTCTTTGTTTTGTCTTGCTTTGCTTTATTTCGCTTTGCTTTGCTTTGCATTTTCTTTTGTTTTTTTTTTTTGTTTTGCTTTGTTTTGTGTTTAATTATTATTTGAAATAGCATGAAGACTATGGCAAGTGTTATAACCACGGAGTGGTTTGGGTTGGAAGGGACCTTGAAGCTCATCCAGTGCCAACTCCCCTGTGCCATAGGCAGGGATGTGTCCCACTAGAACAGGTTGCTCAAGGACTCATCCAGCCTGGTCCTGAACACCTCCAGGGAGGCTGAGGAGCACTTTTTTTTTCATTTGTTTGTTTTTTCATTTGTGTTTTTGTTTGCTTGATTTTATTTTGTTGGTTTGGTTTGGGTTTTGTTTGGTTTTTGCTTTGTTTGTTTAATCTGTGAGTTACACAAGGTTTGCAGAAAGTAGTCACTTACCTTTCCTTGATCCTGATGTTTGTATTGACACGAATCATCTGAGCTCATCTCACAAGGACACCTGAGAGGCTGCTTGCAGCCCCTTGCTGTCTCCTCACCCCTTGGCACCCATCCACCGAGCTGCTGCAGCCCTGCCATGGTGCTTCCATGGGACGTGTCTGGAAAGTGAGCAGAGAGCAGGGCTGCTCTTGTGCCTTCCCTGTGCTGCCGCACGCTTTGGCTCCCAGCCACGGGTCGCTAACGGAGCTAATGGGGCTTTGGCATGTAACCAAAGGGGTGGGAGGGCAGCTGGGGGCAGGGGGAGCTGGATGGCAGCGAGGGGAAACACCAGGAGAAGCGCTGCAGCTTTTCTTGGTGCTGGAGCTGGGTCGGGATTCTTGGGCTTCTCTTTAGCCCTGCCTGACAGGATCCTGCCTTCCCTCTAGGGGTATGTCTCATGCATTCATGAGCCTCTTTGAAACTCTTGCATCTTTTGTTAGGAGTTGAAAATGCAGATCCTTGCTCTACCCTTCCCTCAGCTGCCATATGGCATTGTGGAAAGGGGCCCACAAAGGAAGGAGAGGGAAAAGAAGGAGGGGGAAAGAGGAA
>VWZE01024889.1:8781-25720 GCA_013396675.1 Eubucco bourcierii
CTGGCACAGGTTGCCCAGGGAGGTTGTGGCTGCTCCCTCCCTACAGACGTTTAAGTTTGGATGAGGGCTTGAGTGACCTGTACTAGTGGGAGGTATCCCTGCCTATGGCAGGGGGTTGGAACTGGATGATCTTTGAGGTCCCTTCCAACCTAAACCATTCTATGATAAATTATCTTGTGGGGAGTTTCGAGGTTCTACAGCTGAACTGCCTCTGCTCCTCAAGCTACATCACGTCAAGCCAGCTTGGGTACTTCTCCAAGCCGCTGCTGTCTTGTCTAAATAAACCATTTAAAAGAAGTTATTCAAACAATTCTAAAACTCAGAGCATGTCAGTTTAATGATAGATACTGACTCCCATGGTTTCCAGATGTCTGTTACTCCTTACTATGCACTTTATTTTTCAGTTAAGGCATTTAATCATTGTAATAGCATAGAGACAAACAATGTTTTATGAAAGAGTTTTTTTGAGGGTTTTTTTTTTGAAAGAGTAACAAAAGAACATCTTAAATAAGGATGTTTTAGGGTTTTTTTTGTTTTGTTTTGTTTTTTTGTCTGTAGTACCCTTGTTTAAAACATGCAAAGAAAGATCAGATTTAATTTGCTACTAGTGATTTCTCCATTTTTCTCTTCTCGTTCTGGTTAGGTTTCCTTATGATTGAATGTTAGTTGCATAAACTATCTTCAGAAGGAAGTACCATGCTTTTGAGCTTTGCGATGTCCTCATGGGGAATTGCTATTTAACCAAGTAAATCAAAATGCAGTCTGATAATTCCAAGTACATTTGCAATATTCAGCCTGTTTTCCATATTGTTGGAGAGAAACACTTTTATTTGTCTTTTCTGACTGAACTTACTTTAAAAGAGGGAGCAACATTTGCTGAAATTGAAGGCTTTTGCTGGGTGCTTACAGAGAGCTTTGTGGACATCATTTCCTTAAGTGGAACATGAAGCCAGAATATACTAACCTTTTTTTCTTCTTACATTACTTAACTTTTCCTTTCATGGAACATAAACTTAACACAGCCTTAGGTCAGGATAAAAATATTAGAGACTACATCTTTTGTGGGATGTCTGCTTCCACTTGAGAAAGCCTCCTTGCCAGGAACAAATGGTGACAATTTGATCTGCTTTGGGATCCACTCAAGACTCTGCCCAGCTTTTGCTTTGAATCATTACAGATGATCAATTTATGCTACAGTAGTGGTGACTTGTGATTAAACTATGGTTTTTGGTTGTGTTTTTTTGTGTCCAGTTCATCTTTCTGTTGTTTATTTGTTTGATCAGTTTTGTTGTTGCTGATTATGTGGAGGTTTTGTTTGGTTGTTTCTTTCTTGTTTGTTTGTTTGGGGTGGTGTGTGTATATGTTTGGTTTTTGTTATTGTACCACAAAATTGTAGTAGATTTTGCCAAACAAGGTTTTTAATGGGAAAGTTTTATGTATTCCTGGGGAAAAAAAAAACAACAGGGTTTTTTTGCTTAAATTACCCTAAACGGTGCAATGTTTGACCTATTACTTTTGGGATTTAGTTGCTGCTAAGTGAACTTGCTGATATACTACAAAACATATTGTAAAATCTCAGTAAGTAGCCTGTCTCTACAATGCTTCTCCTCATAATGAAATTATAAAACTATTTCTCTCACAGGGGCTTCATAAAAAACAACGCCTTGAAGAATGAGGGTAACAAATTAAAGCAGAGAGAAAACAGACAACACCTTGGACAAATAGTAGAGGGGAAAAAAAAGCTGCTTCTGTGGTGGTGCCAAAGGGCCTCAGTGAACTTAATTTTTGTGTTTTAACAGTCTCTTGATGATTTATGTAGCTCACAGTGCTTGCTGTCAAATAGTTTCAAGTGGCCGTGTCCACCCAAATTGCAAGGGGTGGCTTTAGTCATGCAAACGTCTTTCTTGTTTTCACAGCCTAGGGCATACTCCACTCCTCCATATACATATTCATTTTCCTATGTATTTCAAGATTTTGTCAAAGTAAACTTCTGATAAACTTGAAATGATTGTAAAATGTTTCCAAAGATCTGTGTTTGTTTTCTTTCAAATGCCAGCAAAGGTCTGTATACATTATAGAAATATATTTATATAATGTAATAAAATGAGGTGGGGGGGAAGCCTTAGTCCAAATGCATTGAAAATGACACATTCTCTATGGTAAGTTTGTTCAGCTGCTATCAATAAGGTCATTATTTAACTGTTTTCTTGGTGGAGATGGTTTATCTCTTGAGAAGGTTTTATTTTGTTTTGTTTTTTGGTTGGTTTTTTTGTTTTGTTTTTTTTTTTAAAGGACATAGTTCAACTTTGGCTTGGCTTCTGCAGTGGAGTACAGCAAATCCTTTTTCTACAAACAAAATGTTCTAATTTACTGCCCTCGATAAGATCCCCAGGCTTGCTTAAATTGTTCAAAGTGTTAGAAGTGTACACTATGCCAAAAACTATACTAGAATAAATATTGCATATATTTTCAATTTGTGGCTGAGTGTGATGCAAAACAATTTTGGTTGTTAGGCACATTGCAAGCAGCCTCTGTGCGGGCTTCCCACACACGTTGCTACCAAAGCGCTTCAGTCCCAACAGTTAGCACCATATGATATTCCACTCTTGAATTACCTTATGAGCAGCAACTGCCACCTCAGACTGCAAGTTTTGGAATGTTTGAACTCTATAGAGTGACACTTGTTGGTTTTTTAATATATTTTGCTTTGTACATACCACTTTTCCTTTTACATACAAATGCTGTGAAGGATTCCTACTGTATACTTAACTCTTCCTCCTGTAAAGGTTATTTTCCTTGAGTTATTTTCATTTAATGTCATGGGTCACCTTCATTCTAAATTAAACTACTGGACTTTCCCTCCAGATTCTATGGATATAACAACCTTGTCTTTATTGAGAATATGAATATGTAAATTGTTTTTCAGTCTCTTTCTAAAATTTCTTAGAACATAAGTAAGTGCTTAACTGTCTGTAGAAATTGACTCAACTGACTAGTAGAAGAGATACACTCAATTCTTTGAAATGGGAAAGAGCCAAAGAGTGTCTCAATTGAACAAAAAATAGTCTTCCTCCAGTACTGGAAAGGAAAAAAAAAGTGGTAAAAGGAGGAGGTTGTGGGGAGAGAAAGGACAGCGTGGCTGGTTTTATGTGTTAACTTAAATTTATATTGGCTCATTCTGTACTACACACTAAACATTTTCCAGTCTTGTTCCACAGTGGTCAGATGAAGAAATCTTAAGAGGATGGAGAAAACAGGCAAAGTGTGGATAGGCTGCTCTGGAAAGACCTTGAAGATCAAGAAACAGTTCCCTCACTTTATTCTGCATTGCCTTCTGCGATTTGTGCTCTGATTGCTCAGCATTGCATGTGGTTTTGGAGCATTTGTCATGGCAACCAAACATATTCATAAACACCTAACAAGACAAGGTGTTGTCCAGTCAGACTTCCTTCAGTCTCTTGCTGTTAAAAAAGATTTGTAATAAAGACAGCTATGGCTATACAGAGAGAAACCTAAAAAAAAAAAAAAAAAAAAAAAAAAAAAAACCCAAAAAAACCCCAAAAAACCAAAAAAATCACTATTAGCACATAGCACATGCAGAGGTACTTCACTTGCTTTGCAAATGCACACCTGTAGGATTAGAGAAACTCATTTAATTAACGGTGCTAGAAAGTTTACCTACCACCTACAGACCAGTGAAACAAAAGATACACAAAAGCCTATCCAGATGAGGCAGGGCAGAAAATTCTGTATTTATTCAATGGTCTAAGTAATTTTTATGATCCTAAGACCCTTTATATTGAACTCAAAATCAAATCAAACTCACTAGAGAGTAAGGGTGTATTCAGAAACAAATCCCTCTGCAAGGTATGGCCAAGGGCATGCTGACTTTTGGATTGGCATTCAAATACAATTTAAGCACATGATCCTCTTTAAAATTTTACAGCTATAGAACTCATCCATTTGGTTCATCTGCTATAGGTTCTTTGGCCAATTTCACTATGAGAACCTCTTTGGTTTCCATCCCTCTGCCTCTCCTGGAGCTGGCATAGAGAGCAACATCTGTCTGTTGCACTTAAGTAGTATGCCTCTCAGGTTCTGCACTTTCCATCTGGTTTTTGGTGTTGATTTCGGAGTTTTTGTTGGGATTTTTGTGTGTGTGTATTTTTGGGTTTGGGGTTTTTTTTGACATAGGAAAAGGTGAACATGATGATTTCACATACTCGCTGTTCAGCATTGCTCAAATATGGTCTATTCCTAAAATTAAATGCAAAATATTTCCAGGAAGATCATAAACTAACAGCATGCTGGGTTATTTCATCTACAAACACTCTACATGAATGTGTTAGATTTCCCTCAGCAGTTCTTCAATAAGAGAGATGATATTCACCAAGCTGTTCCTACAGTCTGGTTTGTTCTCAGGTTTTGCCTCTCTTTGTCCAAACCAATTCATTGGGCTCAACAGGACACTGAACCCACCCTTTTCAGTCTAAGAGTTATTTAATTATCATTAATGGCACTCATAAGCTTTCTGAGGCATGACCAATCTTGCATACATCTTCCTTCCAAGTTTTTAAGTTTAACTAAGTTTGTTTTCAAAACAAACACCTTGTAAACTCAGTCAGCTTTGCTGCTTTGTGGAGCCTCACTTAAGACCTGTTCTTTACTTCTCTGTTAATACTCCTTCTTCCTCACCTTTTCATCCCTTTGCTAATTGATGCCGATCCTGTCTTCAGTTTCATTATATTTGATAACTGTTTCAAAAGACATCTTTATCATATAAGGAATTCCTACACGCAGACTCACTCAGATGGGCAGTTGCCCTCCAGCATCATTCACCTGTGCTGCCTCTTCAGAGCAGCAAGAGAAATGAAATGGCAGAGATTCTTCTCCCTTTTTTGAACACTCCTGTATTCATTACAGATGTGTGAAATCTCATCTTTACCCTGCCTCATTCTTTTATTTTCTGCAATCACAAATGCTGACTGAAGACACAGAAAAAAATGTGCCATTCACACATTCACCACACGTAGATATAGGAAGATATAAAGAGAACCATCCCGATGCACCTTGTTAAAGGCACCAAAGGTAAGCAGCAGACATCTTAGCTGAGCAGAAAGTGCTGCTTTAAATGGCCGTCAGAAAAGGAAGAAAGGACTGGGAAGAATATTGATTATGTGGCATTTTAGGAGGCAGGAGGACTGATGTAGTGTTCATGTTGACATAGTTCAGCAATCTTTCCTACACAGTGTGACAGCCATGCTAATCCTCTGTGAGAGTCTAACAGGCTTATATGCCACAGCCTGGCTTCCCACAGAAAAATAACCTGCATTGAGAGCCTGTATGAAATAGTGTTTTCTAACAGATTTGTTGTTTTGGGGGTGCATCATACCTAGCCATCCTTCCATGGGGAAATAAGGTAATATTCAAAGGCAATGACTTGCCAAAGGAAATAGAATAAAGTATTCCTGTGGCAGTTCCCATGTTAGGCTATCAAGATAAAGCAGTGTTATCATATGCACAGGAAAGAAATTAGAAATGCTGTTTAAGAAATTTTTCATTCACCACTTAGAGAAAGAGTTTTCACGCAGGAAAAAAATGTAACCAATCAACCAACACACCCCAAAACTTTTTCTATGCTGATTTGATTATGTGTGGTGAGAGAATCCTACCTCTTCTTGGGATGCAGTGAAAGAGCAATGTAATTCTATGCAAACAATAAATGAACAGGAAGTGGTGTTGAAAAAGAAAGTTACTCGCTATAGGAGTTCTAATTGCAGAATAACTCTTTTTCTCATTATTAAGCATTCTAACGTACAGGAATCAATGAACGAATGAATTCAGGTGCAAGAAGATTTTGTATGTAACGCACAGCCCAGTACCCACTGGAGTTTTCAGGGGCTATCATAACACAAACACTATTGCTCCTAGTGCTACTTCTATGATAGTAAATGATACAGAAGCATTTCTGTGCAACAGAAAGCTGAAGAAAAACCTATAAAGAAAAAATTTAAATGGCTGTCAATTTCATGAGCTGTATTGAGATCACAGCACTTAGCACTTTATGACTCCTCTCTTCTTTGGACCATTGCTAAAATAAGCTTGAAATGGCAGGTAAGGGGAGTGACATTAAATTTTGATTCAGCATGACAGTTGCATCATCTTTCTCTCTCTCTCTCTTTTTTTTTTTTCCCTGGAAAGATATTTAATGATGGTCAGTAAAGACCTGTTCAAATCAGGCTAACTCACTGCATCTGACACAGACAGCACAGTCACCTCACAGTTTTAAGAGCAATCCTTGTCTTCCACTTAGTCTTGCATGCAGCCCTGGGAGCATGAGGGAGAAAAGATGCCTTAGCTTTGGGACTGCATGAATCTTTGCTCTTCAGTGTGGCATTGTTCTGCTTCTTGGGTTTTCAGTGGCTCAGTGTTGTGGTCTGTCATTAATCACTCATCACACAAGTGACAGAGTCTCAGCCAGTGACAAAACTATGTTACCTCTTTGTCCCACAAATCTGAGTTCCTCTCATGCTGACAGTGGTCTCCTCATCAAACCACACTGTGCATGGACACAAATGGTAGCTCTCATTTCTCTGTTAGGGGACATTCCCTACAGTCACACCCTTTCTTATAAACTTCTTTGCTTGAGGCATGAGATTCCCTCCTGTTCTCAAGCTCTAGCAGGTCTCCTTGCCAAGTGCTAGACCCAAATGCTAACAGCTTGTCTCTTGTATATGGTATTGTGCTTTATTCCTCCATGTTCTCAACCTTCTTGACAAGCTACCCCTTTCAACTACCAAGTGACAACATTTCCTCCAGGCATTAGTTTCCCTCTTCTTGTGTTGCATCCATGCTGCCCTGGAAAAGTACTTTCCAATATGTACCACTCTCCCAAGCTTTTTCATAGATGAACATTGTGCCAAAATGCCCTTTCTCCAGTTTTCTTCTGTCTGTTTCCATTTCACAGAATCACAAAATGTTAGAAGTTGGAAGGGACCTCCAGAGATTATTGAGCCCAAACCCCCTGCCAAGGAGGATCCCCTAGGGTAGTCTGAACAGGAATGCATCTTGGCAGGTTTTGAAAGCCTCCAGAGAAGGAGACTCCACAACCTTTCTGGGTAGCCTGTTCCCGTGCTCTGTCACCCTCACTGTAAAGAAGTTTCTCCTCATGTTCTACGTTTCAGTTTGCATCCATTGTTCCTTGTCTTACTACTGTACATGACCAAAAAGAGATTGGCCCCATCCACTTGACACCCACCCCTCAGATATTTATTGATCAGATTTCCTCTCAGTCTTCTCCAGATTAAACAGCCCCAATTCTCTCAGTCTCTCTCCATAGAAGAGATGCTCAAGTCTCCTTATCATCCTCATGGTTCCCTGTTGGACTTTCCTCATCAGATCCCCATCTCTCTTGAACTGGGGAGTCCAAAACTGGACACAGTATTCCAGGTGTGGTCTCACCAGGGCAGAGCAGAGGGGGAGAAGAACCTCCCTAGACCTGCTGGACACATTTTTCTTGATGCACCACAGGATGCCATTTGCTCTCTTGGCCACAAGGGCACATTGCTGTCTTGTGCAGAATTTGCTATCCACCAGCACTCCAAGGTGTGTGGAGTTGCTTCCCAATAGGTCAACCCCCAACCTGTACTGGTGCCTGTTGTTATTCCTTCCCAAGTGCAGGGATCCTGCACTTGTCCTTATTGAACTTCATGACGTTTGCCTTTATCCAGCTCTCCAGCCTATCCTCAAATCCTTCCCCATCAGCCAGCTACTTGAAGATGCCCTGGTTAGTATGCTGACACAAAACTTGCATGCCATGCTGACATACTACTGTCTTGTAGAGGAGAACTGAAACTACATATCACTATTTAGAAATTAAAAAGTATGTTTTATTCCCTTTCCCCTCCATATTTCCTTGATATATTCCAATGTGATTGGTGCCTTTTCTTTTTTTTTAATTATTGTTATTATTTTTAACCTTTCTTTCACATGGTATTCTGCTGAAAGTATCTTTCTGTATGCAGAAAGCTGTAGTGTTCCATCCACTGCATTGCAGCTGCAACTGAGAAAAGGAGCCTATAAAATACAGTGGGATTCCCAGAAGACCTGAAACATTATTATAACCATATTTAATGCTAATATTCTATTATAATGCTTATTTAGGAATCATATATGACATTAAAAAGTAGCATTATTGCTCCTCATGAGGTCTGCATTCTCCTTTATTTGAAGAGGTTCACTATTTTTGTATCAGATTTTCATGAACACAGCTAGCTGCTTATTCCTTAGCGACCACTCTGTTACTGGAGAAACTGTTGTGTAACAATATGCTTACTGCTTGGAGGGCAAACTTTATCTCCAGTCCAAGTCACAGAATCAGAGAATTATGCAGGTTGGAAAAGACCTTTGAGATCATCAAGTCCAACCTATCACCTAACACCTTCCAACTAACTAAACCATGGCAATATGTGCCTCACGAAGTCTCCTTTAAACACCTCCAGGGACAGGGAATCCACCACCTCCCTGGGTAGCCCATTCCAATGCCAACCACTCTTTCTTTGAAGAACTTCTTCCTAACATCCAGCCTAAACCTACCCTGGCACAGCTTGAGACTGTGTTCCCTCATCGCTGTCACTGGATGCCTGGGAGAAGAGACCAGTCCCCACCTGGCTACCACCTCCTTTCAGGCAGTTGTAGAGAGTAACAAGGTCCCTCCTGAGTCTCCTCTTCTCAAGGCTGCACACCCCCAGCTCCCTCAACCGCTCTTCGCAGGGCTGCGCTCCAGCCCCCTCACAGTCTTGGTGCCCTTCTCTGGGCATGTTCAGGCACCTCAACATCTTTTTTAAATTGAGAGGCCCAAAACTGGACACAGTACTCAAGGTGTGTCCCAACAAGTGCTGATTACAGGGACAGAATAACCTCCCTGGTCCTGTTGCCCACACTATTCCTGATACAGGTCAGGTTGCCATTGGTCTTCTTGGCCACCTGGGCACACTGTTGGCTCTTGTTAAACCTACTGTCAACCAGGACCCACAGGTCCCTCTGTGCCTGGCTGCTTTCTGGTCCAAGTGAAAGCAATGCCCAGTTTAAAATGGTCATCTGCATTCCTGGCAAATCCAGTCTGTGAGACATTTCTATGTGTGGAGTAGTGGTATTCATAAAAAAAATCTCAGAAACAGCTACCCTAAAGCAATTCTCAGAAGAATAAGGCCCAGGTCATCATAACAGGCTAAGAGATGTAATACTGTAATTAACATAATTTCAGACTCTCAGATTTTCTCCAAAACAATAGTCTAGAATCACAGGAAACACCAAAGCAACAACCTAACTTTGCAGCATTGTCAGCAGGTGTGAGATTTTCACATCTCATACATTTCACATACTTAAAAATTATTTTTCTAACAATATGAATATCATTCTAACAACTAATTGAGTTAGCCACTATGTGTAATTTGAAAATAAATTTTATTAAATATTTTGCAGTGATTTGAAACAAAGGAGGCACAGCACAATAGAGGAGCAGCACTAGAGAGGCACATTGTTGGAAGCAGACGGAGGAGAGGAGGAGGAGAAGAAACTCCTCTATGTTCCTGTCTCTACCCATCACCACTGAAGCAAAGTGATGTAGATAAATCCTTCCTTCCTTCCCTCAGAACACTTGAAATATATCTTGCTTCAAACTACTGTTATACCTGGTATACCAAAGACACTGTTGCCAGAACAGAATTCATTACATGCTTCTCTTCCTATATTGTCTATTTGAAAAACTAGTTCTGCCAACTATTATTTTATTATGTGAAGAAAGTGCTCACTTTATTTTCTGGTTAGACACATTTTGCTGTTTTCCTATGGGAGATCACAAGTCTCTTTGTTATAGTGCAACAACTGCTTGATGCTATTAGGAAAAAAAACTCTTAAGACAAGTAAATTAAATGTAAGCCTGATTTAGAAACTTCTTTAGAAGTTGAAAGGCAGAAAATATTTAGTTAGTGGGGGACAACAAATCAAGGTTAAGTGAAGAATATTTTATCATTTACCTATTCATATGATAACTTTGGATGTCTCTTCGTACATGTCTGTTATGGAAAGATTTCTAGTTCAGGCTTTTGTCTTTTGCAACTTACAGACATTGCTTGCAAGAAGAAGATATTTATGACTACATTTATCATAACAGTATTTTATGTTAATCTGACATGGTGCAAGTTGTTTAGCCTGGAAAAGAGAAGGCTCCAGGGAGACCTAATAGCATCCTTCAAGCAACTGAAGGGGGCCTGCAAGAACCTCCCAGGGAGGTTGTGGATGCTCTCTCCCTGGAGGTGTTCAAGGTCAGGTTGGACGAGCCCTTGAGTGACCTGTACTAGTGGGAGGCATCTCTGCCTATGGCAGGGGGTTGGAACTAGATGATCCTTGAGGTCCCTTCCAACCTTACCATTCTATAAGAAGACTGGAGAGAGACTGTTTACAAAGGCAATGGCTTCAAACTAGAGAAGAGCAGATTTAGATTGGATGTTAGGAACAGGTTCTTTACTGTGAGGGTGGTGGAACACTGGAACAGGTTGCCCAGGAAGGTGGTTGCGGTTCCATTCCTGGAGATATTTGAAGTGAGGCTCAACGGGGCTCTGGGCAACCTGATCTAGTTGAGGATGTCCCTGCTGACTGCAGAGGGTGTTGGACCACATAACCTTTGGAGGTCCCTTCTAATCCAGACCATGCTATGATACCATGACTTTACATTAAGTTGACACATATATCATAGAATTGTAAGGTTTGAAGGGACCTCAAGGATCATGTGTGTGCCTCTATGTAAAGGGCTCTAGGGAAGATTAAATATTACATTTCATGCTTTGTTTTATGCTTCATAGTCTGTAACATTGTGTTCCTTCTCATTATATGATGAGCTACTTTTGAAAACGTATTGAAACATCAGAAAACAGTTATTGAGGAACTGTGGTAACAATAATTTAGTTGTGGTTTGGATTCAGAAAACCTTTTAACCACTTATTTCTGTCCAAGACTGAGAAATCTCTATGAGGTAAGATGACTATACTAAAAGAAAAAAAAAAAAAAAAGAGAGAGATTGAGAAAGGGAAAAGATAGGCTTTGGTCTAACAAAAAGTCTATTTGTTTTGAGTCAGTATTATAAAAAAATGCTTAAGTGAAGTGCAATGACAGGACAAGCGGCAGTGGGTTTAAATTGGCAGAGGGGAGATTTAAACTGGATGTTAGGAGGAAGTTCTTTACAGTGAGGGTGGTGAGACACTGGCACAGGTTGCCCAGGGAGGTTGTGGCTGCTCCCTCCCTGGAGGTGTTCAAGGCCAGGTTGGACGAGGCCTTGAGTGAGCTGTGCTAGTGGGAGGTGTCCCTGCCTACAGCAGGGGGTTGGAACTGGATGATCCTTGAGGTCCCTTCCAACCTTACCATTCGATGATTCTATAAGTGCCAGGGTGCTCTGTAATTAATAGATAAAATAGAATTCTAGAGTTTACTGTCTTGTGTACAAAAGCTGATGGATTCACAACTGAATCAGCAATACTTTGCAGAAGATCTTCAAAACACTTTTCATCAGGAATACAGATTGAAAAAAAATTAAAAATCACATGATCCTCTGATGAAAGATTTACTGTAAATCATATGCAAAAGTAAGGAAAATTATGGCACTGTCATCTCTGCTTTAATCTTGTTCCTTAGATTTGAGAATCCTTTCTGGAATTCATCTACCAGCAAAAGTGCCACTGTGGAAGCATTGTGGAGCATGAACCTCTTTGGCTGTCATTGAATGATTCATATAAAAAAAAAAAAAAAAAAAGTCTATACTTACTTAAAAAGTAAAGTATATAGAGCTGTGTGCATGCCACCTCAAAGAGCCTACAACTTATTTCTCAGCACAGAAAGTCAGGTCACCCCTGGCATCTTTTCTGTGACTCTGTATATCCCCATGGGCACTGGATGATGATCAGTGGCTGACTCAAGACCTGGAAGGCACTACTACTTGTTTGTCTCACCCTTTAATTTCCCACTATACCCTCAGTGCCAGTCTCTATGTTTGCTGTTCTTTGCTCTCAACCTTCCAATTTTTGCCCATTTTCTCTGCTTTTATAATATTTAATAACCTCCCCAAATACTTGAAGTTTTCACAGTGTTTATTTTATTAATATGAAACAAATCTAGGATCTCACACGTCGATAATTAGTATGCTGCACATTTGTTCCCACTCAGAGTCACAGCTCTATTCAGCCATATTGTGGATCATTTTTTTCCCTAAACCCAGCCTCTTTAATTTAAGCTACAAACACTTCACATAAAGCACCAACATGAACGAATAATTTCTCAATGTTTTCTAAAACCCCAGTTTCCTGCACACATGAACAAAGGTTGCAGTTATTCCCTCCCCACTTTTTTTTTTCCTTTTCACTCTCAAATACAGTCAGCAAGGTTTACCAAAAGATATTTCAAATGCATTTTAATGAATATAAAGTGGTTCAAGTGTGGCTTTTGAATTGCAGCCCTTTTAGGAACATCAGCTGTAGTGCACCTTCACAAAACATGCATTATTTTTTTCCCCACAACATCAACCCCAAGCTTTAAAACTCTTCAGCTAACACAATTGCAGTTCAGTTATCAATATCTGGTAACACAACAGTTGATGAGAGCAGATCAGAAAAGCACTGAATATGGTCAGATGTTGATTATCCTGATTAATTATGAAATTGTCAGTATCTTCTGTGTTATTTTTAGAAGCTTAATTTAATGCAGAGGAAGAGGGGGTGAGAGTAAAGAACTTGGTGCAGGATAAAAGAGAGTTTTATGTTAAATTCAGCATTTAACACTAATAAACATGCCAGATTAACACCCAAAACCAAGCTGGCATGTAGCATTTCCCCATGCAAAAATCATCAGACTATCTCTCCATGGCTATTGCCCGTTGCCTTTCACACCCACCTCATCTACCAACTGGATCTATCTTGAAGGAGAGACCTTAAATTCCTGTGAGCAGACTGCAAGGCACATGCAGTAGCAGCAGTGTGCTGACATTTGCTAAGCACCAGCGTCCCTCAAGTGACTGGGAGCGAAGCCATTGACGTCACTGAACAATAGGCAAAATATTTCCTCCTCCTCCATAGTCCTGAACTGTAAACACCCAGCTTGCACACAGCAGGCTGAACGTTTGAGGAGAGGCGGAGAGGGAGAATGTGAAAAACTCTCAAGTGATGCTGCTGAAAACAAGCAGCTGTTCCTGCAGAACCATCCTCTCCTTGCTCCTTCCGTCTTGCTCTGAAGGCTACTGGTGTCCTTTTAGTGTAGGTCACACAGCATAAAAGATAAAATAAAGTATAAATAAAACTGTGTCTACTGAACTCACAAGGAATTTTTGCAAGTGAAATGTCCAATATTCTTTACAGGGAAAAAAAAAATGTGCTGTCTCTTTCTCACTCTTTCTGTCTCTGTAATGAATCATAGAATCACAGAATAGTTAGGTTGGAAGGGACCTCAAAGATCATCCAGTTCCAACCCCCTGCCATAGGCAGGGACACCTGCCACTATTACAGGTCACTCAAGGCCTCATCCAACCTGGCCTTGAATGAAGAGCTACAGTATTCTAACAGTCATCCATGTATTTCAGGCAAGGTGTGGTGGACTGAACATAAGACAATTTCCATCCCTGTCAGCTCCCTCCTCAAATTTACATTATTGCAAGCCAAAGAGAAAAATGTAACTCAGGATTATAATTACAAAAGCACAGATAGTATATGCTCTAGATTCACTGTGAAGACTGGCATGGCTCCTTGAATTGGAGTGTGATGTTTATGGTATAGGTAAGGACACAGAAAGGCAGAGCTAGTAGTGAAAATGAAAACCTAATCACAGCTTCTTGTGCTTGTATCTTAAAATTACTGGTACATGGATTTGTTAGGATTTATCAGAATATTTTATACTGGTATAAACTGTGTTGGTAAATAATAAATGCAGAGAACCTGTTTCAGCTCTTTTTTAATGCAGCCTTTTAGAAGCAGCTGCAATTCTAAGTAAATCTTCCCTGTTTCCAGAGATTTGTTGGGAAGATCGCTGGGGTGGAGGAAAAGGAGACCACTAGAAACAGGGAGCAGTGCAAAGCTGAAAAGAGCTCAAATTCTCTCCCTCTGAAAAAGCTCAAGGTAGCCACCCACTGAACCAGGGAGGTCTGAAAGCTAGTGTAAATTACCTGGGGGAATACACAGGTTAAGTTAATTTCTATCTTCCTCTTGCCTGATTTAGGTTTTGCTCGTTTTGTTCACAGAAGGTGGTGGATACATTACATCATGAATCATAGAACCATAGAATGATCTGGGTTGGAAGGGACTTCCAAAGGTCATCTAGTCCAACCCCCTCTGCAGTCAGCAGGGGCATCCTCAACTAGATCAGGCTGCCCAGAGCTCTGTCAAGCCTCACTTTGAATATCATACTTGTTCTCAAGACAAAGACCAAGGAATCTTTTCCATCAGTGTGTTCTGCAGAGGGCAGCCTGTTAGGAGCCAGCAAGAGACACCTATTTCTCCTGTCCAGTGCTTCTCTCTGTTGCATGAAGCTGTAGGTGGCATATCATTTTTGCATCACGTATTGATTTAATGCTTTCAAAGTGCTGAGCAAAGAACTCACTTTTTCCAAGCAGACCACAACTAACTACTCACTACCCCCCATGTATGACACAGGAAAAGTAGGTGAGCAAAATAACCTAGTTTGCTACATGCTGAGGTAAATTTGGAAACCTGCAGTTTGTTAGACATGTACTGTCAGAGAGTGAGCGCCAAAGCCGAGGCAGAAACGCCTGAATGTGGCTTGTGCTAAACAGTTGAGAAGATCTCAGGTTTTGATGTATGCCCTACTTGTATTCTGGTCCCAGGCTGGCATGATCGTGAGCTCTTCAGTAACTATCTTTAGCAGTACTACTTTTCTACAGGAGCAAAATTCAGGCCTCTGGATTTGAATGGTTGCAAGACCCTAGGACAACCTGCAAAAATATTTGCCACTCACTCTGATGTCTATCTTGGCATCTTCCCTGAGTAGTGCTAGTGCTGGGAGCAAAGAGCAAGCTAAGAAAGAGCTACATACTCTGTGGGGAACAGCCTAAAAGAACAGCCTGAAATGGGAATACATTTACTTCATTCATAGTAATAGACTTTTTAAACATACCTTTAGGCAAACATTTGTGCATTTAAGTTTTACTAGTACAAATATTCACAGAAAATATGTCTTCCTTTGGTTGCCTGCCCAGACAGATACGAATACCATTTGACAAATTTTGACTCTTGGCAAATTCCAAGGTTTTCTACCTATTTGGTTTCACGTGGCTCAAAACATCTATTTCTCAGTAAATATTGTGTAGATGACAGCGAAACAATTCAAGTGAGTCCCTGAATGTGTGTGTGTTGAAGGAATAAGGGATGTGGGAAGGAGTGACAGAAAGAAAAGCAAAGGAAAACTTCCCTCACTGAAGGGTCTTGTAGCAATTTGGTAATTCAGAGTTTATAGTTGAATTGATTCTACACAAATTCACCTTCAGGTGAAGCCTGGGAAAATAAAATGCAGTGAAAGCACTGCAAAAGTGTGCACTGTAATGAAGTCTCCTACAACCTTATATTAGCTTTCCAATATCTGAAGGGGGTCTACAGGAAGGTTGAGGAGGGACTATTTACAAGGTCTTGTATTGACAAGACAAGGGGCAATGGGTTTAAACTGGCAGAGGGAAGATTTAGACTGGATGTTAGGAGGAAGTTCTTTACAGTGAGGCACCGGCACAGGTTGCCCAGGGAGGTTGTGGATTCTCCCTCCCTGGAGATGTTCAAGGTCAGGTTAGACAGGGTCTTGAGTAACCTGTACTTAGTGGGAGGTGTCCCTGCCTATGGCGGGGGTTTGGAACCAGATGATCCTTGAGGTCCCTTCCAACCTTACCATTCTATGATTCTATGATTTTAACTTCAGTGAACTAGCATAAGATTAAAAGATAATAGAACATAATACTTCCTCTGGTTCTCATCTCAGCTAAAGTGGTAGAAATTGTAATACCGTGGTGGGTTAGGAACTTTCTCCCTGCCACTATTGGAATTTACCAGACTAGCTCAGATGGCCTGGAAGTAAGATGAAGCTCTATTTACAGCAAAGCAAAATTTACAAGCATATATACACAATATACTTACAAGTAATTATAATTATATACAAATATATACAAACTCCCACATAGACAAAGGAAACTGCCCAGAAGGGGCTCAAAGTTACCCTTTCTTTCTCCCGCAACTTTCCTAGAAAGACAAACAAAACAGTCAGCAAAGTTTACGTTGATTTCTGTTAGCCAAGATTAGTAGAAAAGAGATCAATGGAGTAAGGAGGAAGCAAATAGATTCAGAGACATAGCCCAGAGAGGGACAAACTGTTGACATTTTGGCTTTTTATCCCTCTTACCAAACCAATGAATGATACAGACTTCATCATTATTTTCTTTCTACAACCAATGATCTAATTTCTCTCATTAAAATACTCCAACTAGCCACAAACCAGCACAAATATATTGAAAAGAGCATAGGCAGCATTTTCCCTTTCATTAATTGGACCTATGATAATCAGAAAAACCAAAAGTAAAGCTAAATCACATGTGTATAATTTAAAACATGTGTAGATTCTTTAGCTCATGCACGCATGTCAGAAATACTTTGGTAAACAGCATCTCTGTACTCCCAGGAAAAAATGGTAGAGCCATTGCATGGCTGTTTTTAGAAGCTAATGTATCTTTCCACAACTGTTTATAGAAATTTCTTCCATGGTTCTTGCTGTAGGTTTTATTACATTTATAGGTATGTCAATCATACTGAATTAAAACTTCTCTTTCTTTAATGGGATCTGCAGCAGCCATGAGAAGAAAGTTTATTAAAAAAAAAAAAAAAAAAAAAGTTTTTTTGTGCAATACATT
>VWZE01024889.1:25732-101043 GCA_013396675.1 Eubucco bourcierii
AAAGGTTTCTGTGTCCATACATTCCTGGTATCCACAGGTTAATTATGTAAATACCCTTATAAGGTCTTAGAAATCTAAATTTGAGACTGTGAATTTTGGTGTATGGTACAACCACAGGTCTAGACTGAAATGCAGTCTGGGAAGCAAACTAAAAAAGTAAGTGAAGTAAAACAGTAACTGAAGAAAAAGGGATCCCTTTCACAAGACAGAGTTTTGACACAGAAACCAAAGCATTGTCTGAACAGCTTCTTGAACTTCTCTGGATGTCACCTGAAATTTGTATTGCTGTTGACACACAAGAATTTGATTACTGGGCCGTATTCCCTGTCCTTTCACAACAGCTAGACCCAGCACAAGTTCTTACATTGTAATTATAAAGTGGACACTGCAAGTAAAAAAAAAAATAAATTGCATACTATCAGAAGTGACAGAAATTACTGAATCACAGAAGGTTAGGAGCTAGAAGGAACCTCAAAAGATCATCCAGTCCAATCCCCCTACCAGAGTAGGATCACCTAGACCTGATCACACAGGAATGCATTCAGGCGGGTTTTGAATATCTCTAGAGAAGGAGATTCCACAGCCCCCTTGGGCAGTCTGTTCCAGGGTTCTGTCACCCTCACAGGGAAAAAAAATATTTGTCACGTTTCCATGGAACTTCCTATACCTCAACTTCTACCATTGCCCCTTGTCCTGTCATTGGGCATCACCCAGCAGAACCTGGCTCCATCCTCTCGGCACTCACTCTTTACATATTTATAAATATGAATGAGGTCACCCTTCAGTTACCTCTTCTGCAAGCTATAGAGCCCCAGCTCCCTCAGGCTCTTCCACTCCATCATTTTTGTGGCTCTGTACTGGACTCTTTCGAAGCGGTTCCCTGAGTTCGTTCTTGAACTGAGTGGCCCAGAACTGGACACAATGTTCCAGATGCAGCCTCACCAGGGCAGAATAGAGTGGGAGGAGAGCCTCTCTCCACCTAGCAACCACAGCCTTTCTAATCCGCTCTAGAGTGGCATTGGCCTTCTTGGCCACTAGAGCACAGTGCTGGCTCAAGGTCAGCCTTCTATCCACCAGGACACCCAGGTCCCTCTCCCCTTCACTTCTCTACAACAGGTTAATCCCCAACCTATACTGTTCCTTGTGGTTTTACTTTCCCAGGAGCAAGAGTGCACTTGCCCTTGTGGAACTTCACTACATTTCTTCCTGCCCAACTCTCCAGTCTGTCTGGAGTCAGATCAACAATGATTAAAACAAAATAATAAACAAGCAAACAAAAACAAAACCACAAAAAAAAACCCCAAAACCCACACAACACACACAAAACTCAACAACCAACCCACAAACAAACAAACCAAAGCAAACCAACAGTACAAACAAAAAACCCCAAAACAAAGATAGAGTGGTATTACACACTTTTTAACTGTGGAGTTTTTAAATGCTACTGACATACTTGTCTCAAATATTAGTGTCTTGGTTCAGGGAAACCTCAAGAGCTGTAGAATTAAAGCAGTGTGATTTCTACTGTTTTGAATAATTGAACCCAGCAGAGTTACTACTGGTGCTGCTGGCCCAGTCTTAAGAAAGACAAACAGCAACAGAGCAAATAAAAGGTATTTGGGAAACCTTAGTGAACTGTAAAAGTTGAATTCAGTCTTTCATCGAGGATGTAACTTAGCTTTTTACCCAGTAACTACCGAACTGTAGAAACTTGATTATACTTCTGCTGAAGTCAGTACAGCTTTGACACGTTAAGGAAGTTAAGCACAGGTAGGTCTATTGTTCTCACTCTGACTAATTGCATGCTTAAAATTAGACATTCATTAAAGAACACTTAATTGAAGTACAGAACTGCAGTGGGAAGAGGATTAGTTCCTACAAAACTGTCATTATTCACAGCTCTGAATACAAGCAGAGCTTCTTTTCTGCTCCTGTGTCCCATGTGATAGGTCAGAGAAGATAAACTTTTACAGTGAGTGCAGTGGCTTCAGCTCATGGAAGCTTACAATATGGCTAACAGTGTTTACCTTGCCCGTGTAAATTGGTGTAATTCTCTTTATAATGAATTATCTGTTAGAAATCTACCAAGGAAATTTCCTAGGAAACCCTATGCAGACTGGAAATGTTCACTATTTTTAGTTTTCCTAATATGCAGCCAAAAGAAATAAAATTAAATTAATGCAAAACACAAGAAATTCCATGTTACAAACAAATCAAACACTGATGAAGGCTAAGATGCTGACATGCAAGGTTATAGCAGTTGTGCTAAGACTTGGCTCAACCCCAAGGCTGCCCTGACATTCCTTATGTTCCTCAGAGAATCACAGAAGGTTAGGGGCTGGAAGGGAACTCGGAAGATCATCCAGTCCAACTCCTCTGCCAGAGCAGGATCACCTAGAGCAGATCACACACAAATGTGTCCAGGTGGGTTTTGAACATCTCCAGAGAGAGAGACTCCACACCCACCCCGGGCAGCCTGTCCCAGTGTTCCTGTGGTCTGTCACCCTCCTCATGTTTCCATGAAACTTCCTATGCCTCTAATAATTAAATGCCTTCTAACACTGAAAGTTAAGAGCAGGTATATTTAATCAATAGAAGACTCAATCTATTGTTCCAGAGCTACCTTAGTATAAAGGTTGACCTACATCAAAGGCTGATGTTTGTGGACAGTTGAAACTATAAGGCATACAAAAAAACCAAACAAAC
The DNA here is from genome assembly GCA_013396675.1 of Eubucco bourcierii. Classification (NCBI taxonomy): domain Eukaryota; kingdom Metazoa; phylum Chordata; class Aves; order Piciformes; family Ramphastidae; genus Eubucco; species Eubucco bourcierii. Next base: position 28,439 of record VWZE01024889.1, read on the forward strand.
AAAACCAAAACCAAACCCCAACAGAAAACAGACCCAAAATTCACCAAGAGTTTTGAGATGCACTGTAAAGAACAACAGACTTCCTTTGGCTAGGTATTCACTGCAGATTTAGATGAAAAATATGATTTCATCCAACATTTTTGTGGTTAATTGGTAGCCAGGATGTTTATATAAAGTAAATAGCTGGAATTGGAAATTTGATTCTTTGCTTGCTGGTAATATCTCAAATCTGAAATGCAGTTCATGAGTTTAACTCAGAACGTGACTTACACACAGTTAGTATTTTACATTCACTTCTAGAACTCACAAAAGCAAAGGAAATAGAAAAAAGTAAGTAAAAACTATGAAAACATAAAATGCATTCACATACTTTAAGAAAACAAGTGCAAAAGACAACCATGAAAAACAGACCCATGTGGGTTAACTCTGCAGGAAATTGCAGTATGAAATGACACCAAACCATTTTTAGGGGGAAAAAAAACCAGAGTTACTCCATTTAAGGAATAAACTTACACTGTCTTTCATGCTAAACTGGCAATCGGTTCAGATCATCACTACATGCAGATGTAGAATGTAGTTATACTTCTTGATACTGATCTAGGGGATCACAGAATCGCACAATGTTAGAGGCTGGAAGAGACCTCCAGAGATCATCAAGTCAAATTCCCCTGCCAAAAGCAGGATCCCCTAGGGTAGTCTGCACAGGAAAGCATCCAAGTGAGTTTGGAAAGTCTCCACAGAAGAAAACTCCACAACCTCTCTGGGTAGCCTGTTCCAGTGCTCTTCATCCTCACTGTAAAGAAGTTTCTTCTCATGTTGAGCTGAAACCTTCTATGTTCCAGTTCGTATCCAGACAATTCAATATCATGACAATATATCTTTTTAGTTCAGATTAAAGGATTTTTTTCCCCCCTTGCTTCCCTCTTCAGAGTTTTTGTTCATTTTTTCATGGGCATTGATTTTTGGTTGGTTGTGGGTTTTTTTTTTGTTTGTTTGTTTCAGAATTACTCTGTTTTCTAGAACATTTTAGTGCACAAATTGCCAGAGTTAAATTTAGTCAATAAAAAGTCTTTGAGAAGCAGATTCTGATTTTAGAAAACCTCTTAAATGAAATTAACAGGATAAATAACCCCAGCTCCCTCAGCCACTCCTCATAGGGCTCACCAACCTTGTGTGAGGTCTGGAGCACAGCAGTACCAGGACAGGCTGAGGGACCTGGGGTTGTTTAGCCTGGAGAAGAGGAAGCTCAGGGGGGACCTCATCACTGTCTACAACTATGTGAAAGGAGATAGTAGCCATGTGAGGGTCAGTCTCTTCTCTCAGGCATCCAGTGACAGAATGAGGGAACACAGTCTCAAGCTGTGCCAGAGGAGGTTTAGGTTGGGTGTTAGGAAGAAGTTCTTTACAGAAAGAGTGATTGGCATTGGAATGGGCTGCCCAGGGAGGTGGTGGAGTCACTGTCCCTGGAAGTGTTTAAAAGGAGACTGCATGAGGCACTTAGTGCCATGGTTTAGTTGATGAGATAATGTTGGGTGATAGGTTGGACTTGATGATCTTGAAGGTCTTTTCCAACCTGATTGATTCCATGATTCTGCGAAATTAAACCAGGCACCTTCAAAGAGATCTGAAAATGAGGATTCAATCATCTATTATGTTTATTTTCTTTTCAAGCACTCCTATTAAATACTGATATTTGTTGAATTGCAGCACTGCTTTACTTGAATGGTGCTCTCAATCACACTAAAAATTCTCCTGTTCTATTATTTAAATGAAGGTAGATGTATGAGGGAGCATTTTCATTTAACAGATTGCTAGAGGAAATTTTAAGAGAACAGAAGCTCAGTCTGCATGAGAGCAAGAAACATGTTCATTTAGCATTTGTCTGTGGCTTCAGGCATATACTGCCAAAGATGTTAAGCTTCAGACACTGAGCATCAAACTCAGATATTCTTTGCAGATATCTCTCAGATATCATTGCAGATATTCTGCAATGAAAATTGAATGAAATAAGATAATTCATAGTTACCAACAAACATTTTAAGTCTTACTTGTACATAAACATCCAACTGCAGACTCAAGATGTGATTTCCAACTTGCTACAAGGTCTTACAATTTGGAAAGATTTTTCAGCTTTGTAAAGAGAAGGAATCTGAAAAGGAACTTTTGTATCTCACAATAAGTAAAGACAAAGGCTCCTTAATCTGTTTTCCTGGATTTTTTGCAGGAAACGATACCTTAATGGTTTCTCTGCTTTTGGCAGAAAATACTAATCTATTCTTCTCCTCAAGAGAAAAAATATTTGTCAAAGAGATGTACCCTAAACTAGGCCACACAAAATTAAGCATTTTTGTGATTGAGACATTCAGAATAAATTCTTCTTTCTAGTTCAGACATGCAAATTGTATTAATTCTTAAGTGTTAGAGTGTTTTACATAATGGTATACAATTGTTAATCAAAAGGCCTGCTTTCTATTTCTTGGAATAAAGCCAATGAAAAATCATATTATGTCTGAAGGGCAATGCTAATGATTACTTTTGCTTGTTGTCCATTTAGTTTCAAATTTTTTTTTTTCAATGAATATTTGAATTTTCATTCTTAAATTACTTTAAAACACTGTTTGAGACACACACCATCTACCATTCCAGTGCCCTCTGCTGGAAAGAATATACCCTATAGCATATTTATAACAGAAACTGTGGTTCAGAAGGGGCTGATGTTTCTGCACCCCAGAAGCCGGGTGTTTCTCCCCTGATGAAGCCTGCAAGCAACTCGTTGGTACATAACTGTGTGTTATCCACAGGCAGATGCCTTATCATTATCTGTCTCCAGTACGAAATAAACATTCCATTAAAAAAAAAAAGAGTAAAAACATCAAGTTAACAAAACATGAAGACTGCACAGTTAAGTACCCAAAAATCAGGAAATGCCAGAGGTAACATTTCACATGGAATAGTGTCTCTAATTCCATGTGCATATGCATTTACAGTGCAGATTTAAATTACATGGAGGAAAACTTAAGATATTTTTCTACATGGTTTAGGGGCGCTCTCAAATTCAGATAGTTTCCATTATGGCTAGCCATAGGTGAAGATTTGCCTGAAGCTGTTTTCTCTTAACCTTCCAAAATAACTCCAGGTACTCTTTTGCCTTTTGTTATTGAAACTAGCCCATCTAGACAGAAGATGCAAATTAAGTTAATTCATAAGCAGACAGAATACACAATCAATTTGAATTGTTGGAATACTCTGGTCTTCAATTAATAAATTATTTTGTAGAAAAATATATTATTAATAAGCAAAGGAGAGTAAAATCAGGGAGTTCTTCACATCATAAACACAAAACTGCCTGAAGTGAGGCCTTGAGTAACCTGTACTAGTGGGAGGTGTCCCTGCCTATGGCAGGGGGTTGGAACTAGATGATCCTTGAGGTCCCTTCCAACCTTACCATTCTATGATTCTATGATTCTATGAATGAAGGATGAGTTATGAGGTCTTATAATGACAGGACTAGGGGCAATGGGTTTAAACTGGCCGAGGGGAGATTTAGACTGGATGTTAGAAGGAAGTTCTTTACAGTGAGGGTAGTGAGACACTGGAACAGGTTGCCCAGGGAGGTTGTGGCTGCTCCCTCCCTGGAGATGTTCAAGGCCAGGCTGGATGAGGCCTTGAGTAACCTGTTCTAGTGGGAGGTGTCCCTGCCTATGGCAGGGGGTTGGAACTAGATGATCCTTGAGGTCCCTTCCAACCTTACCATTCTATGGTTCTATGATCATTTGTACAAGCAGAAAGCATTAAATGAAAATGAGCAGATCTCTCTAACAAAAACAAAACCCACACAACCAAACAAAACTAACAAAAAATCTTCCAAAACAAACAAACAAACAACAAAAAAAAAACCCCCAACCCATCCACCAATAGTTTAATGCTTATTAAATTTCTCCATGGTTTTGAGTGGCACAGCTTCTCACTGGAAACTAAATTACTTTCAGGTCAGGAGGCTAGTAAAAGATACTGGGAAACGATATACAGAAAGTAAAACCTTCCTCTACTTACTACTTCTGTTTTTTATTTAGCTCACAATGACAGATCTGGAAGAAACTTCTCCTGAATTCATTCTGACAAAGAGGGGCAAAAAGGAGATTCAAAGATCCTAATGGTGTTAATTTGAGATATTCTGACAAGTTAAGATTTATTTACATATTAACAACGAGTTAATGGTTTGCTACCAGGCTTAAGGTAGGACACATCCTGTGACACAATCATAAAAACTGTTTATAAAATTGTTTACATCTCTTTAATATGCAGTTTCACTATAAAACAACTGGAGTTAGTCACAAGCTACACATAAGACATAATTTTGTTTAAAATCCTAGCCAGAATACAATCCTGTCATTCAAATTTTCACCAAAAACTGGTATGGTTGCTCGCTTGCAGCTGGTTTTTGTCAGACTAAATCTTATTTTACAGAGCATTACAGTAACATGAGTAAAAACCCCTCCTGGTAGGGCTTTGTTACAGGCTGGAGAAGTCCTTCTCTTATATTACCTGGAGGCAGTACAATGTTCAGCAATGTTCGATCCAAATGGATAAGGTAGGAAAATCTAATTAAATGCATGTTTTTTTCTGGGGCCAATAGGTTTGCTCTGCTCTGGAGCAGAAATGCTAATAAAACAGTGATAGACCCAGCCATGTTTTGCTGCTGGGAAGTGAGAGTACAGAGAGTACAAACACAACATGCTTATAGACCTGAGATAGGCAGATGTGTGCAATCTGGCGTTACCAGCACAGTCGGGCAATGTAACTTCTCTGCTTGAAGGCTTCAGTCCTAGACATTTAATGTTTGTTCCTATAATTTAAACCCATGAAGGAAAATAAAACTGACATCCTGACTTCTTTTGCTGAGGGAAATTCATGATTTGGGTACATTTGTTTGATGCATACTTGTCCTTTCTTCTAGGTCCCAGAGCTTTCCAGCAAATGAGCCACAAAGTTATTCCCTGCTTGTTTGGGGAGGAAAATCTCCCGGTATGAGAGTATATTTTTCTTCCCTTCAGCTGAACCTTTGTTCATCTTCATAGTGGGCCTCACTTTAATAGAGGGTTTATCCCCTGTGTATTTTCAATACATAAGGAAAGGGAAATCGTCTGGAAGTACAGAGTGATCTCACTGCTCTATCTGTTTTCCCATCAGCCTGTTTTGGAGGCAAGGTAGCACCCTGGGGTTTGCAGCTCAAACCCACCTGACCTAAGAGATTGGTCACTCTTGCATTCCCTCTCAGTTCTCAGCACAGAGCAAGTTCATCAAGAAGCCTGCAAATGTTTCAGGTAACAATATTTGAATGGTAGCACACACAATGTTGCCTTAATTAGCGATTTTCTCATCAACTTGGTAACATCAGGGAATGCAGTGGAGTGCAGTGACAGCTGATGAAAAGGAATGATCTTGGGTTTAAATCTAAACGAATTTACTCTTACCCTGTGTGTGTACAGAATTAACATGAAAATTAAGGTTAGAAATAAGACCAAAAATGCAAACAAAACCTTAAGCTAACTAGGGAAAGGAATGATTTTAAATGAAATTTTCATTTCCAGAACCAATTTAAATCTTCAATGACTAAAGCCAGGCAACCATTAGTCTTAGAAAAGCACAGCACAAGCCCTGACATGAATAATAATAAGTAAGCTTTGTCCCATTTCTGCTTACAAAAAATATTCATTAATTTCTAGAAGCTTTGGGAAACACACGAGAATATTCTCATATATCACAGTATCACCAAGGTTGGAAGAGACCTCAAAGATCATCAAGTCCAACCCGATACCACAGACCTCAAGACTAGACCACGGCACCAAGTGCCACGTCCAAACGCGCCTTGAACACCTCCAGGGACGGTGACTCCACCACCTCCCTGGGCAGCTCATTTCAGTAGCCAATGACTCTCTCACTGAAGAACTTTCTCCTCACCTCAAGCCTAAACTTCCCCTGGCATAGCTTGCAACTGTGTCCTCTTGTTCTGGTGCTGGTTGCCTGAGAGAAGAAAGCAACCTCCTCCTGGCTACAACCACCCTTCAGGTAGTTTTAGACAGCAAGAAGATCTCCCCTGAGCCTCCTCTTCCCCAGGCTTAACAATCCCAGCTCCCTCAACCTCTCTTCATAGGGCTTATGCTTGAAGCCTCTCACCAGCCTCGTTGCCCTTCTCTGGACACGCTCAAGCACCTTAAGTCTTGCATTCTTAAATAGATGTTAGAAAGAGGAGCTATGGTAAAGAAATTAGTTCCAGTATTAAAATATTTTGTCATGCGGTCCAGAAGCATAGGACAGGGAGGAGGAAGAGAATAAGTTGCTCTGCCATACAACTTCTCTATTTTCTCAGCAGCACCTGTTGGTTTATTGCTTGTGTATTTCAATGAACAATAGTTTTCTTGAGACTATCTGCTAAGGAAGACTGTCCCTCAGCAGTAGCTTGAATCGGTCTAAGGGGAGTTCTGAATCATAAACCAAAAATCTTCCAGTTGACTTGGAAACTTGCACATGCAGCAGAACATCAGGCTGGTGAGCTCTTTGCAGTCGGTGTTGCTAAGGAGACCAGGAGCTGAATTTGGAGAGCAGTGTAAGTACGTTTATATAACCAGTCACAGGTTTCACTGCTGCAAGTGATTTTTCCAGTGATAAGTATTGGACATATTTGAGAGGCTTGTTTTTTTCCCCCTCAAAACATATCTCAGAGAATAAATGGAAAATATTTGAAACAGCTCTGAGGACATTTTTGTTTATTTTTATTTATTTATTTATTCTTACTGTCATGCTATCTGGGTAATCAATAGTATAAAAGGAGTGAAAAGATTCTAAGAACAAATTTAATCTAAACCAGGCCTGTACAAAATAATACCTGAAGGTCGTACACTGCTCCAGACTCATTTGTGTGGCCGGTCAACAGTTGAAAGGCAGCAGCCATCTGTCCACTGTGGGCTTCACAGCCCTGCTCTGTGAACATACCTCCTTCCTCACTCAGCAAATAAACAGGCATAGGGTTGACTGGGACAGAATAGCTGCCTGATATTGACTGGCTGAACCATTTTCTTGCCTCTCCTTAAATTGCAGGTACATTGGATGATCAAAGGTGTTCAAGAGAAAACTATTTTTCTAAAGCATTTTCTTTCTTGCCCTTGTTCAGTTCTGTTTAGCTTTTTCCATTTCAGCTCTCCATTTTGATAGTGTCCACATTGATAATATTACAGAATCACAGAATGTCAGGGGCTGGAAGGAGCTCAAAAGATCATCCAGTCCAACCCCCCTGCCAGAGCAGGATCACCTAGACCTGATCACACAGGAATGCATCTAGGCAGGTCTTGAATATCTCCAGAAAGTGAGACTCCACTACTCCCCTGGGCAGCCTGTTCCAGTGGTCTGTCACCCTTATAGGAAAACATTTTTCTTCATGTTTCCCTGGAACTTCCTATGCCTCAACTTCCGCCCACCATCCCTTGTCCTGCCATTGGACATCACCCAGCAGAGCCTGGCTCCATCCTCTTGGCACTCTCCCTCTACATATTTATAAACATGAATGAGGTCAGCCCTCAGTCTCCTACTCTCCAAGCTGAAGACCCCCAGCTCCCTCAGTTTCTCCTTGTAAGGAAGATGTTCCTTAATCATATTTGCAGCTCTGCACTGGACTCTTTCAAGCAGTTCCCTGAGGCCCTTCTTGAACTGAGTGGCCTAGAACTGGACGCAATATTTAAGATGTGTCCTCAGCAGGGCAGAGTAGAGCAGGAGGAGAACCTCTCTCCACCTACTAACCGCAGCCCTTCTAACCCACTCTAGAATGGCATTGGCCTTTGTGGCCACAAGAGCACATTGCTGGCTCATGGTCAACTTTCCATCCACCAGGAGCCCCAGGTCCCTTTCCAAGAGATCATTCCACAACCTATACTGATCCATTGGGTTGCTCTTTCCCAGGTGCAAGACCCTACATTTGCATGTAAGAGATACTAATTTCTTACACCTGGCAGCTAAAACTGACCACACCTACCTGCTTCCTTTGCTGTTTGGGAAAAAGAGAGATTACATTCTGCTTGCTAAAAATCCATTTGTGAACTAAAGTAATCTTAGTCCTTCAATCTGTATTCTGCAGGTGAAAAATAAAATAGTTCAAACTATATTAATTTTTATCGCATTATCTTGGGATCTGAACACCTTAATGAAGGCAAGAGCCAGATTGTGTAGAAGCACATGCAAAGTGTCAGGATCTCTGTCAAAGAACTTGCACACTGCAGGAGAGTTTTGCAAAGAGTGGAAGAACAAATTCCCTATTAACTTACTGGTTCGATGGCAGGAACAAGAATTCCTTAATCCCCAAATGAGTTTAAATAACTAGAGAAGTGCTATTAAAGAGAAGTTGTTTAGTCATATACTGCTAGTTCTGCATTCAAGGAATTGCCCACATCAGGAAATTGGTTTATTCCAACCCATACAAAATAAGTTCATATGACTCATAGAACCCTGTTGAAGACCAGTGGTGCTGTAGTGAATCTAAATGGAAGGGTTTTTATTTGATGGTAAGATCTTTCCATGGTGAAACCTGAGAAGAAATTAAATATGAGAATGCCTGTATGCTGAATGGCACAGACCAAACTTTCACAGGACAGGTGAAATAGCAGTGGACAAAACTTAACTTCTTTGCAATGCAATGAATCCAAGCTGCTTGCTTTGGAGCGCTTTGCTCCTGTAGTGTCGTGGTTACCAATGATAAATTGTTTCCTGTTTATTGTATAAATCCAGTTTATATTTCCTGTTATCTTAAAGAGACTGCATGGGTGGCAAGCAAAGGGAAGACTGCACGTTTATCTCTCTCTGGTTGCTGAACTCTGAGTCAGATTGAAACTTCTCAGAAGGAGGAGGGGGAGTTGCTCCTTTCCTCCATGGCAAGATCAACTCTGCAGAACTTTATGAACACAGAAAGGGAAAGGCTGTAAGAGAAACATCACCATGAGCACAGACTGGGATATTCCTGAGAGGATCTAGCTGCTTGACTAGAGGGTAGTGCTGATTCAAATCTGAACTCTGGAGGAAACAGAAGAAAAATGTAATTCCTAAGAATGCAGAGAAAACTCCAGTGATTATTTGAACCTACAAAGTTACTGCCTGCTCCTAACCTTGGTAGGGCTTGGAGGAAGGACATTCATACTGCAAGAAATGCTGGTGGGGACTGATTTTTTTTTCATGCTTCCCTCATCCAGAAGGCCTGGTATTCCCTACTTTCTGAGTCATCTTCTTCAACTTTTGTGCTAACATCACAAGGGGTATTAGGCTTTGGAGTCTTTTGTAGCTTACATAAAAGGAAGTGTGACAGGAAGACAGTGAAGTGGCTCTACTTCAAGATTTTGGCAAATTCAGCATACAGAGAGCAGAGAAAGACAAGTATCAAGTAGCCCCAGGATAGAATGTCAGGACCCAGATATACACCATGTTTTGCTAATGCATTTACTACTAAGTTGCACCTGACAAAGACTGTAGGATTTGAGGTATAGGAAAAGATAACACCATGGTTCAAAGGGCAGTTGCATCAAACAACAGATACCACAATCTCTGCTGAAGATTGGTTATGATCAAAAGGCTTGAAATGTGAAATTGTGACAACTAACTGGTCTGTACTGTGCTCAAAGCCATTTTTGTCATATTCATTGTCAACAATAACAATGTTGTAGTGGTAGACTGGGTCTTGCAGGGAGTTCTCTATAATAGGATGTTTTTCCACTAGGATTTCCAGTTTGTCCAGTATTTAGTATCTGTGCATGATCAAGCCATTAGATTTACAAGCATTCCATTCTGATATACCATTAGTCTAAACTTGAAAAGATGCCAATTTTACATCTGTTTCCTTGGAGAAAGAGTAAAAAGAAAATATTGATTATTTTTATCACCTCTTGTTTACTTCCATCAACTATTCACAGAATCACAGAATGTCAGGGGCTGGAAGGAACCTCAAAAGATCACCCTGTCCAGCCCTCCTGCAGAGCAGGATCACCTAGACCAGATCACACAGGAATGCATCCAGGTGGGTCTTGAATATCTCCAGAGAGGGAGACTCCACAACTCCCCTGGGCAGCCTGTTCCAGTGTTCCGTCACCCTCACACTGAAAAAATTCCTCCTCGTATTTCCTTGGAACTTCTTATGCCTCAGCTTCCAGCCATTGCCCCTTGTCCTGTCATTAGGCATCACTGAGCACAGCCTGGTCCCATCCTCTTGGCTCTCATCATTTACATATTTATAAACATTCATGAGGTCACCTCTCAGTTTCCTCCTCTCCAAGCTAAAGAGCCCCAGCTCCCTCAGTCTTTTCTTGTAAGAGAGATGTTTCATTCCCTTAATCATCCTTGTGGTTCTGTGCTAGACTCTCTCAAGAAGTTTGGGGTTTTGTTGGTTGGTTGGTTTTTTTTTGTTTGTTTTTGTTGCAGTTTGTTTGTTTTATCAATCAGGTCACAGACAAAGCTAATAAGTTAAGGATTTTTGGTATGATTTGTTGAATTTAAATTTAACTGTATGTGCCAACCAAGAGAACAAAGTTAGACATTAAGTCTCCATTACCAAGTGGATTAAAAATAAAGTTCTGTGCAACAGACATTAATGAACATGTACAACACTTCCAGAGATTTCTGAAACAGCAAATGAGGGAAGAGATTTGGTCCCTGCTCCTCACATTGACCTTTCACTTGATGGTCATAGGAATCATATCACTGTTGACTTCAGCCCAGAAAAATATTTCATCTTAATAAAAGTACAGGAACACATCTTAACCAGAGTAGGAATGCATTCACAGCTATATGTTCTACTAAATTCTGTCTTGAAGGATGATAGAATCTAAGAAGAGATTAAAATTAATGATTTTACTTATTTGCATTCCAAATGAGAGCTGATTTTAGGAAGAGTAGCAGTGAGAGAGTACTGGATTTGTGAAACTATTCAACAATTAAGAAGATCAGAACTTGTTACCAGGGCATTTTTCAGAAGATTAACTACATAACCTTTCTGGTAAATCATAGACATTGTCTGATTTGAAGGTTTGTTTATTTTCCAGAATCATGAGATTTAGCAGAACACTTTTTTTTTTTTTTTTAATTAATGAAGATTTGGGGCAAATTTTTCAATAGCATCTGATTTACTCAATTTTAAAAACTAGAATATTGATGATCTGCAACCATAAAGTTATAATTATACAATGAAGATCTGCAACTATACAGCTATAATTAGGCCTCCTAGAGGCACCTTGACAGGTTTGAGAGGTTAGCCAAGACTAACCTCATGAAGGTCAACAAAGATATGTTCAAGGTCTTCCACCTGGATCAGGGTAATCCCAAGAACAAATATAGGCTGGGTGGAGAACGGATGGAGAGCAATCCTAAGAAGGACTTGGGGTTGCTGGCTGATGAGAAACTCAACATGAGCTGGCAGTGTGTTCTTGCAGTCCAGGAGGCTAAACAAGTCCTGGGATTCCTTAAAAGAAATATGGCCACCAGATTGACGTAGGTGATTCTGCTGCTCTACTCTGCTCTGGGGTGACCTCACCTGGAGAAGTGTGTGTCCAGATCTGGACCCCCAAACAGGAAGGACCTGGAACTGTTAGAGCAGAGCAGGTGCAGAGGAGGACCGTGAAGATGATCAGGGGGCTGAAGCATCTTTCCTATGAAAACAGATCAAGAGTGTTGGAGTCGTTCAGGTTGGATAAGAGAAGGCTCTGAGGAGACCTTATAGCTGCCTTCCAGTATTTGAAGGGGACCTATGGGAAAGCTGGAGAGAGATTTTTTTACAAAGGCATATAGTCATAGGGTGAGGGTAACACCTTCAAACTGGAAGAAGCTAGATTGAGATTAAACATTTAGGAAAAAATTCTTCACCATGAGGGTGATGAGCCACTGGAACAGGTTGTCCAGACAAGTTGTGGAGGCTCCCACCCTGGATGTGTTCAAAGCCAGGATGGATGGGACCTTGAGCGACCTGTTCTAGTAGGAGGTGTCCCTGACCATGACAAGAGGCCTTGAGCTAGATGGCCTTTACCGTCCCTTTCAACTCAAACCATTCTGTGACTCTAGGAAATGATCATCCTGCCACTACACCCCAATACTTGCTTTCAGTACTTTCAAATTAGTCCTTACAATGTAAAAAAAGACATATGTCAGCTTCTAGCAGTGAGAAAGGCTGTTGCCTACTACTCTACTGCAGTAGTCACTTTTTGGAGAAGTAATTTTCTTTCAGTCTTTATCCTGATTCAGGCTTTTCACTAGACAGTCTTGAAAAGCAAAACCAAGAGTTTAGTCAAGTGAAGCAAAGGCTTAAATTCTTGATTTCAAGACTGGAATGATACAAAGAGGAGGGTCACAAAGATGCTCAGAGGGCTGCAGCAGCTCTGCTATGAGGACAGGGAGGTTGTGGATGCTCCCTCCCTGGATGTGTTCAAGGCCAGATTGGATGAGGCCTTGAGTAACCTGTACTAGTGGGAGGTGTCCCTGCCTATGGCAGGGGGTTGGAACTAGATGATCCTTGAGGTCCCTTCCAACCTTACCATTCTATGATTCTATGATTCTATGACAGGCTACAAGAGTTGGGGGACTTCAGCCTGGAGAAGAAAAGGCTTCGAGGAGACCTTATAGCAGCCTTCCAGTATCTGAAGGGGGTCAAAAGGAAGGCTGGGGAGGGACTATTTACAATGACAGGACAAGGGGCAATGGGTTTAAACTGGTAGAAGGGAGATTTAGACTGGATGTTAGGAGGAAGTTCTTTCCAGTGAGGGTGGTGAGGCACTGGAACAGGTTGCCCAGGGAGGTTGTGGCTGCTCCCTCTCTGGAGGGGTTCAAGGCAAGGTTGGACAAGACCTTGAGTAACCTGTACTAGTGGGAGGTGTCCCTGCCTATGGCAAGGGGTTGGAATTAGATGATCCTCAAGGTCCTTTCCAACCTTACCATTCTATGAAAAGTGAAGGAAACCAGCAAAATATAATCATAAGTGGCACCTGGCAGTATTATACTTTGTGTTTTGAGGGATTATGACAAAAGTTCTTACTGAAGGAACAGTTTGAGCTAGTACCACTCCATACCTATAAACGCTGCTGCTCTTAGTAAGAGTTAGAACTAGTTTGAAGATCTGAACTGTTCCTAGTCTGACAAAGTTCATCAAAGACTTTTGTGATCTATTTTCTGCTTTTACTCAGAAAAGAATCTTACGCCTGTTTCTCTTCTCTGGCATTGTTACTGCACAATAATATAGCTTCTGAATCTATACAATAATTACTGTATTGACTCCTCTCCTCTCATCCTGTCTTTCAGAAGGTGCTATTACAGGAGTTTTACCATTAGGTAATTAGTGAGTATATGAAGTGCATGGGATCACCCACAGTGTTAATGCATATGGATGAGTATTGAAGGGGAAAGGAAAATTCCTTCCAATGAATGTGAGTTTTCTGCATTCTTTTTCTGTACTCTGGCCAAGCCTCTGTTACAAGCACTCCTGTGGTCAAAGGGAACTGCCCTCTCATCTACCTGCCACATAGAAAGAAAGGGAACATGTGTGCCCTTCTAGCACTGTGAGGACAAAAGCATAAAAGATATTGTTCACCACAAAACTTATTTTTTCCGCTATGTTCTTATTTAATGAAATGTGCAGCAACACTCCTATAAACTTATGGTTTCTAGACACCTTCACTGCACGTGCACTGTAGGTGTTGCATCTGCAACTGATGTTGCAGTTGCATCTTACAGTTTTAGTAAGTCTTCAGCTATGGTTTAACCTCTGGTGGTGCACACCTTTACCTTGGAAACAACTCTGGTGGTCTTATAACTATTCATAAGAAAAGAAATTATGCATCTGGGAAATCTCTTTAAAAGGTGTCTATTGCCATTTGATTTCCTGGCAGTTGAAACACAGAAATATAATAAAATATCAAAGTGGATTTGTTCTGTGAATAAACCAGACTAGATTCCGAGAATTCTGGTTTCTTTGAACCTTGCTAGTGACTATCAGGGGCCAAAGATCTCAGTGCTTCCAAATGAACGTAAGTAAGTTAGAAAGAGTATTTTAAGTATCAACATAGAAGACCTGACCTCCTCAGAGTGTGAATGATCAGAATCCTCCAGCATTGACAATAAAGATGGTTTAATAGTCAGTATGAGTGCCGAAGTCTCTGCACTGCCTGGATTAAAAAAGAAGCCATTGTCTAGCCAATACATACTTATGTAGGTAAAATTCACACTCTGTTTGTGTCCAGGATTTAAAAGAACAGCAGCCTCAGTATCTGTTCAACACATGAAGATAGGTGTATATGGCAAAAAAGGTGATGATGATGAAAGATGAAATTACCTGCAGAAACTGACAAGGTCATGATAGAAATATGAAGGCAAAACATTAATTAACATGAATGGAAATTCCAAAATACCACAAGGAAATGGTGCACAAAAGGTATTGTGAGGTCAGAGCAGAGTGCAACCTTCATATTGTTTTACAGAGCTGCAGAAATGAAACAGTACAAACCAAAGGAACTCTCCCCCAAAAGCTGAGAATAAAATGACATACAAAGAGTTTTGTGTTGGCAAAAATGCTTCACTTCCCTGGGTAAATGTTCCAATTCAGCTGAGTAGTTGAGAGGATGTAAAGGACATGGGCTTTTGGAGGGAGAAAATACTTTCCAGAGGTATCTAAGACAAAACAGTCTGACTTAAGCATCCGTAATATTAAAACACATCACAGCATGAATATGGATGTAGACAACACTCAAAAGACAAATCCTCCAATTTCTGTGTTTCAGATGAGAAGGCTTATGGAACATTTCAAATCTGACTGGCAAAATATGTCCATCTGAATCTAGCTTTCAGCACAACTTAGACTTTTAAGTGGTTAGGTCTATTCTAAAAATGACATATGCTTAAAGAAGAGTTTTAGTAACTATTTCTTAATGCAAGTGTTGTTGGCTGTAGTCTTGTTCCAATAGGATTTAAACCTTTGCTAATTCAGATCTCCAGCAGCAATTGCTTCCCACTCAGTAAGCATTACCACACAACTAACTCCATTTTTCTTTTCAAAATTCAAAGTAAAGAGAATGTTGAGGGCAGCCCACAGCACTGATCGAAACCCACAAATTAAGTAACTAAATGAGAAAAAGAGGAGGCATTTGGCAAAAGTTTTCTTTCACAATAGCCCACACAGAAAAGTGATTTCATTTCTGCACCAAACATTCAGAGGTTTTAAAATCCAGGTTATTTAAAACTAGAAAGAGGTCTTGAAATAAGTTTACTCAATCATTCTGGACCAATGTTTAATAGAACTAATACTGAAAGGCAAAGCTGGAAGACTTGCAAGTTCCAGATAAAAGAGGAAAGAGGAAAAGTTGGACAGAGTGGAACCCAATGAAGTTCAATAAGGACAAGTGTGGGATCCTGCATCTGAGGATGAATAACATCATGCATCGGTACAAGTTGGGTGTTCACATGCTGGCAAGCAGCTTTGTGGAGAAGTGCTTGGGAGTCCTGGCAAACCAGAAGTTCACCAGGAACCAGCAGTGGGTTTTTCTAGCTAAGGCAGCCACAAAATGCTCAGATGCATCTAAAAAAATGCAGCTGGCAAGACAAGGGAGTTTCTCCCCCTCCTCTACTCTGCCTTAGTGAGACCATGTCTGGAGTACTGTGTCCAGTTCTGAGCTCCCCAGTTAAAGAGAGATGAGGAACTACTGTAGAGTCCAACAGAGGACTTCAAAGATGATTAGGTGACTACAGCCTCTCTCTTTTGAGAGCAGGCTAAGAGACCTGGAGCTCTCTAGCCTGAAGAAGTGAGGGGATCTTATCAATGCTTATAAATTGGGGCAGGTCTCAAAAGGATAGGGTCAGAGTCTTTTCATTGGTGCCCAGTGATAAGACAAGGAGTAGCAGACACAACTTAGAGCACAAGAAATTCCATCTGAACACACAGAAAAACTTTACTATGAGGGTGACAGCACTGGAACAGGTTGCCCAGAGAGGCTGAGAGGTTCCTTCTCTGGAGACTTTCAAAAACCTGCCTGGATGTGTTCCTGTGCATCCTGATCTAGGCAAACCTGCTTCAGCAGGGAGGTGGACTAGATTCCCCACAGAGGTCACTTCCAACCCCTTAGCATTCTTTGATTCTGTGATTTAAATTACTAATTCTTCCAAGAGAAAATTTAGTCTTTTCTGACACATTCAAAATAATACTAACCTCTATTTTTTTCTGAGAAAATCTTCTCAGTGTGTTTTAACATTATAAAGAAGTCCTATCACTCCTACAAACTCCACTTCTCACTGTAGTCTTTCTACCGTTTGCAAAAGCTAATATAACAGTCACAAAATAACTCACATACACAGCAATGAAGTCATATACCAACAACAGATGAGTGGGCTGCAGTTTGTTTCAGAGAAGAGGTAAAATTGCTTATAGTGTACAATGTGAGTGTTAACGTGAATAAAGGATATCTACATTGTAGCTTTGATTTAGCCTTTTTTTTTTTTTTTCCTTTTTTTTCCCTGCTTATATCCTTCATCCAAACACAGCCATGTTTTGTCCTAAAGAGTTTAAAAGTGATTTTAAAGTGGTCTGGTTGAACTGCACACTCAACTCATTAGTTTTTACTCATAGAATCATAGAATGGTAAGGTTGGAAGGGACCTCAAGGATCAACTAGTTCCAACCCTCTACCATAGGCAGGGACACCTCCCACTAGTACAGGTCACTCAAGGCCTCATCCAACCTGGCCTTGAATATCTCCAGGGAGGGAGTAGCCACAACCTCCCTGGGCAACCTGTTCCAGGGTCTCACCACCCTCACTGGAAAGAACTTCCCCCTAACATCCAGTCTAAATCTCCCCTCTGCCAGTTTAAACCCATTGCCCCTCGTCCTGTCATGACCATCGATATCCATTCTACTTCATCCTTTAAATGCAGGGTTTTGTAGACCCAAATAAGTATAGCTACAGAAAGATATCCCTATATTACTCTTTGGTTTACTCAAACTGTAATCTGTAATTCTGGGCAAAACTTGTTAGACCATTGTGGTTGGTGAATCAGAGCTCTTCCACAGTAATCTGGCAACAAAATAACAAATAACTCAAAATTTAATTTGTGGAGGAAGTCAACATAAATAACTAAGTCCAGCAAGACAGACTGCAAGAGAGTTCAGAGTTGATCTGGAATCTGCTCAAAAGAAAGGGCTTAGCACTTTTTGAATAATCACATAAACAGGGAACTCATCCTCTCTATTGTTTTACACACTTGGCATAATGAGATCTAAGCCCAAGACAAAATTTCATAGGTATTGCAGCAGCCCAAATAAAAAACATTTAAAATTACTGAATGTCCCAGGTTGGGAATGATAGGGTTCCAAAAATCCTCTAGGGAATAGAAAATTTTTATTCCATCCCATATTTCTGCTCTCTCTTTGTAAACTCACAGTGAGGCCAGCCCAGTGCTCCTTTCCTCCCCCTCCAGCCCTGTGTCTGGCTGGAGCTGCTTTATCAGGACACACCTGTAAGGAGCAGGCTTGTGTTTAGGCCTATGGATGGCAGAGGTGCTGGGGGAGGGGGGAGGACTGGAGATTATAGATTTGGTTTTGGGTTAGGGGAAAATTCAAGGGGTTTGCTATGGATTTTGTATCTGCTTTGTAATTTCTTTCCATATCTCTCTTTCCAAATATAATTCTGTTTTCTCTCCAATTCATTTGCGAGCTTCATTCTGTCAACTCTTTAAAAACCACTATGCTGAATTATTCTGTAGCTGACTCCAGCTGAAAGTAATTGAATAGTTCTATGAATGTCTTCAGTTAGTATCCGAGTGTCTTTTAAAAAAACGTGTTTTACCATAGCACCAACTTAGTTAGAGAATGAAATTAGAGAATGAAGTTGTGTGGCTAACATACAGGACTTCAAGCAAGATGACTTAACGGAGCTATCTGGGTCAAAAATTTGTCAAATGCAAGTTAGGAATAAAAGATACCTAAGGGATATGTTTTATCAGAAGGTAATAACCTTTGTGCTGGCTCATATAACGTGATGGCATGAAAACCAGCTTTGTCCAGAACCTGGAAAGGGTCCTCATGCTTTCTGAGAATCTTTTCATAATGCAGTGATTGTATCCAAATCTAAATTAATCTGCTTCTAAAAATGTATATAATTTTCCACCACCCTAACAAAGCTAATTACAGACATAAGCCTGCTTTGGGATGGTATACACTTTGTCCTGAACTTAATACTGCTTTTCAGATGTGATTCACTGAAACACAGCCAAAGGGAAAGTGAGGAGTGCAGAAATGTGAATTAATACCAAACACCAGGAGATCTCAGAATTCCACAGCAATGTCCTCTTGAGTACATTGTTAAAGGTGACTCCAACTCTCCTCCAGCCTAAATAAAGCATACACTGTGGGATGAAGGGAAGGCAAGGGAAAGTGTGATCATCAATTTGCTTCCACTTCTTACGAGTGACGGTGGGAGTAAGCATTGCACACTAGCATGGCCGATCTGAATGAAGCGAGAACCCAAAGCACTGTCAGATCACAGAATCCCAGAATGTTAGGTGTTGGAAGGGACCTTGGATGATCATCCAGTTCAACAGAGTAGGATCACCTATGCAATATCACACTGGAATGCATCAGGGCAGGTGTTGAATATCTCGTAAGAGGGAGACTCCACAACTCCCCTGGGCAGGGGCAATTTTTTTTCCCTCACAGGGAAAACAGTGTTTCCACATTTTTCCACTGAACTTCCTATGCCTCAGCTTCCATCCATTGACCCTTGTCCTGTCATTGGGCATCACTGAGAAGGTGTCAGTTTTGTACTCAGATGCCTTTCAGGCATTTAATAACCAAAATAAGGAAAGGATTTTATTGTTCAGAGAGTAAAAGTAATGAAGGCTATAGTATGCATTGCTGAAACAACACAGGCACAGGAAGAATAACTGGCGAAAAAAAAGGAGGTGAGCTGAGAACATAAGACTCTCCTTTCTAAGGAATCAAAGGTGCATATTTGATTTGGGAAACAGATTTCACAGAATTAACTATCAAACTCATCTAATCCAATTATCTTCTTGCTGACCTTTCATTTACTGCTTTTCTTCCACAGATACCCAGAAACACAGTCCTCATCTGTGCCTCCAGGGTTTTTCCCTTTAGAACTCTCATTCAGAAAGCAATGAGACTTTTCAGCAAAATGTGAGACCACATTTCTAAATGTTCCATAGCAGTAGCTTACCTCAGGGAATTCAGATGTATCATTTGATAAGGATTCTTCCAGGTTAAATCAGACAGCTCAAAAATAGCCATCAGCTTAGAGGAGAATTGTGATTAATGACATCCCCATGTCATTTGGCACTGACCTTGCCACTTTCCCATCGCAGTTTCATTGATTTATAGAATGTGTGTCTCTAGGATTATGCAGTAAGTTATAAAACACTTTCTTACAGTTGTGTTTCTGTTCTGATAATCACAGAATGTTAGGGGCTGGAAGAGACCTCAAAAGATCATTCAGTTCAGCCCCTCTGCCAGAGCAGTATCTCCTATACCAGATCACACAGGAATGCATCCAGGCAGGTCTTGAATATCTCCAGAGAGTTAGAATGCATTAACTGGTTTTGAAGGTTTAGATAGGTTTATTTGAGCTGCTTTTTATTCCCCCTTCCCCCCCCTCCCCTTTTTTTTCCCTACCAAAATTAACGTCAGCTCATTTGAGATACTGATGAAGGATGGCAAAACTTCTTTAACAACAGAAATAATGCCAGAAGAACGCACTTGCGGAGTAGGAGTTGCTACCCAGCAGCACAGGCGAGGCATACAAAGAAGTCAGATGTTCCAGTGAGACAGAAACTCTTCTTGATATTTCCTTTCCAGCTCAAAGAATTCTTCTTTAGTGGAATAAAAAAAAAGAAAGAAAGAAGGAGAGAAGGAGAGAAAAGGAGAGAAAAGGAGAGAAAAGGAGAGAAAAGGAGAGAAAAGGAGAGAAAAGGAGAGAAAAGGAGAGAAAAGGAGAGAAAAGGAGAGAAAAGGAGAGAAAAGGAGAGAAAAGGAGAGAAGAAGGAGAGAAGAAGGAGAGAAGGAGAGAAGGAGAGAAGGAGCAAAAAGAAGGGAGTGAAGCAGGTTACACAGCTTGGCAAACACGGGAGCACACGTGTGCGTGCACACCCTGCCTGTGCACGTGTGCGAGCAGGCACGTGTGTACAAGCAGATGGGTGGATGTATTTTTTTTTTCTCCTACAACATTGTGAAAGTGAAGTGAAAGGGCACTGCCCACGTTCCTGTTTCAGAACTTGACCTGGTGGCAATGGCCTTGCATTCCTCAGCTGAGAAGTGCATCTGTTTCCTTGAGCTGAACCAAATGGAAGCAGCACTATCAGGCTCTCACTTTGCCTCAGGCCCTCACTTTTGAAAGAGGCAGCCCTGCTGTTTCTCTCTGAGATTTCTTCCTCCTTTGAGAAGACCTGGCTAAAAGAACAAGCTTTCACTTGTCAGTTGCCTTTGCAGCTTAGCAAGGACAGAACATGTATTTTTCATTTGCAGCTTCATTCATTTTAAATATAGCAATATTTTGAACGTTATTCTTGAAAATCACAGTTAAATCCCCCAAGACAAACCAGTGCTTCTGTAAACTAGAACATGTTTTGAGTAAGACAGGCCCTTACAATTTCATCAGTAAGTGAGAACATGTTTTCACTCTACCGTTGGTCCAGTATTTCACTGGCTCAGGCATTACTAAATGGCACCAGGCAGTTGTGTTTCTGGTGACATCACTGACTAGGTGCTAGGGCAAGATATTTCATGTCATGGTATTATGCATCTACCTTTCAAGCATTATGCATTTCTCTCTGAAGTTGTACTGTGGATTGGACAGGGTGGGCACTTTCTCTTGCATCTACATTTTGTGTTGTGTTCAGTAAAACTATATTTAAATTTTACTGATGCTTCTGTACTAATTGGTGGTATCATTTCTCTGAAGAGCCTGTCACAGAAATATTGGACATATTAATTTATGTCTTGATATGATTACCCTCTTCAGAAGAAGCCCATTTAGTGGAAGCCTCAATCAGGTGTCATTCACGGAATGTGACACTCTCACAACTGTCTCCCGTGAATAACCCTCCCAACTAGGTCTACCATTTACCATTATGTTGTGCAGTGCTGAAGCATCTCTGGAGCTTTCTAACTCACATCTGCTAGACACAGTTGGCCAAGCAACCTGTTAACCAGATGCATCTAGTATTTTAGGTCACAGCAGGAAAAAGCCAAGGGACAGTGATGCAGCAGAGAGATGTGAAGCCTTTCCCCAATTACTTGCTTTGGAAGATTAATTGCACGATCCCATGATACTGTGATGTGCTTTGTGTGTTTTGCAACACAGAGCTGCCAACACTCATCACACAAAGACACAATTCTGCGACATATTAACATACAGAGATCTCCAAGTAGAGAAGAGTGTGGCACCAATATATCTTTTCATTTTTTTCTATATATTTTTCTTATTAAAAAAAATAAAGCAGCATTATTGTTTTGCTTCTCAAGGTAGAAATATTCCACTGGAACATCTCTGGTTTTTAAATATATTTACACAAATAAAGATTTTTTTTTTCACTTACTCATCACTGTGTCAGTTAATTCTAAAGTTTAGTTCTTCAGTTTCTGAGATCAGTTTGATTTTTAAATTTTTTTTTTCCATTGGAAGAAACCAAGGCTAAGTCAAATGGTTTCAGTGGCTTTTTGTTCTTTCCTAATGTTGTCTGGAAGCAATTTTCTCAAGCTTTGTAATTTATTTGTCATCTTCCTCAAAATCCCCTTGCAAGAAAGAACAAGAGCCTTTCTTTGGAATTAAAAACAAACAGAGGAAACCTTGACATTTGATTTTTAGACATATCTTTCATACCCTCAGTGCAATAAATAGATGTTTTAAGTACTGGCGACTGGGATCTTGTGGAAAAGAAGTCATGAGTGAAGCCATGTCTTCTTGAGAACAGAAGTGGTAGTCAAGGTCTCCAGGGAATCAAGTACACATTAACTAATGAAATGCAAGGCATTTTTTCTGTTGTAAGATCTAACACATAAAAGAAGAGTACGTGTTTCAATCTTTGATCTTTAAATGTTGCTTCTCATACAAAGAATTCTACAATAAAAGTAAACCCAAATCTTTTTCTCTCTTACAAATACCATTTTCTTTTGGTTTGTCTTTCTTTTCACAGTCTGGGTAAAGAGGCTAATGAGCTCACAAGAAGATTAAATTTCAGTAATATGAGACCAAACAAGAGACAGGAAAAGCAAGGTTCAAAGTAGAAGGTCCCTAAAGGAAAAAAAAAAATTAACTTTGGTTGTTCTTTCTCTTACTTTTTCACCTTATTCTTTTTTCCATTTTCTATTTTCTTGATCCAACTGAATTGCTTCTGCAGAGCAGAGCTGTGGCAATTGATAATAGGGTGTGAAACTGTTTCTGAAACACGTAGGTTCCAATTAGCTCTTGCAAAATAATCCGTATCTTCAACTGCATCTGGAAACTCTCACAGACATCTGTGAGAATTCAGTTCAGCCTGTATCTGCCAAAATACAGTGTTTAAGTGTCAGGTGTTACATTCTGTACTAGCCATGGTTTATGCATTTATTTAAAGTTCAGTTGCTCATAATTTGTTCAAACAATCTAATCTTAAAACAGGAAAAAAGCCCTGGTCTGTAGTTAAAGCAGAGAGAAGCTGTCTGCAAACCAAAGATGGGTAACAGCTTTCCTCAGCAACATAGGAATGTGATAATTTTACAGCAGTCTAGTATCAACACTAGAGTGTTTAATAAACAAATTATGAAAACCAGAAACATTCAACAAGAGGAACAGGTAGAGTCTCTGCATATATCCAGTTACCTTCTATAGTTTACCAAGATTAGCTCAGGCTTGCTGGACCAAATGCTAATTAATTAGCAAATATCCATACAACATTTGTTTTCAGGGACAGATACAATCACTCTCAAATATTAAAAAAAAAAAAACCAAAACCACAACAAATCAAAAGAACACCCCAAACAAACAACCCCCCCCCAAAACAATAAAAACCCACCACAACAAAATTTCACCAAAAAACAAAACAAAACAAAACAAAAACTGCATTGAAATAATTTCTTGCAACCTTATACCCAGTTCCAGAATTGGAAATCCTAAACAAAACAATCCAGTGTTACACAAATTGAGCAAATAATGTGTTGCTCTAAAGTATTCTTCCAGGTATTACAACAATCAGAGTCTCCACCCAGTTCATTAATTCACAGATTCACAGATAGTATTGCTCTGGAAGTGACCCTCAACTGTCATTCAGTCTAACTGCCCTGCAGTGAGCAGGGACATCTCCAACTAGATCAGGCTGCCCAGGGCTGCACCGAGTCTCATCTTGAATGTCTCCAGGGATGGGGCCTCGACCACATCCCTGGCCAGCCTGTTCCAGCATTTTACCACTGCCATTGTAAAGACCTCATAATGCCTTTCTCACTGAAAACACAGAGAACCAACAAGCTGCACATTTCCTTCTTAAAACCTTGTGCCGCCTCAAATTTTCCTCCATTGCCCAAGAAAAGATATTCTTGTCTTTCAGTAAAAAGTAATTCTTGTAACTGAAACTTAGGTGGAATTATAATGTTGAATTTACATATCTGACAATATAAAAGCCTATCAATCTCTTGTTGTTGCATGTCATATAGTCCTTTTCATAAAGGAATCAAAAAGTGGTTAGAATTCCTACCTACACTACTCCTACTGGGATCCTCTTTTAGAGTCTTGTACCTTTGTTGGTTAGAAACATTCTTCTAATCTCCTGCCTAAGTTTATTTATGAGAAGTTTAACAGTTTTTTTTTTTTTCCATGAATAAATGCAGCATTTCAATGCACTTAGAGAGAACAATTGATATTTCTACTCAACCTTCACTTTGCTAGGCTAAACAAACCAAGCTCCTTTACTTGTTTAGTGTTAACAGTTTCTCCATTTCCTTGATTGCCACTGCAGGTCTCCTTCAGTTCTATTTGAAGAAATGCACCTGAAAAATAGGTGACTAAAACTGCATGAAATTTTCTAGACTAAGGTTTTCATGGGCTTCCTGACCTTTTCTCTGGATACATCTTGGGATTCTGTTGGCCTTTCTTCACAGCTACAAGTAAGGGATTTCTGGTTGATTTCACATAGAATCACAGAATTGGCAGGGTTAGCAGGGACCTCAAGGATCGTCTAGTTCCAACCCCCCTGCCATGGAGGATATCTTCTGCTATATCAGATTGCCCAGAGCCACATCCAATCTGGCGTTAAACACCTCCAGGGATGGAGCTTTCATCACCTTCCTGGGGCTTCCACCACCTCCCTGGGCAACTCATTCCAGTATCTCACGACTCTTATGTTGAAGAACTTCTTCCTAATGTCTAATCTGAATCTACCCTCCTCTAGTTTGGATCCGTTCCTCTGGCGCTATCACTACCTAACACCCTAAAAAGTCTCTCACCAGCTTGCTTGCATATTACTGTTGACCTGCAAAAAATACATACAGCTACATCTTACGGACTGGGACGTGAAGTTTATTATGCCATTCTGATCAAGTACTCTGTGTTTGCAGGATTTTGCATTTTCTGTGGCACATCAACAACTGTCCATCTTTTTTGCTCCTTATTCCCTTTTTCCAAACAGGATGACTTCTTCACCTAAGCATATTTCTGTCTTTCTATTGAGAATTCTTCAGTAATTATTCTCACTGACAACTACCAGTCCAATAGAAGTTTTACCTTCATGTGTTATGTCAACCTATGGTTTTTCATAATAGCAATATTGTGAATTACTTCTCCCCACTAGATGAAAATATTTTCTCACCAGTGCTTCTGTTACAAATATTATATTAGCATGTTTAAAGCTTATGAAGTGCTTCCCAGTTTTCCTTCATGAGTGATTGAATGAGCATATCAAGAACAAGGTAGTATAAGAAACAAGACTCTTGTGATTTTTTAACGTTTTCTATGTGAAAAGTGAAGTGATACTTAAATTTTCTCTAGTTGTCCTCTACTTTCTAGACAACTTTTTATCTGCCTTGCACTTGAGACTTTGCAGTCAAGAAATGACTTGAACACAAAGACTGCAACACAAAGACACAGCTAAGGTTATGCCTTTACTCTTTGACTTTTAAAGGAATCAATGTTATTTAACATAACCCTTCACCAGACAAACATATCTGATCAGGTTCTGCAGAGTCTCAGAGTGTACAGCCCTCCACACAGCCCTTTCTCATGTCTGTCAGTGAAAGGATCCACTAAAGACTCCAGCATGGGTCGCAGTAAACCCTACCATATGCACTCTCTTTTTTGTTTGCTCATTCCACATGAAAGCCTTTATCATTAAAAATAACATTATGGATTGAAAAAATCAGTCAACAGTAATTATGAGATTAGTTTTTACTTAATTTCATGTATTAAGAGCTTTTACTCCAAAGTTACTTTAACTCCCTCATAAAGTAAAGTAGAAACCTAAGCTCAGTTAAACCTAGTAAAAATTTCACAGTATCACAGTATCGCAAGGGTTGGAAGAGACCTCAGAGATCATCAAGTCCAACCCATCACCACAGCCCTCAAGATTAGACCATGGCACTAAGTGCCATGTCCAAACGTGCCTTGAACGCCTCCAGGGACGGTGACTCCACCACCTCCCTGGGCAGCCCATTCCAGTGACAAATTACTCTCTCAGTGAAGAACTTCCTCCTCACCTCCAGCCTAAACTTGCCCTGGCGCAGCCTGAGACTGTGTCCTCTTGTTCTGTCACTGGTTGCCTGAGAGAAGAAGGTAACCTCCTCCTGGCTACAACCACCCTTCAGGTAGTTGTAGACAGTAATAAGGTCCCCCCTGAGCCTCCTCTTCTCCAGGCTAAACAGTCCCAGTTCCCTCAGCCTCTGTGAATTCATCTGTGAATTGTAGCATACTTAAAATTATCAATTAAAAAACATTTTTCTGTCTCATCACTAGGTCTAAGACACTTTTCTTTTTCCTTCTGCTCCCTTCATTGGTTAATTAAAATTTGAGATAAAAGGGAGAAGGAAAGAGAACTCATCTTCAAATACTTTACAAGGAGTTGTAAGGAAGACCAAGCTCCTACTTTTACAGTTGGTGAACATCTGAAGTATGTGACTCTAATGAGGAGAGAAACTGAGTAGTAACGAAAAAGGAAGCAAGAAACTTTGCAATAATAGTATAGCTAGAAACAGGTCCATTTTGCATTCAGAGAAGAAATCACTTAGGAGGAATAAGTAATTTCTTAGTACAATTAGTTTATTCACAGAATGTTTCCTAAAACACAAGCTGCGAGTAACTACATAGAAACTTCAGCTAAAGATCTATCACTCTTCAAACAAGAAGCTTTTTGTTCCTGTTCAATGCTCCTAATACGCTCCAGACTTCGAATATTAAACCTGACAAACACTTTAGCCTCAGGCTCTCCATGGAAGAAGAGAAATTATTTTATTGTTTTTAAAGTAAGCTTTCTCTTGTTTAGTTTCTTCTGTCATATGGGGTTATCTCATGGATTTAACCATGAGACACAGGAAAAATCCTGTATCAGTACAGAGTGCCTACTGTTACGAACATTCATATATTAATTAAAGACTTCAAACATGAATCCCACCAAAGACAAACATCCTAATGTTGAAGCATTCTAGAGCAAAGATTACACGCAAATACAGTGGACAAAAAAGTCAAGAAGCAAGTGCTTAAATATGCAACTGTTTTCATGTACTAATACATGGGTTTTTTCCAAATACCCTCCCTTGAGTCATTTTTCTAAGGTACAAAGATGTTGTAAGAAGAAAATTCAAAACACCACCTATATCACATTCCACGATAAAAAAATAATGAAGTATTAACCTAACAAAGCTCTCTGAAATCAGATCACAGTAGGAGGTCTTAAGCTTTTAGCAGCTATCTAGCCTTTAACACACTGTGCCAGAAATTCTAGATCTGGATCTGTGACCTGAAAATTAATTGTATAACTGTAGCAAAAGCACTTCACACTCATTCAGCCAACCTTCTCACTCTAAGCTTATTCTGCAGTAAACAAGAGAAGAGACATGTATCACAGATACGAAAGTGTACTGGTTTTCAGAGTGGCCCCTCCATAGTGACTTAAGGACTATTTTAATGGTGATCCATTTCAGAAGTTAATTCTCTTCCAGCAGTATCCATTGCAGTATATTGTCCTTTGGAAAAGTTTTTTCAAATTTCAGAAATCTTTCATGTTAAAATGCACACCAAGTAAACATTTAATGTAGCAAAATCTTTCCTCTATCTTCGTTTCAACAATATAGGGAATATGTCAATAATACAGGGACTATTTCATAGAATCATAGAATGGTAAGGTTGGAAGGGACCTCAAAGATCATCTAGTTCCAACCCCCTGACATAGGCAGGGACACCTCCCACTAGTACAGCTCACTCAAGGCCTCGCCCAACATGGCCTTGAACACCTCCAGGGAGGGAGTAGCCACAACCTCCCTGACCAACCTGTTCCAGTGCCTCACCACCCTCACTGGAAAGAACTTCCTCCTAACATCCATTCTAAATCTTCCCTCTGCCAGTTTAAACCCATTGCCCCTTGTCCTGTCATTGCAAGACCTCGTAAACAGTAATTTCAATAATATAATGTACTGTAAGGTTTAACAATTAAGTTATTTCTTCACATCAAATACAATGAACTGTGCTGAGAAAGAATGAAAGTATGGAAATGGTCAACAGGCAGAATAAAAAAAAAAATAAATCCAATAATCAGTTTCCATGTCTACTCAGCCTCCCTCTGGAAAATTATTCAGAATTCAAGGATGTTTTAAAAAAAGGCAGACTCACCAATGTACTGGAATTCTGCTGTGGTATTAGAATCAAACACCCCTGTCTCACTCTTCAGTGTGTTTAAATATGTGTATCTATCTCAAATGTCAGTGTCAAAAGTCTATTTCCTAGAGCCAGATTCTACCCTTCAGAACCCTGCCCAGTTACCAAGGTTGGACTTGTTCAACATTATCTGAAAGATCTAGCTAGACAAAGAGTTAGGACAATAGCTCTGAAACGAATGGGGGGAAACTGTTTTTCTAACAGAGGCACATCTTTTGACCATCTTCAGGAAACGAATACCAACCCTGGCCAGATATTTTTCTGCTAGATATTCTTGTTAGAATGTTGTAATGGCAAATAGCTTGAAAGGAGTATAAATGTAAACAAACTGGGGTCAGAAACAGAAACTTGAGGGTAAGAGCGAAAAGAAACTGCTGAAAGATCAACAACATAAGATACAATCCAGTTACCATTTTTCTTTCCTTTCAAGTTCTGTGAACTTTGAATCCACACCTCCTTTCAAACTATTCTCAGACAAGATTGTGTAAGGGACAAAGTGCTCTTCAAAACTGTCACCACCTAGCTTGTAAGAGGCCTCATCTAGAACAAAAAAAGATGCGACAAAAGCCACATCTTTTATTGTCATAGCAGAGTATTGAAATTATGGTAGAGGTGTAAAGGTTGTGAAGAAAGAGTGAAGGAGAGGCAGTTATAAAATTTTAGAGAAGGGAAAATTATCCAGACTATGGAAACCATTTTAAAAAGATAATAATTTTTAATATAAGTTAACTGCACTCTTCTCTCTTGGTTTTATCTTGTGATGTAAGCAAATAGTGGATGCTAGCATTCCTTGAAAGGAATAAAATCATAGAATGGTAAGGTTGGAAGTGACCTCAAAGGTCATCTAGTTCCAAGCCCCTACCATAGGCAGGGACACCTCCCACTAGTACAGGTCGCTCAAGGTCTTGTCCATCCCGGCCTTGAACACCTCCAGGGAGGGAGGAACCACTTCCTTCCTGGGCAACCTGTGCCAGTGCCTCATCACCCTCACGGTAAAGAGCTTCCTCAACATCCAGTTTAAATCTTCCCTCTGCCAGTTTAAATCCATTGCCCCTTGTCCTGTCATTGCAAGACCTTGTAAATAGCCCCTCCCCAGCCTTCATTAATCTTGCAAAGAAGCCAAGAAGACTATTTGTTAATTTCTTTATGTCAAGAAATATCTGCATAGCTTGTCAGTCTGTGTATTTACAGCCCATGAGTTTCTTTGCATTAATTTGTCAATGGAAGAGATTTAGATTTTGATTCACCATAACTTCGTTTATTATTAGGACTCTCATCTAACTCAACAAGGTTCCATTTATCCATCATTAGAATAGGCAGAAATGACTTTTGGAAGATTTCATTGCTATCCATCGATTATGAAAGTAACCTACTGTATACTAGGTGACTAAAATTCAGATATTTCTCATAAAGTGAGATCACTCTCAACATTGCAGCTCACTGAAGGTAATTTCCTCCTGATTACAGAGCGATCTTTCAAGAGGAGTGAACAAAAGTAGCAAAAACACTGCAAATTCCATCCAAACTTACTGTGTAGTACCATCTCATTATAAATACATTCAAGAATTCAATAGACAAGAAAAAGTAATTTAGGCTTCAAAATAAAACCTCTGTCTTCACTGGCAATAGATAACCACCATTTATGCCACTCAGGATCGAAATGAAAACTTTCTTTCATCTTTTCACCTTTGTATTTATAAAGCCTACAAAAAAATTGCAACTCATGCACAAAACAAACCAAACTATAAATTTACTGTAATGATTTCCCATCTTTTTACATTGTATGGTGAAGGAATTAAGTATATTCTGATGATGATGAATCTAAGTTAGAACTTTGTCTATTAGTTTTTTATATCTATAAGTCTACAGAAAACTGCAACTCATACATAAAGCAAAACAATCTATAGGTAACCAAGGAAAAGTATTTAGCAGTTGAAATGTGATAACAATAATGTGCTATGATATAATTTTACTGGTATAATTTCCCATCTCTTTACAGTCTACAACAAAGAAACATATCACTCTGTTAATGTGTTGGTACTTGTACTTCTGCTTCTCTTTGATACCTGTATTTCTGGTGATATGTTGGCACCTACAGCATTTGCAAAGCAAAATCTATTAGTGCATAGTTCCTTTGGTTTTCCAGTCCCTTTGATTCACTATTTCTCAAGTGCTTGTTGCAAGTGTCATTGAATTGCTTTGTTTATTGGTTCGTTAGCTTTGATTGGTTCAGTGAGTTATTTATCAAATTCCTGAAGAATTTTTACCCTGTTCAGTATGCTTGGCACTCATTCTATTATGTTTTCTTCATTCTATTGAACGATACCATTTGGTAAATTTATTCAGTGTATTATGTCAACTCGATTATATGCTTAATCTATTTCTTTGTGAGTTATATGCTTCTTGGAACATGTCACATAAAAGCTTGGTATTTTTATGCTTTCTGCTTGTCTAACTTTCAATATATTATGCTTCCTACAGCATGTATTAACATGTAGCTTGCCACTTTTTCTCTCTACTGTGAATGCATTCTATCAGCTTTCTATCTAAAAGGAATCTAAATAGCTTTTTGATGAACAAGTTATTGTGCATTTTTTAAACAGCTGTGAAGGCTGAATTAAACATTTATTTATTTATTTATTTATTTAAAAGAAGCAATTTATTAATGTGGCTCTAGTGCCAAGACTGCTTTCTTTTAATGTTTTATTTACCAAGTAAAAGATGTAGTGAGGCAAGAATGCTTGTAAATATGGAAAATTCAGAGCCCAGAGGGGTACTGTCATGCTATGGCCAGCAGATGTTCCATCGGTAGTGCTCAAGAACAGTGTCCTGGTTTTGAGCTATGATCTGCCCAGGGTAAAAGGACAGGAAGGTGTTTTACCCTAAAGGAATAAAATGAAAGCACTTGCACTGAATTGGAAGTTAGTTACCAATGCTATTTACAAATATATACAGAAACACAAAAGGTATACAAGGAAAAAGGGTAGAAATCATCTTTTCAGCCAAGGCCAAAAACTCCCCCACAAACCAAGAGATAACAACCACCACACACACTTGGAGAAGAGAAGGGGGGAGAGAGAGAAAGAAGGAAAATTATCTGCCCCTAATGCAGGGAGATACAGGAAAGGAGAATAGAATAAATAATTATCATGTCCTGTGTGTCCCCCACACCCAAGGCTTTCCAGTCTCTGGAGGACTCGTCTCTATAGTTATAACAATTAACTCTTCATTTCCTTTAACCTACAACAAATGGAAAGATTTAAACACCTCTTGGGTTTGTCTGTCAGACAGAATTGCTTCCCACAATGATCTTGGAAATGGCAGTTTAATAGTTAATGCCCATGTCCTGAAGTACCTGTGCTTCCTGAATGTCTCTAGAAAACACTTTCCTGGAGGAAAATTAGCAGATTAACCAGTAATCTTGATTTTTTTCAGGCTGTTTAGATTTCAGGACTGCTGTCTAAGCAAGGAAGACAGTGTTTCCAGACAACAGCTTCTCGTGTAAATTGGGCAAATCCAAATCTTGTCTATGAAATTACTCAGAGGTTATTGCTGCTGATAAACAGATCCATAGCATTTACCAGGAGAGAGCTACCTTGTTTGCTTAAGCACAGTGTCCATGCCAAATGCAACAGATTTTTATTTTTTTTAATACAGACTGACACACTAACGTAGCACCAATTAATTATCACAGTGAAACAGATCAAATTGCTTATAAATTTAACCACAATTGATGAAGTTATTTGGAGCATAAGGATGATCAGAGGGCTGGAGCACCTCTGCTGTGAGGATAGACTGAAAGAGCTGGGGCTGTTCAGTCTGGAGAAGAGGAGGCTCTGAGGAGACCTTATTGTGGCCTTCAGTATCTGAAGGGTGCCTACAAAAAAAGCTGGGGAGGGACTTTTTAGGCTCTCAGGTAGTGACAAGACTAGAGGGAATGGAGCAAAGCTGGAGGTGGGGAGATTCAGACAGGATGTGAGGAGGAAGTTCTTCACCATGAGAGTGGTGAGAGCCTGGAATGGGTTGCCCAGGGAGGTGGTTGAGGCCCCATCCCTGGAGGTGTTTAAGGCCAGGCTGGGTGAGGCTCTGGCCAGCCTGATCTAGGGTAGGATGTCCCTGCCCCTGGCTAGAGGGGTGGAACTAGATGATCCTTGCGGTCCCTTCCAACCCTGACTGATTCTGTGATTCTATGATTGTCTTATTCAAATTGGTTTTCTTCTCTTTACTGCATCAACCTTGACTTTTTTTTTCCTCTCATTTGAAAGACAGAAAAAATGTTCATCTCTTTCTTTCAGAATGGTTGAAGAAATACAACTTCTCTTCCCTTGCTAAGCTCTTGCAAATGTTTCACTAATGAATTCTAGCATTTAAAAAATTCAGAGCATAAGCATTAAACTTGGCAGAAGCATCTTTGTGCTGGTTTGAGGTTAATTGGATTATTTTAATGGAGAAAATTATATTACAGGTTGAGGAAAAGGAAACAATGGTGATGTCTACTTCACTCATAGGCTTGCTGAGAGGCTTAAGAACTCAAAACATAGATAACACAGTCTCTCAGGCAGACACTCTCAGACAGTCTAGCTTCTGACTTTTCTCCTCTCTGCCGAGTAACCTCACTAACCACTTTCCTTCTAACCCTCCGGGCCGATCCTCCAAACTCACTTTGTGTGTAAGGCAAACCTTGAGATGAGGTATAGGGGTGGGGAGAAGGCAGAAGGGTGGTTGGGAGCCCCTCCTGGGGTCTCTGATTTCTGGGAGGGGAGTTGTGTACCTGTATTACCTTTAACTTGTATATTTCTGTATATAGTGTATATATCTGCTTGTACATTGTGCTGAGCTATAAATAGAGCTTCAGTCCTTAAACTTCCAGCCAGTTGAGTCTAGTCTGGGTGATTTTACAAAGTGTGTGGGGGCGGGGAACTCCCAAACCATCACAATCTTCAAGAGCTACGTAGCCATATGTTGCTTCCAGCATCAAAATTATCCAAACTGCAATTCAGTCAGGTCTTCTAGCCAGAAAACATACAGCAGAACTTTGCTAGACTTCAAACTAAAAACATGTAAAAATTTTCTCATGATCTAGGCTCATCCTGAACTGCCTTTTCTATTTAACAAATAATTCTGTGAAGTTAGATGCTAATCACCTTCCTACTTGTGTCCAGGCTTCAGGAGGAGCTGAAGAGGCAGGAAGAGTAGAATAACTGAGAAGCATGAAATAGCACAGGGAAATTAGTGACAAAGCAAGCATATACAAAAAGACTACAAGTCATTTGAATGTATCACCTGCAGATCATGCCATGAACTCATAGAATCAAGAAAGTGATGAGGTTGGAAGAGACCTTCGAGATCAC
Organism: Eubucco bourcierii; assembly: GCA_013396675.1. Classification (NCBI taxonomy): domain Eukaryota; kingdom Metazoa; phylum Chordata; class Aves; order Piciformes; family Ramphastidae; genus Eubucco; species Eubucco bourcierii. The sequence goes on from VWZE01024889.1 coordinate 61,688, forward strand.
CACATCCAAACACTCACATAGAGCTTGCAATCCCACCAATACTGCTGAAATGCTACCACTAAACCATGTCCCTAAGTGTTGCATTAATATGTCTTTGAAGTATCTCCAGGCATAGTGACTATCACTTTGCTGGGCAGCCTCTTCCAATGTCTGATGACCCTTTCCACGAAAAACTTTTTCCTAAAGTCCAATCGGAACCTCCACTGACAACTTGAAGCCATTTCCTCTTGTCGTGCCACTTGCTGCATGTGAGAAGAGACTGATCCCCACCTCACACCAACCTCCTTCAACATAGTTGTAGGGGGCAATGAGGTCTTCCTCAGCCTCCTCTTCTCCACACTAAACAATGTACTTCCCTCAGACATTCCTGCTAAGACTTGTGTTCAAGGTCTTTCACCAGTTTAGCTGTTCTTTGGGTGTGCTCCAGCACTTTGATGTCCTTCTTGTAGAGAGGGTAATAAAGTGAACACAGTACTCAAGGTGTGGGTGCACCAGTGTCAAGGTAGAGCGGGACAATCACATCCCTAGACCTTTTGGCCACACTATTCCTGATACAAAGCAGGATGCCATTGACCTTCTTGGCCACCTGAATACATTGCTGGCTCAGATTCAGATCAAGCCTTGGGTCCTTCTACACCAGGCAGCTCTCCAGCCACTATTCCCTGAACTTGTAACATCACATAAGAGTTTTGTGGCCCAGGTGAAGCACTTGATACTTAGCCTTGTTGAATCTCTCCAGCATTCATGAATCACAACTCTGTTCAAGAACGTAACGTAAGGGTCTGTAGACATTTCCTGTATGTTTGCTTTAGTTTGTCAACTTCTCCCTCTTTCCTCACCCCCTTCCATATTCAGTCCTAGTTCTTCCAGCAAAGTGTGTTTTAGTATCATTTTAGTGGCTTTGTGGTTTGTTTGGGTATTTTTATTTTTTAATGGTAGCTTATTACCTGTAACACATATATGAGCCCTATGAGGAGCAGCTGAGGGAGCTGGGGTTGTTCAGCCTAGAGAAGAGGAGGCTCAGGGGAGACCTTATTGCTCTCTACAGCTACCTGAAAGGAGGTTGTAGCCAGCTGGGGTTGGTCTCTTCTCCCAGGCAACCAAGTGAGAGAACAAGAGGACAGTCTCAGACTCTGCCAGAGAAGGTTTAGGCTGGGTGTTAGGAAGAAGTTCTTCACAGCAAGAGTGATTGGCATTGGAATGGGCTGCCCAGGGAGGTGGTGGAGTCACCATCCCCAGAGGTGTTTAAAAGGAGGCTGGATGAGGCACTTAGTGCCATGGTTTAGTTAATTACAAGGGTTAAGTGATAGGCTGGACTCTATCTCAGAGGTTTTTTCCTACCTGGTTAACCCTGTGATTCTGTGATAGAAAATGGAACTCAAAAGTCTCAGCAATCCACCTGATTTCACAACTATGAGTAACAACTTCTTTGTACTGCTGATACATCATAGAAACCTGGCATAGGCACACACACTCATACAGAGTTACACATGTATATGTCTACATATGACTATTTGGATTCTCTCATTAGTGGTTTTCTAATATGTCACAAAGTATATCACTGACAACCTAGGTGACTTTTGGCATTTCTGTTAGAGTCACTGTCCCTCAGGGTGTTCAACAAACTTGACGATATAGCATTCCAGGACATGGTCTAATGGCCACAGAGATCTTAGGTTGATGGCTGGACTCGATGATCTTAGAGTCTTTTCAAATGAATCAATTCTATGATTCTATGAAATACAACAATCTATTGCAGTAAAGGTCTAGTATTAGGACCTGAGTTGTCCTGTGAGAATAAAAAGGACTTGTGTCTTCAATGACTTGTACAAAGTATCTCCCTTGAATTAATTACTGAGGGAGACAACACAAATTAGTCAGCGCAAGAAAAAGTAGTAGTAATAGGTGAATGCTAACTCAGAGAAATAAATTCTAATTTTGTCTCGAATTTCCTGCTATAGTGTTTCAGAAGTCACTTAAGCTATTTTCCTATTACCCTTTAGCAAAATAAATTAACCTGATAAGGTGCCTCATTATCATCACAGCTACACTGCTTGCAGTGCCCACACTACTTCAGAGCCACTGATAATACCCTCTCTACCCCACAACACATGCCTATGGCAGATAATCTACATCTCACAAGAAGACTTCATTCTATCAAACATGATCCTACTAGTTCTTAACTTTTCAGATTCTGACTTGCAATTTTGATGCTCTTTTTATCTAGACAAAAATAAATAGATCTGAAGTTACTGAAGCTTCTGCATAAAAATTAGACGAGGCTTTTTATCTATCGTTTTAATGACAGGTACTGCAGCAGTTGCTGGTTAAATGGATGTGCAGTCTAAAAGCATGTCCAGGCATGGCTCTTACTGCCCATGAGGTTCTGATGTTGCTGGCTCATTTAAAAGAGTGCCCTTGAGGAAGTACAGCATGTCCTGTACAGCTGCAGACCAATCTGATGGGATAAAGTAGGGAATGCATATTGCCAAAGCACTTTACGAAAGCCAATCTGTCTCGTGTCTGGGTTTCTAAGAAGAGGAGAGTGTGAATATTGTTGTTGTTGTTCTATTAAGATTGGCAGTTTAACAATGACACCCACAAACTGACAGTGAAGGTCTGAGTCCAGTGCAGCCAGCCTTCACACCAGCAGAGGCACCTATTGAACTCAGTCACATACTTCAGGGTTGTAGACTTTTGATCATAATTTGAGCAGGGTTTACAAAGGAAAAGCTCCATTTACTTGTACCAGTTTATGACAAATGGAAATTGCCTTCTCAAAAAAAGTGTTTGCACCCTCATTGCAAAACCTAAGTCCAACTCAATTATTCTACCCAACAGTGGACAGAGTTACAGACCATACCACCCCTTTGTGCTTAGCACTGGTGAAGTTGCATCTCAAATACTGTGTTCAATTTTAGGTCTCTCAGTGCAAGAAAGACATTAAGGTCCTGGAGTGTGTCCAAAGAAGGATCTTTCACAGAGGCACTCACAAAACCGAGAGCAATAACTACTAAGACTCCAGACTTCTTGTAACCAAAACTACTCTGCACTCCTTCCAACAAAGTTAAATTACAGGTTCAGATGTCAGATGGGAATATACTACTAGACAACTAATTCCTACACCTTAAGGGGTATTCTTTCTGTAAAAGTGAGCTTCTAAAGAAAAACCTCCCATTCAAGGATACCCAAAAAAACAAAGACCATTCACCCAAAAGGGGTGCGAGCTCACTCAAAGATACATCCAGAAGAAATACACACTCACCAAAGTAGGAATGAGGTCTCACTCAATCTGCTTGAGTTGTCATAGACATCACCCCAGTCCAAGAGAAGAGCCCAAGTGCTTTTTCATGTCCTATTTTCTGAAATGGACCTTCTCAAAGGGAATTTGACTGTGTCCTAAACACACACAACTCAAAGTAAACATGCCATTGTTTTACTTTATTTCACCTCAATTTATGGAGTGTACAGTTTGCATACATGTGCTCCTCTATGAGTGCACTCTGGCGTCCCAAACACAAGAAAGGTATGAACCTGATAAAAAGTGGGTCCAGAGGAGGGCCGCAAAAATGATCAGGGAGCTGGAGCACTTCTACAAGGACAGGTTGAGGGAGCTGGGGTTGTTCAACCAGGAGAAGAGAAGGCTCTGGGGAGACCTAATAGCAGCCTTCCAGTACCTGAAAGGAGCCTACAGGAAGACTGGAGAGTGACTATTTACAAAGGCTTGTAGTGATAGGATAAAGGCAATAGTCTTAAAATAGAGAAAAGTAGATTTAGGTTGGACATTAGGAGGAAGTTCTTTACCATGAGTACTGAAACAGGTTGCCCATGGAGGTAGCTCAGATTTCATCCTTGAAGGTATTCAAGATCAGGTTTGGCATGACTCTGGGCAACATAATCTAATGAAGGATGTCCCTGCACACTGCAGGAAGGTTGGACTAGATAACCTTTTGAGGTCCCTTCTAACCCAAACCATTCTAAGAACTGTACTGTTCTTGGTGGATGTACATCATGGGTTAAGTTAACCTGTTACAGTGTACTGTGCAAATGGGTACAAAATAGCAAAAAGCCAATGCTGAGCCATTCAACTTCATGACAAGTTTGAAAGCTGCATTTCATAGCTACCATCTGTGCGCAGGTTGCTCATCTCTGCATTGTTTCATACTTACTGTCTACCCCTCTCCTTCAGTTACTTTCAGTCCAGGGAAACACATGAGAATTCAGACACACACACCACTTCGCTCCTGGTGCAGCCAGTGTATGGGCCAGGGTGAATCTTGCCCCACCAGTGTGCTGCAGTGTAGAATTTAGCATAGAGTCACAGAATATTAGAGGTTGGAAGAGACCTCCAAAGATCATCTATTCCAATTCCCTGCCACAGCAGGATCCCCTAGGATAGTCTGAACAGGAATGCATCCAGGTAGGTTTTGAAAGTCTCCAGAAGATACTCCACAACCTCTCTGAGTAGCCTGTTCCAGTGTTCCATCACCCTCACTGTAAAGAAATTTCTCCTCATATTAAGGGGAAACTCTTTATGTTCCAGTTTGTATCCATTGTTCTTTGTCTTATTACTATGCACCACCAAATATCTCAGCCCTCAGATATTTGTATACATTGGCCAGATCTCCTCTCAGTGTTCTCTTATCCAGGCTAAACAGCCCCAGGTCTCTCAGTCTCTCTCCATAGGGGACATAAGTTCCCCATCATCCTCGTGGATCTCCATTGGACTCTCTCCAGCAGGTCCTGTATCTCTCTCCAGCAGGTCCTGTCTCTCTTGAACTAGGGAGCCCAAAATTGGACACAGCATTCCAGTTGTGGTATCACCAGGGCAGAATAGAGGGGAAGAAGAACCTTCCTAGACCTGCTGGACATACTTTTCTTGATGCACCCCACGATGCCATTGGCTCTCTTGGCCACAAGGGCACATTGCTTTCCCATGGAGGACTTGCTGTGCTCTTGAACACTAAGATTTTTCTCCATGGAGCAGGGCAGCCCCCAACCTCTACTGGTGCCTGTTGTTATTCCTCCTCCCCAAGTGCAGGACCCTGCACTTGTCCTTACGGAACTTCTAGTTAGCATTTGTCCAGCACTCCAGCCTGTCCACATCTCGAACATCACAGTTTGTAGTGAATGGGATTTACATTCACTGTTTTAACACAGCCTCTGGTTAACGAAAAAGTAGATAGTGGCTGAATCTGAGAGTTTGTATAGAAGATGCTCTCATTAAGCACTGTAAAACAAACTTTCTCCACTGACCCAAAGAAATGGGAAATTTCATGGGATCTAAGAAAGGATACTGCAAAGGATTCAGATGAAATATCTTGTGGGATAACAGATTGTTATCTGAAAATAAGTAGGAAACACTAATGGGGAAATTCTGCTACAGGTTAGGATCTATATTTCTAAATTGTCACCATTGCAGAAACTCCTGGGAGAAAAGAAGGTAGGGCAGGGGCAGGAAGGGCATAAAATCTAAATGCCAGCTATTGAGGATGTTTTCACACAGAACACAGATTACAGTGATTTTTTTTATTTTTTTTTTAATGACAGTCAAAATATTATATCAAACAGCCTGGCAGAGAAGACTGAATCCTACCAAAAAAGTCTGCAATAATTCAGACATTAGTTCTGCAATAATTCCCATTACAAGCTTTATTCATATTTGTATCTCTTCTTTTTGATGTTATCTATGGATATGAAAGTCAGGATGAAGTTGTTTAAACATTCATTTAGAACAAAATGTTACATTAAATGTGGTAGTGTTGACTGCTCTGGGGTTTCACAACCACACAGCACAGTGTTGTTTTTTGGTTTTTGGGTTTTTTTAAATGAATTGATTTGATACTTTGGAAGTGAAAACAAATCCATACAACACCTGACATTAACATAAAAAAAAAAAACAACATATTGAAATAAATCACAGAATCAATCAGGTTAGAAAAGACCTTTAAGGTCAAGTCCAACCTATCACCCAACTTCATCTAATCAACTAAACCATGGCACCAAATGCCTTGCCCAGACTCTTTTTAAACTCTTCCAGGGACGGAGACTCCACTGCCTCCCCTCACAGCCCATTCCAATGCCAATCACTCTTTCTGTGAAGAATTTCTTCCTAACATCCAGCCTAAACTTCCCCTGGCACAGTTTGAGACTGTGTTCCCTCATTCTGCCACTGGTTTCCTGAGAGACCAACCCTACCTGGCCACAACCTTCTTTCAGGTTGTCAATGAAAAGGTCACCCCTGAGCCTCTGAAAGCTCACACAAAATTTAGAGTTCAGTTGTATCATAGAATGTTTGAATATTTCTGAAAAGCAATAGAGGAAGGAAGGATATGTTTTGGTTATACTTTGAGAAGAAAAAGAAGCAATAGTGAAGCAATATTGAAATAAAAATGTATTATTCACTTGGGTTTAATTTCAAGGCTAGCTGCCCAGCTAATTTATCTGAGTTCAAATTTAAGAAAACATTTTTTTAACATATTTGCTTGCACTTTGAATAAGGCAAGTACTTTTGCCCAGATCATTGTGCACATACCAATCTTACACAACATTTATCCAAGAAGTCAGTGCCCAGAACAAACAGCAAATCTCACTGAGATCGTTTCAGATGATGTCACACATATCTAGCAGCTGCTGTACGAGTAATACCACAAAATAAATACCAGCTTTTTTATAGTGATCTTCTTTCATGGATTTGAATGTGTTCTGCAATGAAAGACAAGCTCTGGCTGTCAATTTGCCTCCTGCTCGTGTGCATATGCACTTCAGTGGTGGCTTATCTTGTCATTGCAGGAGAGAAAGCAAACAGCAGGTGGAGGGAGACAGCACTGCAAGCAATCAGGCTCTCAAATTTTGCTTAGCAATTTCAGGCATCGATATGAACTGAATGCTTGAGCTTGACCCTCACTCAGCTTGATTATTGGAGTGCTGACGAGGAAAGGCATGTGAACTGTAAATCTTGTCTGTTTTCCTCAGCTATCCAAGGAAACTATGTGCTTCCCTATTAGCCTGGCCTCTCACGTATCCCCGCACCACCATGGCCCCTGCAGTGCTGATACCACAATAGCTCTGATTCTGCTAATAAAGAACTTTGCCTCTTGAGTTCTGCTAACATAAAAACTTGATGGGACAGGTGTCACTAATTTCAACTTAAATTGGTTAATGCTGGAGGTCACAAAAATTAAAAAGTATTAACAATCTATTTTGACTGTCAGAGTTTCCTCTGAGACAGTTCTAAGGAAATGTTGATATTCTTACAAAATCTTAATCTTTATCCCATGTAAATGTTCATTTACATAACAAGTCAGTGTGTGTTTTTTTTTAAACATACTTAGCAGTTTGTTAGTCTTTTATTCACTGGAAAAAACCTCTCTTCCTTTACCTTGAAAAGGTTTTCTCACCAACTTTCTGTAGAGCAGTCATCACATAGAGACTGTTTCCCTTTTTCAGTCATCCACTCCATCTTTCACTGCAGGCAGCTGCCCCTTTTCCATTCCTCTTTCCATCCTTGTGGTTTATCTTTCCTGAAGGTTATAACATTCTCCAGAGATTTAGTCAGAGAGTGATAATGAAGACCTGTCTTAAAAATTAGGTTGGGTATCTGTAACTTTCAGAACTAGCATTACAAATGCCATCACGTGAGTTTATGCATAGGTACATGACAGCTGATGATCTGCAAATCAGTATTTGGTTTCCTGATATTAATACTCTCTTCTTGTTCCCTAGTGTCCCAAGAATGCTGGTCCATGTATAAGTCCTCCACTGAACCCTTGTGCCCTTGAGGAACTTGATAACCAGGGAGGTAGATAAGCAGTGTCCCCCCAGTAACTTCCTCAGGTTGCTGGAGGGTGAGGGCTGGTAACCACCTGTGAAGGCTGAGACTCATTCTGAAATTGCCCTGAATTCAGGGGGTTGGTCTCAGCATATGACCACCAACATGACACGCTCAAGGGAGAACTTGCCAAAAGATTATGTGGTGAATCCCTTTATGGAAGACAAGTTGCTTCAGAACTCACAAATAAGATGTATAGAGCCTGTTCCTGAGTAGAATGCATTCAGTACAGGGAGATGTAAACTTTTCCTGTTCCTTCCTTTCCCAGCAGTGACATGTGAAGACATAGCTACTGTTAAATCCAGTTAGTAGAACATTCCACTGTGTGAATACCTGCAATAACTTTCCCTGCTTGTCTAACTACTTTCACACTTCTTTTCTTAGTTCCTCAAAAACCCTCAATGTACTCATGCTCCTATAACACCTTCATTAAACCTTCTGTTGTCCTAGTTAAGTGTCTTCTAACAGCCAATCTAATTCCAGTTGCTCTGAGTAAATAATTTTTCAACAGAGTCTGCCTCTTGCCTCCTTCTCTACCTGGCTAAGAAGGAAGTTGAAACCTGAATAAATGGAAGCCCTGTGGTTTTTATGTCTTTGTTCTCATTCCTAAATAAATCCCACTTTCGATTTGTGTGTGCAGCTGAACTGAGTCTGTAAACTATGAGGAAATGGCTCCTCGGTTGTCTAGGCTATAGATTACAAACACGCCAGGTAAGAACAACTGAAATATGAACAGATACAGCAAAGTAGACTCAATGTATGTAAAGCACATATATGAGAGGTAATTCAAACAGCTGTGTCATAAATATTGCGCTGTCTTGAAGTCCCACTATATATGTAACTTAGCTGTTTAGGGGCAGAGGAGTCAACAGGGAGGATTAGGGCAACAGAATATGAATTTGTGAGACTTAGGATTTGATTCTAGGTACATTTTTTCTGATAATGAAGATACTTTAAGAGGTTGTCTATTTCTATTATCCCAACTTTTGGGTTTGTTCTTTCCTTTGCCTAGCGACACATAGCCACTGCAACAACACTGAAACACAATTTGTTTTGGTGTCAATTCATAAACTATATCATGCAAATGGTCAGAGTTAACAAAAAAACAATGTTGACTTAAACTACTTGTAGCCTTCTGCCACCCTTAGATATGGAGATCTTGCCTTGCTTTAGGAGAGATGGATTTAACCAAGTTTTACAGTCCTTGTCAGCCAGCTCAGTTCCACTACCTAGTGCTAGATTGTAAATACAGATCTTAGAGGTGATGATCAGATTCTATTGCATTTCTGTCTCTACTAAAGTACTTTGGCATTATTTTCACCAGTACTCTCTTCACTAACAGGAACAGAAGAAGTTTTCCTTCTAAATGCCCTAACTCTACAGGCTTATCCAGTGCTGCACATATGAATTATTCAAAAGAAGTTGGAAAAATTAAGATGAACAACACTGTGCCAGTAATGCTCACCTGGCCAGAAGCATACAAGAAATGTACAAAGGTTTACTTAAATTAAGTAACCTTTAAACTACACAAACCAAGTATGCAGTTTGGCTAACCATAGAGAGAGAAGGGTCTATACTGAGAAAAGGCAGGAAAAAAATCTCAGCATGTACTCAGCAAACAAATATTTTCCTAGTATATGTAAATGAGAGATTTGCTTATTCTTTTATATATACAAAAAATTCTTATTGCTATCACATATGTTTGTAACAGGCACGGACAAGATTAATTTTGTGTATTACCTATATCAAAGCTTCCTTGTTTTTAATGACATCATACAATTAAAGAATTCTGAAAGTAACTTAATCTTTAATTATATTTTTAGATCTTTGGCTAATGGTGCTTGAAATTTTGTTTTCACAAATAACAACAACTGAAAAAAAAAAAGAGATGTCCCTTTCTTCCATCCTATCCTTTCCCCAGATGAAAAATCAAATGCTGAATTATGCAGATGAAGGCTTTAGGCAACAATTTCAAGATAATGAAAACAAATCATCATAGTTGCCATAGCTGTGAGGTAAATACCAAGAGTGGAAAAGAGAATCACTGTTCTCCCTATTACAAAAAGGACTCCTCTGTTGCCATATTATAAATCCCTCAAACAATGATTAGATTCCTGATTTCAGAAGGATTGTGCAAAAAACATAATATTTGTGAAGTGAAGGACCTACACATTTTGACTCTGTAGGTATGGCACTATGAGGTACTTTGAACTCTTGCTGTCCTTAGGGTAACTACTGGGAGTAGAGCTGTTCAGTACTCTGGAGGCCAAACCAATACAAATATTTTCAAGGAAGAACAAATAATTGGAATTTTGGTCCTATTGCCATACCTGGAAAAATGATCCAGTGATTTAAATGAGTCATCTGTTCTCTTATAATATATTTAGCCTAGTGTTTATCTTACCCTAAATTCACTCTGCTTGTTCTATTGCCCAGACTTATACATTATTATGCTAGTTAGGAGTACTTGCTCTCTTAGCTGCTACGAAGCTGAATTGTCTAGGTCTGAGGTGCATCATCACTTTTTTCCAAGCTTGGTTCCTTGCAGTAAACTTTTCTGAGCTTCTTTTGATTGTCTGCATTATAGCAGTGAGTAATACAAAACTGAACAAGGGCAGAAACTCAGGCAGTATCAACATTTTCTTTGGGCATTTTTACACTTCCCACTACTCTAAAGATCATGTCTAGTACTTTAGATGCCCATTGGTCCTCCCAGTACATACATGACTAGAATCAGACCTCTGGAACCTCCTTCTTTCTTCTTGGTACACTTCTAATTTTATAGTCAAATTGCCGCCCTCCTTCCCACCTGGATCCCAAGTTCCTTTCTCTACATAGTGAAGGAAGAGTTCTCTGCTTTTATTTTCTCTCCTTCCATCTCTTACAGAGAAGTGCTGACTCTGTTGTGCTCATATAGCCATGGTTTTCAAGACATATTGGCAGCACAGGAGCCAGTTCCCAGTCTTACAGGGCAACATCTGACTGTACCCCTAGCTGTCTGGTTGTTGTACACCTCCCATCTTTCTCTTCCTCTGAATCAAAGGTGACACACATTTAGCGCAAGAAGATCACAAACTAAGATCTTGTTGGAGGAAAGGAATCCGTCAAGAAATTTGGGCTGAGTAGTCTTAGGGGAGGATAACATCTTAGAACTTTCCATACCAAAGCCTCAGTGTTTGTGAACTCCAGGCTAACTCTAAAGATCACTGGAGGTAGCATCCAATACAATTCACAACCCACTTTCAGCTCTGTGAAAGAAAAGATGGACTTCATACTGGTGTGAGCACATTGATCCCTGCTCTCAACCAGGACATTCATTCTTGCTTTTATTCTGAAGAAGCCCTCTCAGTAGGAGGGCTGTTTCTTTGGGATGCTGTGGGTCAACACTGTGACTAGTATTAGTTCATTAATTGATCCTTTCCTTGTCTCTCAGAAATGCCTCATCTGAAATGCCTCATCACACACAGTGAGAATTTGCAATTAAAGAATGGAAACCCTCAGGATTACAGCCAGTCTCCTCATGCTGGTGCAGCTGTGAACTGAAACTCTGCACTGACTTCAGATAAATCTTAGCTATCAAAATTCAGATAACAAAATAAGACAGTGTATGAAACATTAAAGCACTACCCTGAATAACACTAATTAGCCAAGGTACAAAGCCATTTGTACATGCGGTTTTTAATGGAATTACCACCCAGATGAACACAGAACCACAAAATCAGAATCATAGAATCACTAAGGCTGGAAAAGAGCTTCCAGATCATCAAGTCCAACCATAGCACAACTACCATGACCACTAAACCACATCCTAGAGTGCCACATCTACACACTTCTTGAACACTTCCAGGGATAGCAACTCCACTACTTCTCTGGGTAGCTTGTTCCCCTAGGGATACTTGCAATAGTGGTGAATTGTAGTGTCTGAACAATATATTACTTTTTAAGGTTGACCAAAACGTGAACTGCATCATGTTATGGTAGATAATTTGCAAACATCAAAATAACACAGGTCTTTGTGTTGGTTTGAGGTTAATCAGAATATTTTAATGGAAAAAAAAATATAGACTGTGAAAAGACAACAATGGTGATGTCTACTTCACTCATAGGCTTGCTGAGATGTGTGAGAATGAGGACACATAGATAACACACAGAGAGTCTTGGTCTCTCTAGCTGTGGGTTTTGTCTACTGGCCTCTTTGCTAACCTAAATAACCACTTTCCTTCTAACCTCCCTGGCTGATCCTCCAAACTCACCTTGTGTGTAAGCCAGTCTCTGGGGTAAGGTAGAGGGCTGGGAAGAAGGTGGAAGGGTGGTTGGGACCCCCTCCTGGGAACTCTGGTTTCTGTGAGGAGTGTTGTGTTTGTGTATTACCTTTAGCTTGTATATTTCTGTAAATACTCCTGTGTATTGTGTATATCTCTGCTTGTACATTGTGCTAAACTGTAAATAGAGCTTCAGTCCTTAACTTCCAGCCAGCTCAGTCTAGTCTGAGTGATTTTATAAAGTGTGAGGGGGTGGGGAACTCCCAAACCATCATAGCCTTATCCTGAAGCCTTTATGAAAAACAAATGGTAAACAGAAAAAAGGAACATGACAAGAAAGAGAATTAGATTCCTTGTAAAATTTGGGTTCTCACAGGCATCACTGGCTTTACAAAATGTTTTAAATGGCATTGTCTTAGAAGGGGATAAGTTTTGAAAATATATGGGAAAAGAAAGCCAAGAAAAGTGGGAGCTGTGGGTAAGCAGGTGCAGGAGTTGGAATCTGCAGTCAGCCAGTGAAGGAGACAAGTGCTCCCAGAAAGGGGTATTTTCTGCAGCTGCTTGGCCACAGAGTCACCACTAGGTTCCAGCTGCATTTTTTACCCATGGAATACCTACCTATTTGTGCAGCACTAAGGAAATGCCACACAGGCCTTAATTTCTCTAGCGCAAATACCCCCATAACCCCCAATCTTAGTACAAGCAGTGATCATGCAGGCAGTTTTTATTCTGCAGATGTTGAGGAAGCATCAGCTTCCAAATCAGATAGCAAATAAATACACAGTAAGCACAGTTGTCCTGTGCTCTGCATTATGTTTTTGTCACACAAAGGAATGAAGACATAGTGTAAACTACTGTCATTCTAATCCAGTGGTATTCAACGTCTGCTAAGCAGAAAGACTCATAATTAACACCTGCAAAAATTTTCAGGCTAAAAGCACAATAAAATCTTAGCTTTATAGTGATTAACTCTGCTGTACACGTTTATTGCTAGTTATTTCTTCAACAGCTTGGTACGGGACTTTAATTTCTATGGCTTTAAGAGACTGTGTATGGGTGTAAAAACACCAGGCTTGTGCAAGAAGTGTTTCAAAGCTTTCAAAATAGAAGTGAACTGGTGATATGTAAGGAGGATCTGTTTTCTTCTAAAACAAGTGGCATGAAACAAACATTAACTATTAGGCGCATGCACTGCAGTGTGAAACCGAGAGACATCATAATTTACTTCTATCGTATTTGTAACCAAAACACATCACTTTCTAATTTGGCCTAATCTTTCTTTTGCTGCCTTCAGTCTTAATGCTACAATGTTTTTCAAGGCACATTTTCATTGAAGAAAAGAAATATTGATAATTTTATTCATCATGAAATAAGATCATAGGATCACAGGATGTTAGGGGTTGGAAAGGACCTCTGGAGATCTTCAAGTCCAACCCCCTGGACCATGTAAATCTAGTGCAGGTCACACAGGAACACATCCAGACAGGGCTTGAAAGTCTCCAGAGAAGGAGACTCCACAACTTCTCTGGGGAGCCTGTTCCAATGCTCTGTGAGCCTTACAGTGAAATTTTTTTCTCTCATGTAGAGGTGGAACTTCCTGTGCTGTAGTTGACATCCATTGCCCCTTGTCCTATCACAGGGCACAAGTGAGCAGAGGTTGTCTCTCCCTCCTTGATACCCAGCCCTCATCTGTATATGTACATTGATTAGATCCTTTCTCAGTCTTCTCTCCAGAGCTCTTTTTTTAATTAGGTTAATGTTTGGACTGTTGATCTTGGTGATTCTTTTTTACACAGACACAAAAAAGAAAAAAAAAAAAAAAAAAGAGTGAAATAGTACCTCTAAGTGCTATAAGTACTAAGTATCTAGAACATACAGGCAGACTGGAATTCATGCCATGAAGTATCATTTAGGTCAAGAGTCCAGCAGAATTCAAAAGAAGTCATTGATGTGTGTGTAGAATGAGAACATCCAAAAGAAGCATTTCTGAAAAGCTACAGGAGTTTTTGGAGGGAGTTAGCCCTCATGGCAGATACCAACAACTAATATGGGTTAAGAACAGTTCTGTGGCTGGTTGTAACATTTTCTGAAGCAGCTGATATTGGTCCATATCAAAAGCAGCATGCTATTGCCATGACTGTATATGCCACTCTCAGATTTCTTGCTGCAAAAGGGGAAATCTGTAACAAATGTCCTAAAATCCAATGCAAACTTTTCTGACAGTATTGGACAGTACTTCTGAAGGGCTGTTTGGTGAATGTTGGTACTTCTCTTTGCAAATAGAACATAACCCTTGTTTTCCCCTACTACATCACATGAAAAAAAAAAAAAAAAAAAAGATATCCTAAAATACATGAGATGTTTTCCATGTAAACAAATGAATTCCAGCCAGAGGAATGTTATATGATGACAGGGTGTCTGAAATAGTTGCAGCTATCATTTGGTAAGCGAGATCAGGAGACACTGTCTGCATTAGGATTGAATGTAGTCTACTCAAATGTTTTGGGTATAACAGAATATTGATGGAAAGCGAAACCACAAGCATTGAGCAAACAATGGACTTTCCCCACCACCTGATACCACTGGGGCCTAAGGATTTGGTACGCAAATTATGCAAACTTCTTGTTGTTACTAACACCAGTAGTTGAACAGTTCTAAAAGTTTCAAAATGGCACAATTTAGGTAGCATGCTCATTTTTCTGCAGTTCTGACAAATTCTTTTGAGATGCAAATAAATTCTGTGCTGCTGTGAGAAATCTTTGCCCTTAGTTACACACTTCAGAGACCATTTCTATCCAGCACTTCATAGGGAGAGAGGACACAGGAAATGTCAATACTGAGCCACAGCAGTTGATTTTTCAACACTTTTTTTGCAGAGGTAGATAATGTTCCTTCAGAGGTAAGAAAATCCTTTACTTGGGCTGCTGTGGTTTGTTTTGCTAACAAAGGAAACAGACCAATGTTTAAAACACAGTATCATTTTTTTTATTTCTCTAAGGTACATGTGATATATGTATAGATGACCATTCTACAGGGAAAAGCTCCCCAAAATGACAAAATCAATCAAGAATTAATATTGTGTAGTACTTTTGAGATGCCAACTGTGCTAAGGCAAAACAAAAATGGAGTGGATGCTTTTTTAATTAAATTGAGCCAATGTGAATATCCTGTGAACTCTGAAGAAGTTCATTTGCATCTGGGTACTCTGGTTTAAATGGAATAATACATGCTGGGGTCCCCTGAGCAAATGAGAGCCTTCCCATACCCATGAACTCAAAAATATAATAAACTGTTATACAACAGAAATCAGTAAGTTTGCAGATGACACCAATTCAGGTGCAAGTGTTGATCTGCACGAGGGTAGAGAAGTTTTACAAAGAGCCTTTGGTAGATTAGATGGGTGGGTCAGTGTTAACAGGATGAGCTTCAACAAGGCCAAATGCCAGGTCCTGTACTTAGGTCACAACAACCCCAAGTAATGCTACAGGCCTGGGGAAGTGTGGCTGGAAAGGTGTCTGGCAGAAAGTGACCCGGGGCTTCTAGTCAGCAGGCAACTGAGTATGAGCGAGCAGCGTGCCCAGGTGTCAAAGAAAGCCAATGGCATCCCGGCTGGGATTAGAATTGCTGTGTCCAGCAGGAGGGTGGTGGGGAAGTTGATCGTCCCCTTCCACTCTGCCCTGGTGACACACCTCAAGTATTGTGTTCAGTTTTGGGCACCTCAGTAAAAGAGAGATTTTTGAGGGGCTGGAGTGAGTGCAGAGGAGGGCAAGGAAGCTGGTGAAGGGCCTGGAGAATAAATCTTATGAGGAGTGACTGAAGGATATGGGGTTGTTTAGTTTGAAAAAGAGGGGGCTATTGAGAGACCTCATCACTGTCTACAGCTACCTGAAAGGACATTGTGGAAAGGCTGCTGCTGGTCTCTTCTCACAGGTAATTAGTGACAGAACAAGAGGGAATGGCCTCATGTTATGACTGGGTAGGTTTAGACTGGACATTAGGAAAAAAAAAAAAATTCAGGGAAAGAGTGGTCAGGTCTTTCGATAGGCTGCCCAGGGAGGTGGTTGAGTCACCAGCTCCATATTTGTTTAAAAGTTGTTTGGATGTGGTGCTTGGGGATATGGCTTAGGGGTGAACTTTGTAGAGTGAGGTTATTGGTTGGACTTGGTGATCCTGAGGGTCTTTCCCAACCTGAATGTTTCTGTGATTCTGTGAAAAACATAACTTTATTTTGAGGGACAAATCAAATTGTGCTCTCAACTCCCTTCCACTGAAGTAACAGAATAGAATGGGATTTCTTCTTTTCTTGGAAATAATGGTTTGGGGGGTTGCTTTTCTCTTGGTTTTGATGGGTGGTTTAAGAACTTTGGAATGAAAAATGTTCCTTAGAGTGTTCTGGAAAAAAGCATTGAAAAGGTGTTCAAAGGCTGAGAAGTCTGAAGTTAAGCAAGAGCTGCAGATCTGCAACATTTAGCATGAGCAATATCAGGTTAAAACTCAGTAGTTTAAACAGCACTGACCAGTTCCACTGAACTTACTAGAATTTAACCCTTCAGGCTACATGTTGGACTAAGAGATGCCTGAAAAAAATACACCCATCAATAGGAATCTGTTCAATGTCATTACTAGTAGTACATAGAAACATTTCCTATCAGCAAACTTTGGTGACAACAGACACCTTTGATTACTCTGCTTATGTCTTCTACATCATCTGGCCATCTCAACAAGCATTTGAACACTTAAAGTTCAGTTCACCATACACTTCCAAGTATAGGTGAAGGGAGAAAGGGAGGGAGGTAAGGAGGAAAGAAGGGAAGGAGGAATAAGCACGTTTTCTAGAAATACTTAATAGAAGTTGACATTTGCATGCCTCTTGCCTTTAGTTTTACCTGTGAACTCATATATAAGTATTGTGCCAGGAAATTATCCAGATAATTATCCCACCATATTTTGCTGTGTCCTCTTCTGGAAAGGTCAAAGAGTTGGATGTTAAAAAGAAACATCCTGTGCAAGTAAAAGCACTTATAACCTAGTTAAAAAGGTTCGTTTGTTTGGGGGGGTTGTTTTATTAAGCTGAGATCTGTATTTTTTCCCTATTGTGTACCACAAAAGGAACAGGACAAGGAAAAGTAAACAAACTTTTGAGTATTTTCAAACTGAAACTCAGCAACATTTGAAGACAACAAACTAAGTACAGTCTCATTCCTTGCTATGTTTGCTAAACCATGGCTAGAATAAATCAGAGACACCATTCCATCCCTGTCTCCACCTCTGGATGCTAAAGTGGATGACAGTGTAAGTGTCATCTGCAAAAGAGGACAGTGTCCAGTGGGTGAGCAGAGATGGCACCAGATAAAATAAATGTTATACTATAATCATCTGCTTATTATCTAAAAGTAAAGCCCATTACAGTGTTAACACAATTTAGATTTTAAGAGATTGAAAGCAATGGTTTTGTCTGTGATTTGTCATTCTATAAGACAGTTAAAACACTATACTCCTAAAATTTCTAGTTTAAAAACTATTCATCACACCAACTTAGCTGTTTCTCTTTTTTCCTGGGAAAAGAGAGGGGGAAAAGAGCTTCCCAATACAACCATAAGATAATTTGCCATTGATAATATATTCTGTATGCTTTATTGACTGTACTGCTGAGAACAACAATGAAGCCAAAGTTAATGGTGACAAGTTAGCTTCAAAACAAAAACGAGTAATAAAGCTTAAAAAACCAAACAACAAAAAAAACCAAACCCAAGAACCCCAAACCAACACTCCACAAACAAAAAACCAACCCCTAACATCTTTGAAAACCAAACATCAATTGCATCAATTAGCATTTAAAAGGATTTAATTGAAGCCAACAGTAAGTGCAGAGTTTTGAAGAAGATGACCTACCTGAAGATTGCCAAAAATGAATCTACTGCTTGTACTCTTTCGTGCCATTTAAGCCAATATGTAATAAAAAAATCCACCATGTTTATGTTTTTCAGAATGAGGTAATGACATTGCTACTGTCTCTCAAACTCTGTATTCAAGTATCAGCCCCACAAAACTGGGACTAACAAAGAAAACACAGATGAAGCAGCGGAAAAGCAGATACGTTTATTATTTGCACTACAGATCAATCCATAGTTTAGAGCCTTAGCTCCTGTTCCAGTTTTAAGACTAGAGTCTTCATTGTAAATTTTAAATAAAAGATTTCTAGAGAATTCAGAGTATCCAGGGGGTGGACTCTCAAGGAGGTGCACAAAATATAAGAGATCAGTTTATCCCATTTTATCAGCCTAAAAAAGTCCTATATAGTTTGAAGTACGGTTTGTTCTGGATCTCTTCGTGCTTCCTTTTCCCCCTGTATCTACTTCTACCCTTGCTTGATTGTCCTCACCTTTGTTTGGGTTACTGGTAGGAACACTGACTGGGACTGGGAGCAGGGAGAGATAATAGAATCATAGAACAGCAAGGTTGGAAGGGACCTCAAGGATTCCAACCCCCTGCCATAAGCAGGGACACCTCCCACTAGTACAGCTCACTCAAGCCCTTGTCCTACCTGGCCTTGAACACCTCAAGGGAGGAAGCAGCCACAACCTCCCTGGGTAATCTGTTCCAGTGTCTCACCACACTTACTGTAAAGAACTCCTAACATCCACTGTAAATCTCCCCTCTGTCAGTTTAAACCCATTGCCCCTTGTCCTGCCGTTGCAAGACCTTGTAAATAGTCCCTCCCCAGCCTTCTTGTAGGCCCCCCTCAGATACTGGAAGGTTACTAACAGGTCCCCTCGAAGACTCCTCTTCTCCAGGCTGAAGAGCCCCAACTCTCTCAGCCTGTCCTCATAGGAGAGCTGCTCCAGCCCTGAGCATCTTCGTGGCCTCATCTGGACTCGCTCCAACACTTCCATGTCCTTCCTGTGCTGGGGGCTCCAGAACTACACACAGTACTCCAGATGGGGTCTGGAGTAATAATAATATTGTATTAGGTGGTAACAGCCCCTGTGCTTTGTCCAGGGCATAGTTGGATTATTGTCTATTTGTACATGTATACATGTATTATCTGTATTATCTTTTATATTTAGCCTACTTTTGTAACTAATCATTTAATTTTGTTTCCAAATTCTGAGTAAGTGTGGTAATTTACTCTTTGGGGGCAAATCTCAAATTCTCTATGGTGCCAAACCACCACAGTTCCTTAAGAAATTCTTCATTAAAAGTTCTTGATGTCAGTTTAGTGTGGGTGGGGTTTTGTGTGAGGGTTTTGGATTTTTTTTTCCCTGCCCTTATGTTGCCTCCATTACTGATGAGCAACTCCACCTGGAAACTGTTTATATCACAGAATCACAAAATTAATCAGGTTGGAAAGGACCTCTGAGATCAGCAAGCCCAACCTATCACCAGACACCATCTAATCAACTAAACCATGGCACCAAGTGCCACAAGCAGTCATTTTTTAAACCCTTCCAGGGACAGTGACTCCACCACCTCACTGGGTAGTCCATTCCCATGACCAACCACTCTTTCTGTGAAGAACTTCTTCCTACCATCCAGTCTAAAACAAGAAAAAGAATGTTTTCATGAAAAGTGACAAATTGATAACCTTAAAACCTTCCTCTTCTGGAATGATTCTCCTCTGAATTTTATACAGTGCTTCCAAACACTGCTTGAAATCTGTTTTCTACATCTTTACTCTGTCTATTTTTCTCTAAATTTAACTGTTCTTGGATACTACAATAGCAGACTTATTTAAACTATTTTCAAGGTGCTTCATTCAATAAGAGTCATTCCTACTACTTAAATACTTTCTCAGACACTTTGTATTGTCAGAAGAAAGGTTTTTAGTTAGTCCAGATAGCTTAGCAAAGAGTCTTGTGTGCTGTTTCTATACCCCATACAAGGAGAAATTCCATATTTCTACACTTTCTGGGCAAAACACCTAAACCCTGCAAACCAGCACAGTCTCAATTAATTTTAGTTTACTATGGTGATTTATATCAACTGGTATTGTATCCAAGATCAGTCAAAATTAGAGAAAAATAGACAGCATTAAGATGCAGAAAGTAAATTTCAAGCAGTGTTTGGAGACACAGTATAAAATTCAGATGAGAATCATTCTAGAAGAGAAAGGCTTTAAGGCTATCAATTTGTCTGTCACTTTTCATAAGCACTAAATCATATTCAATTAAAGTTGTTTTATATTTTTTTTTTTAATTGAGCTGATAGGTGAGTGATATAACTTTGACTGATTCAGTCCGGAAACCTGTCATAAGATACATTTAAGAAGGAAAGTGGAAACAAGAATTAAGAAACTTTAAACCTTCTATTCCTTTATATTTTGAGGCTGTGGACAGTTTTAGTCATATAATTAATTATACACAGGACTGGTGATTACTTTCCAGCAGGATGACAAAAAGCTTTGCTCTGAGAGGTCACCAAATCCTGTCTCACTTTGTACATTTGCTTTTACTGGCCACCCTGCTCTCCATGCCACCTACAGCACCAGGAAGCAGATGAAACTTCCTTTCCATCTGGTTGCTGAGCAGGAAATGTTTGACTCTTCGACAGCCAGAAACAGAGAGCCAAGAGCTGCAATGCAAGAGCGCGACAGGAACTGCCTGGCTGTCAGACACCACAGCAACTTCCAACTGGTGAACCATCAAGATTGCATAAGCACACTCCCATCCTCCCCAAACCTGGGCATTCTTGAAGAATTAGAAATGTTGACCTGAAGTACAAATGCTGGAAATGGGACTAATTAGTCTGGAAGTCTATCTTGAGGAGAATCACTCATTCATATTATCCAGACATGCTCTATGCCAAGATCATACTTGCTCTAGACTACATGCTTCCTGTCCTCTTACAGTGTTTTTCGATGCAGGTACATAATTCATTTTCACTGTGTAGCCATTCCTTGTTACAGTCGAAATTTGGGTTTGCTTCATTGCTACATCAAAGAAGTTTCTCTTCAAGGTACAAAACATTGTGCATCATTAGTGTATAATTTTGTGATGCATTCAAATCGTGAATTATCTACTGTGACATTTCTGTATTCTGAGTTTCCATCTGTCATGGTAGGCCTAAGCAGGCCAAATTAGGCTTGTACATATCCTGGCTTGCCCAGTCATGTTTTCCTGCTCTCCCTGCTTCTGTTTTGGGGAGAGCAACCATGGGAAAAAGTACAAAGAACCTGGACCCACTAAGTCTGGAGTCTGTGGCCTGCCCAGCAACCATGGTAAGCAAGGTACACAGGGTTGCCTTGTGCAAGGTTGTGTTCTGCCCAAAAAGGGGTAAAGCAAGCCTATGGCTTCACCCAATACGGTCAAATCTTGGCTAACTGCCATTTGATTGGTTATCCTGTGTCCAAAGGCCCATTAGTCTCGGGCTGTATTGGATAAAAGGAGATGAGCACAGCGTGCACTTTGACATTACAAGGTGTGTCTGCTATTGCATCTGTACCTGCTGCCTCATTGATCCTGAGCTGAGGTTCTGATACCTCCATGTGTTTGGCCTGCATAGCCAGGATGACACCGTGCCCAGACTGCACACCGCAAGACATCTGCCTGCACCTGAAAGCCTTCTGCCCAGGGGGAAGCCTTGGAGGTAACACAAATCATCCAGAAAGCCAGGAATAGGTCAGAGACTATCTGTCTCCTTTCTCCAGCACCCAGAAGCCTGGGGAAACTCTAAAGCCTCTGATGGCTACCAACAGCAACCCTGCTATGAGCCTTGGGTACTGTCAGATAATATTTTTGTGAGTAAATAACAAAAGCCTCTTGTAATCATTAATTGCCTTCTGCCATAAGCAGAAAGTTGCTCCTTGCGTCCATCCAGTGAGCAAGCAGTGTACTGACCGCAAGAGGTACACTGACTGCAAAGCTTTCTCTGCCAGTTTAGTCTAGTTCAATTAATGTATATATTTAACAGTTATTTCTAATCCTATTATAACCTGTATATAGTTTCCATAATGATGCAAGAACCTGTTATTATTAAATTGGTGATCGGGGTGACACAAGTTCTGAATATTCAATATTAATAAACTACATTAATATTTTTAAAATATCATATTGCAGTAATTAATTACCCCTTCCACTACACCAGCTTTAGTGCAATTAATTCTAAGTAGATCTATAAAGACAAATGCAATTGCCTTGTAATGTTAATGTTAAGATCAACTAAAAATAGCCACAAAATTGTTCACAAAATAACACCTCTAGAGGTTATGTAGTACAGCCCCCCTAAGGAAGCAAGAGCAAACTAAGCAGGTTGCTTAGAGGCATGTCCAGATGGACTTTGAACTGTCTCTTTGGGCAACTCCTTTATCTAAAACAATAAAGATAGAGAAACAAACCATGAAATAAACAAAACAGGAGATAATATTGCTAATGAAATTTATGACACTCGGATTAAGAATAGAAGAGACCATTTCAAGTCATCCCATAAATCACAAGTTAAGAATTCTCATCTGGATAGTCCTTTAGTGAGACCATTGTTGAAAATGGCATCTGATCTTCATAGTACAGAAGGCAAAAATGGTTGCATACTGAATTAATTAAGACTTAGAAAACATTTCTTATTGCCCTCTGAATTTCCTCCTCTTTGCTCTATATGGATCGAAACAAGTTCACCTGATCAGATACTCAATCTGTTTATTCAGGCATTTATTTGCTAGTGAATGTTCTCAGTTCTGGTTTTTCAATTCCTGTGCCACACATGGCATATAACAAATCAGAAATGTGTCCTGCGTTAGAATCCATCTTAGCCAGTGTTTAGTCAAGGTGGTTAGAACTCTGAGCACAGTACAGAGATCCAGCTGAAATCTCTCTTAAAACTTGATTAACTCTTTTACTCCCGACTCAGTCACCTTCTTTGACATCCACATTGTCAGCCTTCTTCACAGTTTTTTCTAATTGGTTCTACTTTAGTTTCAGCTTTCATCACTGTTGGTGAGAAGATAAACCATCTGTTCTCGCCCAAACTAGCTGGTCTCTTAACTTTGTGTAGACCAAGAAACAAGTGGCTGTCCATTTCCTCCCCATATAGACAGCTGAATTGTGTGTATAATCAAATAGTTTTTGTAAATGAAACATTTAATTTTCCTTGCAGTCAAGACAAGAGGGTGTTTTTCAGCATCACTGCAAGCAGTTCTGTAAACCTGAATCATAGAATAGTAAGGTTGGAAGGGACCTCAATGATCATCTAGTTCCAAACCCCTGACATAGGCAGGGACACCTCCCACGAGTAGAGGTTACTCAAGTCCTTGCCCAACATGGCCTTGAACACCTCCAGGGAGGGAGCAGCCACAACCTCCCTGGGCAGCCTGTGCCAGTGTCTCACCACCCTCACTGGAAAGAACTTCCTCCTAACATCCAGGCTAAATCTCCCCTCTGCCAGTTTAAACCCACTGCCTCTAGTCCTATCATTGTAAATAGTCCCACCCCAGCCTTCCTGTAGGCCCCCTTCAGATACTGGAAGGCCAGTACAAGGTCTCCTGGAAGCCTTCTCTTCTCCAGGCTGAAGAGCCCCGACTCTCTCAGCCTGTCCTCATAGCAGAGCTGCTCCAGCGCTCTGATCATCAAATCTAGTATGTGATTTAAGCTAAATGGAGCTCACCATGTATCTTCTAGAAAGGTCATGATTACTTTGTGCCTGTGCATGATTTTTCCTCTATTTCCAGACCATTGATTTACACTTCTGCATTATGGCTTAGTGACAACATTGATTTGATGATAAGCCTTTCAGTCTGAAAAGTGTTCTCAGAACATTAAAATCACTTATGCTGTACCACGATTTTATCTCTCTGCATGTGCCTTTTAATTGCTCAAAAATAAATTTCCACAGACGCAACTAGCAGCAGACTCATCAGTATAATGCAAGCCACAGCAGAATACAAAACCAGCCTGTAAAACAGGCTTTTTTCCCTGCCTTACAAAATCCCTTACTGACCAGGTAAGGACTGCAGTGAAAATAGTCAAGTTAAATAGCCTCTATTTAGCCACGTCACAACCACCATTTGTGCCTTTCATGTTGTGGAAGTATTCTCAGCAGAGCTGACAGCCCTTAACAAAAATGGAACAATGAGGGATTAGTGTAAATTCATTCCTTAGCATTTGGCAAACTTGAAACCATCACATCACCACCGAGTAGTCACAGCAGTTATATCTGACAATCATTTCTATCATTCTATGAATCACCCAGACACTATTCCAGTCTTCAGAAATTTATTTACATATATTGTTAAAGTATCATCTTAACAGGATCTGCTCTGAGGTCCTAATAGTAGGACTTCTTAAATTATGTGAATTATTTGTTTTCTCCTTCTAAATCCCAGAAAAATGCCTAAAATATATCAAAGTGTCCATTACTAGAGAGGTAAATAATGAGAAATTAATTCACCTATTCATATTCCAATTTAATTATTTTGTTACATAAACACAGATATTTGCCAAAGAAACAGTGTGAATCCACCTCTGGTTTTGTGACTATTTGCAAAGAGTGGGTAAAAGATCTTAATACTGTCCTACAATATAGTAATATAGAGTTCATACGAATTTTGTTTTGTCATGCTTGAATTCCATTAATTATAATGGCATTTTTGTAATGTGGACTGACATCTAGCAATAACTAGCTTGGAGAAAAGCATTGGATCTGACTTCATACCATCATGAGCTCTCCCATTATTATTTAAAAGAAATCTTACTGAGAACTGATGACAAAAACCAGTAGACAGTATTATAGGTTTATGTATGCAAAATTTGTGATACTGTCTGGATGCCAGCAAGCTGAGATGAAGAAATTTTCTCAATGCAGTCACAGAAAAAAAACATGTAGTTCAAAGCCTCATACCCAGAAGTTTTTAAGACCAGGCTAGATGGGGCCCTGAGCAACCATGACAGGGGGTTGGAGCTGGATGATGTTTAAGATCCCTTCCAACCCTGGCAATTCTGTGATTCTGCAAAAGATATTCCATCAAATGACAAGAATAAGACTGACATATAAAATTTTTTTTAAATCTAAGTCTAATGATAATGGAATATTAGGAGGACTCCAAATACATCTGCTGCAAGTCAAGGAGACCTTATAGTAGCCTTCCAGTATCTGAAGGGGGCCTACAGGAAGGCTGGGGAGGGACTATTTACAAGGTCTTGTAATGACAGGACAAGGGGCAATGGGTTTAAACTGTCAGAGGGGAGATTTACAATGGATGTTAGGAGGAAATTCTTTCCAGTGAGGGTGGCGAGGCACTGGCACAGGTTGCCCAGGGAGGTTGTGGCTGCTCCCTCCCTGGAGGTGTTCAAGGCCAGGTTGGAAGAGGCCTTGAGTGACCTGTACTAGTGGGAGGTGTCCCTGCCTATGGCAGGGGGTTAGAACTAGTTGATCCTTGAGGTCCCTTCCAACCTTACTATTCTATGCTTCTAACTACCTACACTAAAATATTTACTAGCCACCTCTTAGGGGCTCGCTATTGAGTTCACTTCTTAATTTCTAGTATCTCTTTATTCTGCATAAGGTCAAAAATTTAAATGCATGTCTTGCTTTACGTCTTGGCACTCTTTGCTCTGAAGTTAAATCCTAAGCCTCAGCTACATTTCAAATCAGGTAAAAGCTCAAGGTTCAAGATTATTTGAGTCTCATGATCAGTTATAAATTCTATCACTAAAGCATATGATTTGTGTGTCTCCTACCCAGTCAATTGATAGAATATGAAGCCTGCAGTTACAGGAGATAGGAATGTATTAAACCATTTTTTCAAGATTCAGACATAAGAAAACATCTTCAACATTTTTGAGAGATAAAAGGTCATTTACACGTATTGATCAGTGTAGAAGTGCAATGAAAATCACATGATAATTCCATAGATAGCAAACGTTCCATATGTCTCAAATCTCCCCTTTTTACATTATGTGTGCTGGTTTGAGGCTAATTGGAATATTTTAATAGAGAAAATTATATTATAGGCTGTGAAAAGGACACAGTGGTGATGTCTGCTTCACTCATAGGTTTGCTGAGATGTTTAAGAGAAGAACTCAAAACATAGGTAAGTCAGTCTCTGGGGCACAGTGTCTCTGTCTAGCAGCTTCTGGCTTTTTCTCCTCTCTGCTGAGTAACCTCACTAACCACTTTTCTTCTAACTCCCCTGGCCAATCCTCCAAGATCACCTTGCACGTAAGGCAAACCTTGGGGTAAGGTATAGGGGTGGGGAGAAGGTGGAAGGGTGGTTGGGAGCCTCTCCTGGGGACTCTGATTTCTGGGAGGAGTGTTGTGTTTCTGTATAACCTTTATTTGTATATTTCTGTAAATATTCCTGTCTATAGTGTATATCTCTGCTTGTACATTGTGCTAAGCTGTAAATAGAGTTTCAGTCCTCAACTTCCAGCCAGCTGAGTTCTACTCTGGGTCATTTTACAAAGTATGGGGGGGGCGGGGAACTTCCAAACCATCACAGTTATGTGATGATATGGGGAAAAAAATTATATACATATATTGATACATATTAAGAGATAATTTTATATTAATATATGTATTTTAAAAATCATGTATACATAAAAAAGTTTCCTATGGAAATATAACAATCATTTTCATGTAACTGATTTTTAATAAACAGGGTAACATTTCTGAGCTCAGCTTTGACATTCTTTTTAAGGAGTTTTTCTGAACATTAGCCAAATTAGCTGCCATCAGTGGTTATTAAAATAAAAAAATCAATTTATTTAACTGTTGCAGATTGCAGAGCTATGTCTATAGCTGCTATGAATTACTCATCATCCCAGTCTTGTCTTGCTTCTATGAGCAATCTTGTGCCATCTATGGGAGGCCTGTTAACATAAATCTATTTCACAGGATCCTAATTTTACACAGTTTAGCTATTGTCTGTGATCCATAATAGGTAAGACTATAAAAATGAAGCAGTCTATTCAGCAACATTTATTTCAAAGTGATTTTGTGAGTAGCAATGATTTCTCTGCTATTTGGGGAAGTAATATATCTTCCAAAGAGCAAATTATAAACATACCTCAATCTGTGAGTTTTTCTGGTCTGGCATGGTGAATGCCATGAGGTAAACTCCTTGGAGGAAGTCAGGGTGACTTATCAAGGTAGTGTGTTTGGGTATCAGGCAAAACCCTTCTGCAGACTAATAAAGATTATTTATGTAACAACACAGCTGCCTTGATAAAGGAAGTCTTGTAGTTTTGTCAGACCACAACACTTAGCAGCATGCTTGAGGTCGCTCATCCTGTTGCTTCAACCCTATCACCAAGGAAACCCAAACAAATAGGATAGACTACAACTCAACATATGCAAAACAAACAAACAAACACCTTTTGCATAACGAGGGTGTTAACAAAGCAGCCAAGTTACATAGATGTAAAACCTTCCATTCTTGCATTGGAAGCAGAGGTAAAAATACTCTCCTCTGTATACTTGCATAAGATGAAAAGCTTTTGAGCTCAGGGAGGAATTTTTTGGTTCTTTGTTTCCTACAAGCAGTTTAACTGCTTGTCTATGAGAACATCTAAATCTTTTGAATATTGATTCTCCCAAAATTCATTCATTGTTCAACTAACCAATGGCAACGTCTGTTAAAGTGTTTTCCTCTCCAAGAGAGTGAATGCATAAGTGTCATCCAGAATAAAAGTTTACTGAACTGAAGCCCAAAATAAATATACTCTGTTTCAGTTAAGTCTATATGTATATATGAGCTCCACTGCCAATCTAGACAGATAAAGTCTTCATACATGGCATTAATTTAATGTTGCCATATAGAAATTGTCAGCATCTGAAGGCGTTTTTCTGGGGTTTCCGACGGTATTTTTTTCCTCTTTCATTACAGTATACCCTTTAGTGAAATATTAACATTACTGTTTCAGAGGTGTTTTGTTATTTTAGATACTAAAATGCTCCTTCATACTGTCTCTTGGTTATTCTGCTTAAATCATTTGAATTATACTTAATTCATGATCTACAAATATGTAGACCAGAAAGTTCAAGTTTAAAGCTAATAACTGAAAGACTTTCTGCAGTCAGAAGATGATGTCATTTTCTGTTAACCTGTCAGCTACATGTTTAGAATACAATGGTAGTACCTATTTGTATTTTGATAATGAACAGTAATCTACTTCTATGTTTTTTAGATGAAATTGCTAAAGTAATACTGGTTTAGAATTACTGTGGTGGAAGGAGATGTAGAAATTCAGACGATAAATATTATATAAAAGCATTTTATATTTCAATATTCTTATTCTTACTTGAATAAGAATTTCTTATTCTTAATATACTGGTATCATGGTCAATACCTAGACAAAACCAGGTTTCAAAGTCCTCCTGGGTAAATCTCAAAAAAGTAACTTCCCTTTCCTGAACTCATATCAGGACTGTATTCCATTCACAGTACTGTGGTAGAGATCCTCCCAAAAGATACATTCTGGCATGACAACATATCTCTGTATAGCAATGGCAAATCAAATGTAAGATGACCAGAGGAGAAACATTAATCACAAGGATTTCCAGAAAAACAAACAAACAAAACACCCCAAAAAAAGACCCATGTTTGACAAGATTAAATCTGAGGGAAATGATTTGTCTAATAGATAGACATGCAAACCAAACCAAAACAAAACAACCCAAATCAAAAACCTATCCATGAGAAGAATGTAACCTGACACAGCTGCAGCAGAACAGCAAAAAATTCCCAAGCTGATTTAGAAGACTCAATCTCCAGGTACAAAGTATCTTGATTTGAATAAACCGATTGACTCACAACATCATCTACCTTCAGTGCTGTTTTCAAAGTAAATGAACTTACACAGTACAGTAGGAGTAGTTAATCAATATAATGACTGTATTAGAAGGTAACAAATATAACAGAAGTTTAGCACACAAATAAAAAGCTTCCTGTCTAGAGGAAAAAGCCCTCCAAAAGACTTGTCATCCAGCAAAGCAAGGCAAACCCTTGTAAACAAAAGTACTTAAGAGACACAGCTATCACATGCCCACAACGGAAGAATGTTACAGATACGCTCACTGTGTCCAGGTCTGGAGCCTCAATATAAGATGGAGTGGGTCCAGAGAAGGCCCATGAAAATGATGAGGGGGTTGGAGCACCTCTGCTAAGAGGACAGGTTGAGAGAGCTGGGGGTGTTCAGCCTGGAATACAGAAGGTTCCAGGGAGATCTAATAGCAGCCTTCCAGTATCTAAAGGGAGCTTACAAGAAGTATGGAGAGAGACCGTTTACAAAAGCCTGCAGTGACAGGACCAGGGGCAATGGCTTCAAATCAGAAGATTGCAGATTTAGATGGGATGTTAGGAACAGGTTCTTTACCATGAGGGTGATGGAACACTGGAACAGATTGCCCAAGGAGGTGGTTGGGGCCCCCTCCCTGGAGATATACAAGGTGAGGCTTGACAGCGCTCTGGGCAACCTGATCTGGTTGAGGGTGTCCCTGCTGACTGACTATCTACCATAGAATCAGAGTCAAGTAGATGACCTTCGGAGGTCCCTTCCTGCCTGGACTGGATTCTATGCTTCTATATGTTAAAAATAACATTTCTTGATATCATTGACAAGTACTGTCAAACACTAGTGGGTGAGAAATTCATTCTTCATCCCATTTCAGTAGATAGAAAAAGATTCTAGAAATCTGCAGTGAAAGAACAAAAGCTATCTGTGACTACTAATTTAGTGGCATTAGTGTCAACTTGTGTGGGTACTTGCTTCTGACAGTAAGACACATCCTAATGGAATTCTAAGAAATACCTTTCACTTTCTAGTACAGGAGCACAAAGATCTCATTTCTGCCATTAAGAACCAAGCAAATTAATCTCAATTTAAACAAGGGAAACTGTGGCGTGGTACTTGTTAGTTCACAAAGAGCCTGGTAGAATTTGTAAAGTTCCAGAGCTTTTCAGATTAAAAGCCAATATACAATAGTGTTTACATATGTTAAATGCTAAAGCACTGTGCTGGAGGGAAAAGCAATCATTAGTGATTCACAACCACTGAGAACTGCACACCAGGTCTCATTACAAAAACTACAGTGATACGGTTTAGACAAGTCACTGATGTACAGAGATGAATTTTAAACTAAGCAAGCGTTGAAAGATGAAAATATGGCAAGTTAACATGACCCTCAGCTCATCTGGAAGCATCAGCAAAGGTAGTTACAAGCCCTTTTTGACAGCAGAACTGGGAAGAATCCAAAAGTGATTATACTGGACAGAAACGGATAGATTCATAGCCTCTCTTGAGATGGTCTGAAAATAGCAGAGATGGTTGCAAGAACACTGGAACTACAAAGATGAGATAAGTATATGCACTGTCAGAAATAAAACAGCTCAAGACCCAGAGCACTGAGAACAAAAATTATCTCTAAAGTAGAAGTTGGTAGCTGGAATATAAAGAAGTAATAAACAGGCCCAAAATTGTTCACATACTTGCAGAGCTCAGGTACAAGTGTTACATATGTAGAGCTGTACATTCAGCCATGAAGAGAGAGAAAATTTGCCTTTCTCTTTAAAAAAACCCAAAATTTTCAGCAAAATAGGTATGGACTTCCCACCAAGGCTAAATAAATTACTGTTCACACCTGTGGATGCCAGCCAACATACAAAATACTGCTGCAGTGTACATCACAGTGAAAACAATGAAATATTTCAGTAAACACAAACATTATCTGATTTCAGATGACAGACTTTGAGAAGAGACAAACCATTTTCTACTTGCTATCTTGCCATGCAGCATGTCATTACAAAACCCAGATAAATTGGTTATTTGGGTGCAACATGGGCTATTTCCTGGATTTGAATTAATTCTTTTTAGTCTAAATAGTCATAACTGATCCATTCCTGGAACAATTTTTAATCCTAACTAATTAGTGCTTATGACAAAATACTGTCTAGTCACAGTATTTCCAAATGGTTCTGTAAAATGACTGTTGTATATATATTCTGCCTTATAAATACAGCTTTATCCACTGGTAGTGGTAATAACAAATGGAAAAGAAGGCATGCAAAGGTCAAAGTCTGTTCTAGCAGGCAAGCCAGTGACTGCCCATACAAGCTCTGCTCTGTTGTCAAGGTAGGCAGAACCAGGGAATTTCACGAATATAAACCAAACACCTGCCATCAGTCATTATGATTCCTAGTGGTAGGTAGTGAATTTGAGCTAGTCCTCAAAAGGAGGAACATTCATTTTCTTTCAAAATTTGCTGGCACTGTGTGATCTAGGTCCTTACAGTATCCTACAGAGATGCCTGATGGAATGGTATCCTTTCATAACTGTATTGCAACCACTCAAATGCATATGCATGTGCTGACACAGCATTGCAGTGCAATGCTCATGTCTTGAACATTTCAGATGAGGAGGAGCATAAAATAACATGCAGAGCAGACCTTCATTACGATTGATTTGTCAATACTGAACTACTATGCCACTGAGCTAAGTGTGATAGTTCTGGAGCTTCTAGCACAGGAAGGACATGGACCTGTTGGAGTGGGTCCAGAGGAGGCCACGATGATGACCAGAGGGCTGGAGCAGCTCTGCTATGAGGACAGGCTGAGAGAGTTGGGGCTCTGCAGCCCGGAGAAGGTTCTGAGGAGACCTTCCAGTGTCTGAAGGGGGCCTACAGGAAGGCAGGGGAGGGATTATTTACAAGAACTTGTAATGACAGGACAAGGGACAATGGACTTAAATTGGCAGAGGGAAGATTTAAACTTGATGTTAGGAGGAAGTTCTTTCCAGTGAGGGTGGTGAGACACTGGCACAGGTTGCGCAGGGAGGTTGTGGTTGCTCCCTCCCTGGAGGTGTTCAAGGCTACGTTGGATGAGGCCTTCAGTGACCTGTACACTACTGGGAGGTGTCCCTGCCTATGGTATGGGGTTGGAACTGGGTGATCTTTGAGGTCGTTTCCAATCTTACCATTCTATAATTCTATGATTGGAGAGTGACATCTGATATTAGAAAAGCCCATAATGCCTGGTCAAGGATTCAGCGAAACAGAGCCCAGTAGCAACACCATTTGAAAACTCCAGCCATTGCCTGAATCACAGAGGACCATGCATATAAAGGAATGCACCTACTATCAGATGGTGTTCAGCTGGCCTTGCAATGAACATCACAGTTTTCCCCTCCAGAGGGGCAGGTTAGTCCTCTGCTCTACCTCTTCTTGGTATTTATTAATCATAATGTTACAAGATACTGCTTCACAACACAAGCACAGACAAGATTTTCTTTCAGACGGTGATAGAGTTAAAAAAGAAGCAGATTTGCTGATGTTCTCAAAGACAAGTACCAAGAATCAGGTTTGTAACTGAATTGGAAAGAGACAATACACTAAGTGTACGTCACAGCAAAAAGAGTAGCATTGAGCAGCATTGAGCAATACTGTAGTGTGAATGCATTTACTTGCTTTAGCTTCTGCATAAAAAGATACCTAGGGAAACAATCAAGAGGCGCAGTACTAAAAAAGTCTAAGGAAAAGGTAGAAAGAGTATTTCAGCAGCAAAGCTGCAAGGAATTTGGCTTAATGGAAGACTACAGAAGCTACATGATTTATATATTGAAGAATTATCATGTTAACACAGCTATCTTCTGTAGGGAATCATGAAAGGATAAGAAGAGACTCAAATTAACTAAAAAATACTTGTCCTTCACTGCCTTGCACACTCCTCCAGGTCAAGTATTGCCTGTGAGACCCTTAAAAAACAAGCAAGCAAACAAAGAAACAGAAAGTTGATATAGGTTAATTCAAATATCTGCTTTAGAAAGATGAGTAAGAAATGTGGGGTCAGAAAGAGATGGTTAGCCTCTAAAGGCGGAGAAAAATACGGATTAAGCAATGCATGCTACAGATAAAACATGAATTCCCCTTTGTTTCACTAGGGCTTTGTGGTATGGACAGAACACAGATAAAGCACCTTAGAAGATAAAGATTATGTAAGACTTCAAAGATCTGAGGACGATACATAATTGTTTCTTTCCTTCATACCATTGCTTACCTGACAAAGGCAACCTTTTTCAAGTCAGTGACACTCATCAAAGTAATAGGAATGACTGATACTAGAGTAACAAAGCCACTCATCAAACTATTAATTAACTCATGTACAACTTTATGAAAGATTTTAACTACAAATACTTCCTTGATAAATGCAAAGCTCTCAGTGCTCCTGGTCATTTGCAGTAAAGAGAATGGACAGGTTTCCACTGAGCCCTTGCATGCTGAATTGCTCAAGTTTGAGATATTCAACAGAACAATTTAACAACTTAAAAAGTGAGATTATTTTGTTTGGAGAAAAAAAAAAGCAGCCATGCAGTTGTGTCTCATTATTTTTTTCCTTCAATAATCTATTATTTAGTATAAAGCTGCGCATGTGGCTTATTAGAATCACAGAATCAGTCAGTGTTGGAAGAGACCAGAAGGATCATCTAGTTCCAACCCCTCCAACCATAAGCAGGGACACCCTACCCTAGATCAGGCTGGTCAGAGCCTCATCCAACCTGGTCTTAAATACCTCCAGGGATGGGGCCTCAACTACCTCACTGGGCAGCCCATTTCAGGCTCTCACCACTCTCTTGGTGAAGAACTTTCTCCTCACATTCAGTTTGAATCTCCCCACTCCAGCTTTACTCCATTCCCCCTAGTCCTGTCACTACCTGAGAGCCTAAAAAGTCCCTCCCTGGCCTTATCATAGGCTCTCTTCAGATACTGGAAGACCACAAGAAGGTCACCTCAAAGCCTCCTCTTCACCAGACTGAACCACCCCAACTCTTTCAGTCTGCCATCACAGCAGAGGTGCTCCAGCCCTCTGAGCATCCTCGTGGCCCTTTTCTGGACATCCTCCAGCATCTCCATATCCCTCTTGTAATAGGGGCTGCAGAACTGGATGAAGTACTCCAGTGGGGTCTCACCAGAGAGAAGTAGAGGGGGAGAATCACCTCCCTTGGCCTGTTGGCCACACTTCTCCTGATACAGCCCA
Source organism: Eubucco bourcierii (assembly GCA_013396675.1). Lineage (NCBI taxonomy): Eukaryota > Metazoa > Chordata > Aves > Piciformes > Ramphastidae > Eubucco > Eubucco bourcierii. Next base: position 95,736 of record VWZE01024889.1, read on the forward strand.
GGCTCTGGTCAGCTTTCTGGGTTGCAAGAGCACACTGCTGGCTCGTGATGAACTTCTCATCCACCAGCACCCTCAAGTCCCTCTCCTCAGGGCTGCTCTCCAGTCAGTCACCCCCCAGCCTGTATTTGTGCTTCAGATTGCCTCGACACAGATGCAGGACCTTGCACTTGGTCTTGTTGAACCCCATGAACAGATATCACATAGAACCAAAAAAAGTTCACCTGTATTATCCTAAAAGAACACTCAAATACAGCAGCAGTTGTAGTAACAAGCATTCCAAATATAGCTAACTCATTCAGAACTGTATACTCCAGTAGTAGCTTTCAGAGGTGTGATTTAGAATTAGCACCTTCGTGTCACATGTTGACCCAGAAATAAAGGAAGATGTGATTTTGGTCTACTGTCTCAGAAGTGGCAGCTATTTGATATAAGAGTGAAAATGCCCCTACAAAGACTCTGATACAGTACTCACAAAAGAATAACTGATAAGATACTATCAAGATTTCTAGACTGTGTAGCAAAATATATACCAGAATTTGATAAGGAAAAGATGATTCAGAATATGACATGCCCTAAGGATGTACCATTCCTCTGGTCAGCAGAGAGAAGCACTTTAATCACTTTGTTTCAAAGAATAATGTTATGGGAGGTTACCTTTTAAGCTATAGAGTAAAATGTCAAATAGATATCTCAGAAAATCCCTTCAAAAATGATCCAAGGTAGGTATAGCAGCTATTGGTATTTCATAAAAACAGTTATATAAATAAAGTGTAGAGCAAAACACTACTTATATCTGCAGATGATTAGTAAAATAATCTTATGCTAATAAATTACTGATATTTTATTTCTGGTGTAATCATATGCAGTATTTTGAAATTTCTTACACTACAAATTAAAATATTTACACAACTTGGCCTTTGTTTTGCAGATCAGAAGAGTAACAGAAAATTCATATGTAATGCAAGATGCCTCTCTGTGTTTCAGTTCTATATATTTTCTTTAACCTCCTAAGGAAAACAAGCAGCTCCAAACACACAAGAAAAAGCACCAACAAACAAATTTCCACATCAATGTAATTCCATCTGATGTAATTGCATATTTCTTCTTTCTATGATATGAGATAAAGCTTTCATAGACCAAAAAAATGCAAAGGATTGCTGAAAAGACCCCAGGATCTTACCTAAATAGGTGAGACGCAGGTGCAGTCTGATCAGCCCTATCACCCTTAGTCACCTGAAAATGATAATCCAATTCAGTCCATTGCTAAACCTACAAAACACTTTAATCAACTTTCCTAAGAACCACCATACCAAGAAGACTTTGCTGAAAAGTCAACAGCACAGAGTGACCCTAAAATTGGAGAGCATCAGCTGCTGACCAGATTAATCAACTGGTAAGAGCCTAGCATCTGTTAGATGTAGCCCATCCCTTGGCCAAATACACTTTTCTATTAACCCTGACTTTCTTCCTGCTGCCTCCCAAGGGTGATACCACACCAGCAATTTTTTAAAATTTTTTTTTCAGTTCAGCAGGGAGGGCATTTGATAGTCAATATACTCTGATATAAAGCAAAGAAAGGTTTAGTGATAATAACAGATTAAATACTTGGCAAATATTCAGGATATCTTTCAGATGAGGGGTATTTCCCCATAAAAAAAATAATATAAATGTCAGTACCATAAACTACAGAAATGACAGCCATATGGAATGCAAATGAAATCCAGTTTTCAAAGGAATTACACTATAGGTTGAAAAATCTTTGCTGCATTACAGCACAAATCTAAGTGTATGGACTGACAAAATCACAGAAATATTCAGGTTAGAAAAGACCTTCAGGATCACCAAGTCCAGACGATATTGCTACTCTACGAGGTTCATTTTAAATCGTATCTCCAAGCACCACATCCAAACCACCTTTAAGCACATGACTCAACCACCTCCCTGGGCAGCTCATCCCGAGGTCTGGTCATTCTTGTCCTGAAAATTTTTTTCCTAATGTCCAGTCTAAACTTGCCCAGTCGCAGCTTGACTGCAAAGAAGGGAAGGGAAGGGAAGTCAAGGGAAGCCACTGCCTCTTGTTCTATCACTAATTACCTGTGAGAAGAAACCAGTACCAATCTCTCTACAATGTCCTTTCAGGTAGCTGTAGACAGCAATGAAGTCTCCCCTCAGCTTCCTCTTTTTCAAACTAAACAGCCCCAGTTCCTTCAGTCACTCCTCATCAGATCTATTCTCCAGGCCCTTCACAGCTTCATTGCCCTTCTCTGCACTCATTTCAGCATCCCTCTTTTATTAAGGTGCTCAAAACACAGTACCTGAGGTGTGGCCTCAGAGCTGAGTACAAGTGGACAATTACCTTCCCACTGCTGCTGGACACAGTATTTCTAATCCCAACCAGGATGTCCTTGGCTTTCTTTGCCACCTGAGCACATATTGAGTTGCTTAAATCTAATCACTGTTCACACAAAGTGTTTTACAGAAGAACCAGGCACTCTTGCCACATTAAAAAAAGAGGGGAAAAAAGGCTATTGTTTAAATTTGCATTTAATCTATCATCCCATCAGCCAGTAAACATAACTTTACAGTTTAGAGTTTAATTATAATTTCTTAGCACAAAGGAGTTTTGATCAAAGTTTCTGGCAACCTGAAGATGTCAGTTGTGTATTAGGTTAAAAGTGGCCAGAGAGTAAAACTTTTACGTTACATAAGGTTTGCTCAGTAATACAGCAATTGGAGAAGGACTAAAACCGTTTCTCTACCATGTGATAGAGACCTGTCAATGCTTGTGCCAACCTGATCTAAAGCATCCACATGACATAGAACCAGGCAGAATTAAGGTCCTGAAGCAGTCTGGTAGTGGTAAATTACATTCCAGAAACAGTATATTCATGAGAAAGCAGAGGCATCTCTGTGCTATGCTTAACTGTGATGTACAGATGCACTCCTAAATCTGACAAGCCCTTAGAATTAAATTGTCTTATTTCTATTCTCGATATTGAGTGTGAATCAAATTCAACAGCTACAAAAGGTAAAGTCACACTTATCCTGACAATTATGTATTTGAGGTCTCTGCCCCTATGATTATCTACCCTTAATTTGCAAAACAAAGTGTTCTTTATTAACAAAAGAATCTATGAATCCCACATCATAAGTGCAGAAATAAGTTTTGCAGCTAGTCCTAGAATTGAATAGACCAAAGTTTAGTTAGATAAACCTGCAGATGAGAGTGACAAGTAAATTGCTGATGTGAAGACAATGAATTTCGAAAGCCCTTCTGTTAAATGAGAGTACATTTAGGTACTTCCATTTATCATAGTTACTGTTTTCTGCTGCAGAGCAGAGGATGGTCTCTGAAACTGACAAAAAATCTAAGCTATTTAAACTACTTTGGACAAAATTATTTAAAATATAAACATATCAGAGATTCTAGCAGATAATGTTAACAGCACAAAGGTTTGAAATAACAGTGAAGGGAAATGTTTTCCAAGTGAAAGCATAGTTTTAAAGTGCACCTATTCTTAAGTTATGATATGTATTATTTATTACAGAAGACATGAAGTCATACTCTGTCAATGTATACAGTTGCTATCAATAAAACAAAACACATTTTCTGTATGACTTACCAAGCTAACCACCATACTCTGTACCAGTGAAATTTCTGATGCAATATAAACCTTGATACTGTCTAGGGACAATGTGGGACCCTTACAGAAGGAAAATGGAGAGCTGCTAACAAAGGACATGGACAAGGCTGAGGTGCTCAATGACTTCTTTGCCTCAGTCTTTAACAGCAAGGGCTCCAACCACAATGTCCAAGTTGCAGAGGGTAAAAGTGAGGACTGGGAGCAGGCAAATCTGCCTACTATAGTAGAAGACGATGTTTATGAGCTCCTAAGAAACCTGAATGTGCACAAGTCCATGGGGCCTGATGAGATCCACCCACGGGTCCTGAGGGAACTGGCAGATGAAGTTGCCAAACCACTGTCCATCATATTTGAAAAGTCATGGCAGACTGGTGAAGTTCCTGCTGACTGGAGAAGGGCAAACATAACACCCATCTTCAAGAAGGGTAAAAAGAATGACCCTGGAAACTACAGACCAGTCAGCCTCACCTCTGTGCCTGGCAAGATCATGGAGCAGATCCTGCTGAAAGTCCTGCTAAGGCAAATGGAAAACAAAGCAGAGGTGATTGGTGGGAACCAGCATGGCTTCACCAAGGGCAGATCTTGCCTGACAAATTTAGTGGCTTTCTATGATGAAGTCACAGCGACAGTGGACAAGGGAAAGGCAGCTGATGTCATCTACCTGGACCTGAGTAAAGCATTTGACTCTGTCCCACATGACATCCTGGTCACCAAACTGGAAAAGCATGGACTTGATGGATGGACCACTCGCTGGATAAGGAATTGGCTGGATGGTCGAACCCAGAGAGTGGCGATCAACGGCACAATGTCCACCTGGAGACCAGTGACAAGTGGTGTCCCTCAGGGGTCAGTGCTGGGACCAGTGCTGTTTAACATCTTTGTCAGTGACATGGACAGAGGAATGGAGTGCACCCTCAGCAAGTTTGCAGATGACACCAAGCTGTGTGGCACAGTCGACTTGCTAGAGGGCAGGGATGCCATCCAGAGGGACCTGGACAGGCTGGAGAGTTGGGCCCAGGCCAACCTGATGAAATTCAATAAGGCCAAGTGTAAGGTCCTGCACCTGGGTAGGCACAATCCCAAGCACAAATACAGGCTGGGTGGTGAATGGCTGGAGAGCAGCCCTGAGGAAAAGGACCTTGGAGTCTGGGTTGATGAAAAGCTCAACATGAGTCTGCAGTGTGCACATGCAGCCCAGACAGCCAACCGAGTCCTAGGCTGCATCAAGAGAAGCGTGGCCAGCAGGGCAAGGGAGGTGATTCTGCCCCTTTACTCTGCTCTCGTCAGACCCCACCTGGAGTACTGTGTGCAGTTCTGGAACCCTCAGCACAGGAAGGACATGGAAGTGTTGGAGCGGGTCCAGAGGAGGGCCACAAAGATGATCAGAGGGCTGGAGCAGCTCTCCTATGAGGACAGGCTGAGGGAGTTGGGGCTCTTCAGCCTGGAGAAGAGAAGGCTTCGAGGGGACCTGATAGTAGCCTTCCAGTATCTGAAGGGGGCCTACAGGAAGGCTGGGGAAGGATTATTTACAAGGTCCTGCAATGACAGGACAAGGGGCAATGGGCTTAAACTGGCAGAGGGGAGATTTAGACTAGATGTTAGGAGGAAGTTCTTTACAGTAAGGGTGGTGAGGCACTGGAATAGGTTGCCCAGGGAGGTTGTGG
>VWZE01024889.1:101130-143818 GCA_013396675.1 Eubucco bourcierii
TAGTGGGAGATGTCCCTGCCTATGGCAGGGGGTTGGAACTAGATGATCCTTGAGGTCCCTTCCAACCTTACCATTCTATGATTCTATGATTCTATACTGGAGAAAAGCCCATGCCTAAAACAATGGATTGCAACTTCTTGCTTATGAAGAGACCACAGAGAACAACCACAAAAATCTATGAAACAAATGCCATTATTAACCATTACTTTCAGCTGGGTTACTCAAAAGCAGCAGAAAGTCTGAGGTGACCTCTTTGTTACAAACAACATCATGGGTGTAGATAATAACCTCTTTTATACCTCTAGAATCATAGAATGGTAAGAGGTTGGAAGGGACCTCAAGGATCATCTAGTTCCAAACCCCTGACATAGGCAGGGACACCTCCCACTAGTACAACTCACTCAAGGCCTCAGTCAACCTGGCCTTGAACACCTCCAGGGAGGGAGCATCCACGACCTCCCTGGGCAACCTGTGTCAGTGCCTCACCACCCTCACTGTAAAGAGCTTCCTCCTAACATCCAGTTTCATCTCCTCTCTGCCAGTTTAAACCCATTGCCCCTTGTCCTGTCATTGCAAGACCTTGTAAAGAGAAGCTTCCCACAGCTCACAAAGGTTGCTGCCTTGCCCTCAGGGAGAGAACTAAAGAACGATTGTACTATATTTTAGGAAATACAGAAATATAAACCAATCTCAAAATGTAAGTGTGCAGTTGGTTTACCGAAAAAGAAGATTCTTTCTTATGCTGGGCTAGATCTTGATCCTGCAAGTAAAACGCATGAGTGTTAACAAAGAAGGCACTGCCTTTAAATCCTTGCTGCTTTTCTAACTGCTTTCTTACCAGCATGTAAGCTTGTATTTAATTTGTCCATTCACCATAATGAGAAATTACTGTTACCTGTATTAGCTGCCTGGGTAGCTTACATTGTTAGTAAACTAGCAATAATTGAGTTGCCTACTGATCTGAAACTATTTTGGTTGAGCTTGGCTTGTGTCTTGTCAGTGTTACACTGGACTACAAACAATCAGTATTAGACAGTTATCCATTTTAGTTACTTTATTACCCATGAGAAGCATCACTAACTGTTACTACAGTCCCTCGACATGGTTCTAAAATTATCAGCTTCCAGATTCAAAGCTTTGAAAGGACCTGGCTTCTCTTTACTTGCCAGAGATTTTAGAATTTCTTTGTAAATCTCTTTTTTCTTGAGCTCTGAGTCTTCCTTTTGGAGCCTCACTGCTGGTCTTTAAAGAGCATAACCACTGATGGAAGTTAGAGAACAACCAAGTGTATCATTAGCTGCTGTTACTGCCTGACATAATGGTGTTCCTACAGATGGCATGTGGCAATCACAACTTTACAGGCTTGTGACATCAGACACCTGCAGCAGTCACGCATAATGAGATATTCACTGGCTCACATGGTGCTCATGGGACACTGAAATTGATATAATATAGGAAATCGATACAATATAGTGAGATATAGCTCCTATAGCTGATACACATCAGATCCTCCTCCTACACCGTCATAATATAGAGATACTACTGTTAATTCCAGCTAATGTAAATAATTAAATAATGAGGCATTTCATAGAATCATAGAATGGTAAGGTTGGAAGGGACCTCAAGGATCATCTAGTTCCAACCCCCTGCCATAGGCAGGGACACCTCCCACTAGTACAGGTAGTACAGGTTCTGTTTTTCACTCCAGGTGTGCAAACCCCTATGATTGCTGTGGTAGAAGCATATCACAGATGTGATCTCTTTTGTAAGAGAGGCTAAAAATGAAATTCTGGAGGGAAGACCATGCACTGTATTAACAAATTTAATACCATGTCTGAGTGTGCACTATTTCCTAATAAAGAGCTTCCATTACAAAAAAGCCAAAGACAATAAATATGATTAAAGCATTTATTTGTAAGATCATTTAAAACAAAAATGCAAAACAAACCAAAGAAACAACAACAACAAAACCTCCAAGAAAAACACCAAAACCAAAGCAATCCACAACCACAATAAACTAAAACAAACTGAAAAAGCAAAACCAACTTTTTCACAGAAAGTAGTCATTAAAATGTTGATTCAGTGCTTAAAGGTTACACTGTTGAATGTTTAGGAGAAACACCACATCTAAAAGCACCTGTCCTTGTAAATTCTTTCCACATAAAAAGCTATTTTATGTTATATGACTTGAAGCACATTTTGGAAAGAGATCATGTTCAGCTAGGTTTTCCATTAGCATGGGCACAGATGCTCAAAGAAATTAGCAAGATGGCATTCAAGCTTCCTGGGTAACCCAGAAGTTTATTACTTCTGTTCTTTTCTCTTTCACTGACTTCCTTTGAGATGGTGAAACTCAATTATTAACCTTTCAAACTTGCCACAGTTTAATTTCTTCAACAATTACATGCCCATTATATGTAAAGAAAATACATAACAATTAAACAGAGCTTTTGTGCTCAGGACTCCTCCACCTTTAAACTGAAATTCTGGTTATGCTAATTTTAATGTGCTCCTCTTTTTGTATTACCTTTAATCTGCAGCTGCAAGATTTTTTTCACGTTTCTCAGTATCGGTTGACTTCAGCCTTCAAAATACATAAAAGTCCTTTCAAAACCAATAATTTACTCAAGTATGACATTTACCTGGAGTGGTAGAAACCTGTGTTTTGGAGATATAAGTTCAAGGACTAGTCATTGCCCTAGTATTTGTATGGCTTATCACTGGAGAAACATTACCTTTCTCTACACCAATTCCTACTCCCTACTAATTACAGTTTTAATCCTATTATACGAATGAATAAACTAAATCCTATTGTAAAGATGACTTTAATCTTGCCTTAGGACATCAATTTATCTATTCAATATTCAGAACACTGGAAAATTTTCAGAAGGGCTTATGAAGAAGGTGGTTTTCAAGGACAAGCACAGTAGGAGTTTAAAGAACGCTAAAACATCTGAGAACAGTTTAAGATCCAACTTGCCATCAGTTAGGGAATGAGGAAAAAAAGAAAAAAGAATCTCCTACATGTTTCATTGCCAATTTTCTTTACCTTCCTTCTGTCTTAATACACCCCTTAAATCAAATCATACTATTTCCAACTTTTGTGTTATTTACCTCGAGGCCTATAGCTGCTGGAAAAATGTGGACCTCTTGCTCATAATCAGTGTTTTGCAAGAATGCCATCTTTAGCATTGCAAGAAATCCTGCAGTTTGAAAATAAGTAAGCCCTATACTATAGGTGCAGCACCAGTCATTTCAGGTTTAAACTTACTTTTAAAATCAGATTTAACTGAAAACAGAGTCTGAAGCAGAAAAATAAAGATAAGTTATTAACTTTATTAACTGATTTTTATTAGTTATTTATTAACTGATATATTTTTATTTACTGATATATTAACTGATTTATTAACTGATTTATTATGAGAAAAAGCAAACTCACTCTCTGCAAAACTACAACTTGAAGATTTCATAGAATCATAGAACAGTTTTTGGTGGAAAATACCTCTAAGACCATTGAGACAAACCATCAATCTAACATCCCCATGGCCATTAAACCATGTCTCGAACTACCATGTCCATACGTTTCTTGAATGCCGCCAGGGACAGTGACTCCACCACCTGCCTGGGCAATCTATTCTGATGCCTGACCACTCTTTTTAAAAGAAATTTTCCCTAATATCCAGTCTAAACCTCCCCATGCACAGTTTCAGGCCATTTCCTCTTATTCTATTGCCTGATACTAGGGAGAAAGAGACTGACCCCCACTTCATAACAGCCTTCCAGGTGGTTGCAGAGAGCAATGAGGTCTCCTTTCAGCATCCTATTCTGAAGACTAAACAATCCAAGTTCCCCCAGGCAAAGCAAGAATGTTTTATACAGTGGAAGACAGATGTTTCCATGTTGTTGTCTAATTTAATTTATTAATTCAGATCTCAGTTTCTTATTCAGATATTTGATGTTGTAACTCTACTATATTTAACTACTAGTTTTTAAAGAAAGGAAACCTGATGTAGTAGGTTGTTAACTATGTTTAACAAGTAGGTTTTAACAAACAGGTTTGTAGATGGTAGCGTGTTTGCAACTTTCTATCTGACTACACTGAGACAGATAAAAGCAACTAGAAGTGCATTCTGTTTTACACAGAATAAACTGTGGTCTGAAAAATGGAAAGCAAACTGAATTAAAGCGAGATAAAGCAAAAGCAAAATAAAAAGTACCCTGCACAGAGAATCAAAAGAGGGTTCTATTTCATAGTATCTCCCAAGATTTATTGATTAGGTTTTTTATTCTATTTGTACTAGGAATCTGTCAAACAAGAAGAGCAATCCATTTTCTAATAATGCAGCCTACAACTAAATGCCCAAGACTTCAGTTTATGAAACAAGACAGGAATCATAGCTCATGGTTAATCTTGCTGGCCATAGAAAATACTTTTCAGAAGGAGGGGACAACTGTTACTCTCCAGGCATATTTTTCCATGCTCAGTCACCTTCCCACTCTATTCCTGAGGTGTTTTTCTGCAAGAGAGTTGAGGAACATATTTGGGATCCTTAATCAAATTCCCCAACAGACTCAACCTCAGATTCTCTGTAACAAATAAGCCACCCTCCTGGAATCTAAGGACATTTAGAATAGTTTGTGACGTAAGTTACCATCTATCTCGCATTACTCAAACCCCATGACACAAATGTCAGCATGCTGATGAATAGGTCATGTCCAGCCCTTCATCATATGGCTCTGCAAAAAAGGGCCTTACACAATCACGCACTGTAAAGGTTTCTGCTACAGCTGAAGCAACCACAAGACCAATTTGTGTACTCTATTTATAGTGCTTCTAATTATGGTTGTATTAAGTAGCAGTGGCACTTAAGATGTGCTTTAGAATAACTTCCTTTTCCATTGACAGTTATTTCCAAGCTGGCTCAAATCATCTCAAGGAGCTGGGCTCAACATACTACTCGCATATGCTTAGGACAAATTCACAACAGTAATATCACTGTCTACAGCCTTGCAAATATAGAAGAGATTTTTCAGATACCAGCTCAGGTCACCTACAGAAGTCATGATCTTATGCAGCATAAATTGAACATGGTTGTCTTATTTATCTTTTTTATTTTTTCCCCCTAGTTCTTCCACTGTAGGATAGCTACAGTGTTTTGTTCACTATTACTATAGCTGTTAGCAGTCCTTCAACCTTTCAAAATACAATTTTGACATTTAATATGTGGTTCCTTCCAGACTCACTGTCAAGATACTCTGCAAATTATTACACTTCCTGGTTTTTCAAATATCATTTTAGAGACTAATGTGAACACTTTTGGACATAGTCACTACAGTGAAGAGACCAAGAGAAGGAAAGCAGTTTCAAACGACAGTAGCAGGAGGTTAAAACCAAAAATGTCTTTGCAAAGGTAATAGCCACAAGGCAGTCCTTTTTATTTAAATTTATTATCTGTTTGGAAATTAAGCAGCCAGAATAAACCACTAACTGTACAGGGTGTGTTGAATTCTGTCATGCTACATAATTACATATCATGTTTACATATTACAGTCATTGACTGAACTGAGACTGTAAGATCCCATCTGATTCCTAATTAAGGATTTAATCTTATGCATCCACTATTCCTTTATAGGTTTTGAAGGTATTTCAATACCAGTAGTGGTGCTGGTGTTGCCAATTTTACTTCCAGAAAGAATTTAGTTTGTATTTAACTAATTGGGAACTGCACCTTTTAACATTACAGTGATCTTATTTGAAGAGGATGCCCTTCATAGTAATGAAGTGGGGAAAATGTGCTTTCAAGATTATAGCTCTAAGGAAGGTCTCAGTGTTTTCTTAAGGAAACGGTTTTTCATAGCATCCTCCTTCACGTTGTTTCATTATTGCAGATGAACTTGCTCCCACTGCACAAAAGAATCATCAGCACCTGGTAAAACTATTTTCCTTGTTTTGTTGAAACAGGCCAAGATGTACAATAACAGCTAGTAACTGTAGTAATGGAGGAACCACTTCCTAGAAATTAAGAAATTTAAAGAATGTTTTGGAAGAAATACCTAAAAAGTGAAGTTACAGTGTAGAAATCACAATTTGTTGCCTTACTCCTGTAAAAGAAAACATTAGAAATGTGCTTACTGAAGAAAATGTTATTATGTAGCATATTTTTATATAGCAAACCCAAGTCTTACTGCCTACTTGCCCTTGCTTTGCTACTCTGTATATTACATCTAAACTGCAAGGTAAGTAGAAGTCTAGGTCTGGGATCACTGACAGGCCAATCTTGCACCTCTTTTAGTATGAACAGCTGTGCAAATTTAGGCTATTTCAGGGTGCACTCACAAAGTAGAGAAAATCAGGCTTATGCTAACCATTCCATGATGATCTCAGCACACAATTTGAGGCATGGACTAGACAGATGTGCCATGCCCTGCTGCCTCTGGATTTCAGGGGCACTGCAGAGATATTAAGTTGTCATAGGATCCCTCCTCAATGGGTCAAGAAGTAATCTGCTGCAAGGGGCAAACAGAGCTCTTCTGAGGTCACATGGATATCTGGCCAATGAACAGGGTCAGGGCAAGCCCATGCGTACTCTGACCAGCCTAACAGCAGCAAGGATTGAGTTTATTAGTGTCAGTAGTAGAGAAGATCTCATTAGTAGATGTGAAACAAAATCTTTTTACTTCTTCGTCATCATTGTCAACCAAAAGCTAACGAGATGGAAACAGAAACCACATCTCCCGTAACTCTACCCCATGCTAGATCTCTCCTCCATTTTCTCTCCTAAGTATTTTTTCCATCTTGTTGTGTGGATGGATTTGTTGATTTAGAAATACCTTAGTCTCTACTGAAGAACCAGTTGAGGTTGGTAATTTTCTTGAAATGTGCCTTACTCTGGCACATTTTCCTTTTAATTTATTACTGTCTCCTCACCATTAAAAGATTTCATGAAAACATATACTAACTATTTTAATTGGCTTACAGGGCTCATAATAACTTTGACAACTGATGTATGTTTGACAACTACATGGCAGTCTGTTTTTTTAATGTTTTGGTCAACATCTACCCATATTTTATCCCAGGAAACCCTTCTGTTTAATCTCACTTTGAAATCTCTTGGCTACATTAAGCAATATGTGAAAAGGCTATGACACATAAAGGTTTAGATGCCACTCAGAACTAAGTACTTTACGGAATCTCTCCTGTTAAATCATTTTGCTTTTATACTACTCCCATCAAGGCTAAATCTGCCTGAGCTCCTTTTCAAAGTAGTTATCTTACAGCTAGCAATATGAACTCATACATGTTTTCATAAAGATGTTTTACTTGATTTTCAAAATAGGAAAGGCTATAACAAGAAAACAATGAAATATGAAAAAGGTAAGATGGAATGTTTCTGTTTACATTTGCAAGCTAGACTAGATGAAATACAGAACATTTCTAGTCCTTGGCATAAACAACTACTTCATACATTTTAATAAAGATACAAGATCATCCGAGGAATTGTCCCTCAATGATGTGGGAAAATTGGAAAGTAAAATGCATGACATTTCAAACAAGTGAAAATCCAATGACATTTTATTTAAAGCTCTGTCAAGAAAACCCCAATAAACAAACAAACAAACAAAAAAACTCAAACCCAAACCCAAAACCCACAGACCAAGAAACACCAACCTCCAACCTGCCAATTATTTTGGTTGGCAAAAAATCTCTTCGGTTTAGATCAGATCAGTTCTATATATAGAAACCTCCAGGTAGGAGGTTTCATACCAAGTCCATCTTAACAACCATTAGAAAAATAAGAGGTAGCCATTACACAAAGTGCTCAGATTGGATGAGGCCTTGAGTAACCTGTACTAGTGGGAGGTGTCCCTGCCTATGGCAGGGGGTTGGAACTAGATGATCCTTGAGGTCCCTTCCAACCTTACCATTCTATGATTCTATGATTCTGTTTAAACCCTGTCTCCAGAGGTGGATGAGCTCAGTGAGGAAAGGGAACATGAAGCTGAAGTTACGGTGGTGCAGATCACTGATCTTACCAAGGTATCTCTTATGCTGCAAACTGATAATCTAGGAAAACATTCTTCTTACACTAAAAATGTCACTCTTGTGCTTTTAGCTTCAACAGTGACGTGGTGTTCTTGCTTATCTCTCTGTGTTCATATTTTTCTCTCTTATCTTTACATATACATATAAACGTGCAAGTATCAGTAGTCACACTTGGAGAATTATCTCATCTTTCTTTACTTCTCTCTTCAACACTCCTGTATTTTCCCTTCAGGAATTGTATCTGACTTCACTCTTCCCATGCCCTACGATTAGTGCTTACCCGGCACTATCCCCCATGAAGGCCGGTCCCTATCTCTCTCCATGTACACTGAGGAGGGGTAACAGTATATAAAGAGCAAACCCTTGGACACTGCATTCATTTTGAAGATAGCTGATGGAACTTAGACAGATGTTGCAATCTTTCTCACCAGAGTCAGCCCTACAATCACATGGTAGAATCGCATAAAGGGAATCATCATGAAGTTTTTTCTCATTAAATTTAATTAATTAATCACTCATAAAATTAATCGTAAGGAGCATTGCAAATGAAGGGAATACTCTATCTATACATATATCCCAATGTATATGATGCTCAGATGCTCTTTAGAGACTAGAATTCTTGATTGGGGTGAGGAAACTGTAAGGCAATGGAAGTTACATTGTTTGATTTGTTGTTTTACTTTCATCCACCTGCACTTAGAGTTGTAGCCAGAAATGGATAATACAGGATCAGAAAGACTACAATAAAATAAGAACCTTTCATTTTCTCACAGATTATGGTGCATTATTTCATCACAGAGGATTCTAATTTCTCTCCCACTTCAGAAAGTCACTCATTTACAAATATGCATAATGATATTAGTGGTAACATGGAGTACAGGGAACTACTTTCGCTTAAAGAGCAGATATAATTTTTGGACTCTGCAGTGAGTAAGCAGTGTTCTGCTGATATTGCAAAACTTAACTTCCTGCCATCCTCCACACTGGCCAGAAGTCTCTTGCAATTTTCATGTCTGTATTTCTTTCAGCTGTTTAAAAAAAACCCAGACAAACAAAAACAAATCAACAAACTGCTATTTTGTTTGATAAAACAATTTGTAACTGGGTGGTTTTAAAGGTGCTTTTTCTTACTGGATAGTTGCCAAGTATGAAATGTTTCATCCTATTGAAAATGCCACGTAGCAATGTCTCAAGAGGAATTATAAAAATTGCCTCTGTAAGGGTAGATAATTGGCAAGTTTCATTTTCATCAACAAACTTTGCATAAAGAAAGGGCAATATAAGACTTCTGTAAAAAAATAAAAATAATGTGTAATGCCCATATACATTGTCCTTGTGCTTGGCCTAACTTCCAATCGAGGCACCTCACTAGAAGGCTAGAATATGCAGTTTAAAGACAACACCAAGTTCAGGATTACTGAGGTTACAATTAAAAGTCTATGAAGGATTATGGGCTTAAACTGGCAGAGGGGAGATTTAGACTAGATGTTAGGAGGAAGTTCTTTACAGTAAGGGTGGTGAGGCACTGGAACAGGTTGCCCAGGGAGGTTGTGGATGCTCCCTCCCTGGATGTGTTCAAGGCCAGATTGGATGAGGCCTTGAGTAACCTGTACTAGTGGGAGGTGTCCCTGCCTATGGCAGGGGGTTGGAACTAGATGATCCTTGAGGTCCCTTCCAACCTTACCATTCTATGATTCTATGATTCTATGATTATCAGGCAATCAGCAAGGTACTTGTTTTAAGAGTCCCTAGACTCACATGAGATAACCTACAGAGAATGACAGAACTTCAGCGGTTGGAAGGGACCTCCAGAGATCAAGTCCAACCTCCCTGCCAAAGCCCTACCTCACCTATGGTAGTCCACACACAGGAATGCATCCAGGTAGGTTTTGAAAGAGTCAGAGAAAGAAACTCCACAATCTCTTAGTGCTCTGTCACACTCACTGTAAAGAAGTTTCTCCTCATGTTGAGGTGAAACCTGTATTCCAATTTGTAGCCATTGGTCCTTGTCTTACTGCTGCAGGTCACCAGAAAGAGATTGGCTCCATCCACTTGACACCCACCCCTCAGATATTTATAAGCATTTATAAGATCTCCTCTCAGTCTTCCCCTCTCCAGACTGAAAATCCACAGGTTTTTCAGTCTCTCTTCATATAGGAGATGCTCAAGTCCCCCAGTCATCCTCATGGCTCTCCATTGGACTCTTTCCAGCAGACCCCCACCTCTCTTGAACTGGGGAGCCCAGAACTGGGCACAGTACAGATGTGGTCTCATCAGGGCACAGTAGAGTCTCAATCAGGACAGAGTAGAAGTCTAAGTGTTAGTTTGATTGGATACCTGGTTATGAATTCATATGGCTTAAAGTTCTTGAGAATTCTCCCTCTAAAAGCTACAGATTCCAACAGTACTGCAACAGGAAGTGGAGGTGCTGCTCAGCAGTGCACTCAGATATGTTGATAAAGCAATTTAACCTAAAATATGTTTTCTAACTATTTACTCTGAAGTAATGAAGTAAAATAAATACAAATGTAGAGACTTAGTTCTGCAGGAGCACACAGGGATCTTTGGTTTCAAACAGCAACTTAACATGTGTGCATATATGCAAGGATTTTGCTAGGTCTGCATGGTATGCCATCCATTTAGGATGAACAGAGGTGAAATAGAAAGGAGGGAAGAAAAAAGAACCCAAAACAAAGCAGTCAGCCAAAATGGGACAGATGAAACAGACAGTTCAGTGTTTGAGTATGCACTTAGAACTGAGAAGGTGCTTAAGTACTCCAATCTGATTGTAAAACCTGGGCGCACTCCACTCTTGATGTTTTCCGCTAGAGTCCTCTGCATGCTGAGAGGGATGAGAAGGAACTGGACAATCCAATGTCTGGATTGATTCCAGGGTCCAGAAGACACATACTTCTGCTAAAATACGTGAGGCGACCAGTCTGATAGATTTTCTCAAACCATTTACAACACAACCCTGGAGCACTGAGGTTCCTGCAAATGTGATAGTAAAGCTGCTTTCTGTTACAAGAGGGGACCTGGAGAGGAGCTCCTGTTCATGCTCTCTGTATTATACTCCATAAGTTATAACACTCACCATATTGTCTTCTGTGCAAGACCACCACAATTACACCAGAGTGATACTCAGAACACGCATTACAGACCACAGATTTTTGCTTCCAGATAAATGCAGCAAGTAGGAAATCGTGAAAGATTCATGATTTCTCACAGATTTTATTCCTGACTCGGTGATTCTTGAATTTTTCCTACACACTTTCAGTAAACGCAGCAAAAACCAGTCTCCTTTACTATTCCTTCAGTCTCTGATTAGGATCAGGAATGTGAAAAGTTGTTGATAAAAAGGCTTTAAAAGCAGGGAAAATCACTAATCAAAACCTTGTGCTTCCTGTATAAGTGCTCAAACTGGTGAACTACAGTACAAAAAATGAGTGCCACCAGATGTGCCTCTGACCAGATCTTAGAAGAATGAGATGAGTCTTGCCCAGGTGTTTAATAAAAAAATAAAAACTTAAAAAAAAAATCTCAGATCTGTACTCTGAGTTCTGAATTTCCACAGAGCAAAGAAATATTTTTTAAAGCCTAGGGCAGGTTATCTCTGGGTTCCAAAAGGGGAAACATTTAAAGCTGATGTCTACCCTCAGGAGTTCCTTTTCTAGCATTCCTACCACTCTGTCTCCAGTAGCTGCTTGTTGATTTTAGGCATCTACATTCTCCAAATACTGCAATTTTTGAAGCTCATTCTGATGCACTCCTTTCCCAGAAACATTGCAAAAAAACCTGCGACTAATTCAGCATTTTGAATTCATTAAGAGAAATAGACCGAAAAAAAATCAAGTAACAGACAGGTCTAACCTGGGCCAATACAGATTCTATACTTACCAGCAGAGCAGCTTAAACCAAGTGTGGGACCACCTCCAGATGGTGAAGTATCTTTAACTTCACTAGACTGACTATTAATTTCCTGTATATCTATTTCATTGAATTCTTCCAGCCAAAGAAGTTTTCTCATTGAGGCAAATGAACTTTGCTCAGTGTGGCAAACTTTTTTGCTGTCTGATGTCTGATTTGTGATTAGGAACTATCTGTTCCACCTCAGTTTTACAATTTTCTCAATTTACAAATTTCACAATTGTAAGTGGAACTTCTTTTTTTCCCAATCTTGTAACACGAATGACAAAATATATATGCGTGTGCATGTGTATGTGCATGCATGTATCTCTGTGTGTGTGTATATAAAAAATATATACACATATATAAAGTATATACATAAAATACATATAAATATATTGAAATATAATGACTTTATAAAATATAAATATATATTATATATAGATACTTTAAAAATATACATATATATACACTAAATGTATATACACACACATATACACACACACACACATATATAAATGTGAAGGTTTGGGAGTTACCCACCCCCCACACTTTGTAAAATGACCCAGACTAGAACTCAGTCGGCTGGAAGTTAAATGGATATATGGATATATAGATCTATCACTCAGATTTTCTTTAGGAAAGAATCTTGAGTGGAGCTTCTAACATTTCTCAAATTAGCAGTTTGCTAATTTGTACCATTAACTGTTCCTGATCGATTCGTTGGAAATGGCTTTATAGCACAGTAACATACTGCAGATAGGATAATTAGGTAAGAGTCTCGCAATAGGTTTTCCTCTAATATACCAAAAGAGGAATTGTTTGAATAAAACATTGCAGAAGCGTTCTACACCTCTTAACATCCGGAATAATAAACTGTCTTGCTACCTTTGCATAATCTGCAGCTCTCTAGTATCTGCAGGAAATCCACAAGAAAAACTTCACTTACGCACATGTCACCACAACAGAATCACGTGGTCAGCAAGGTGAAAATAACAGCCAGAGCCTGATGTAGCTGGAACACATCTGAAATATAAACAGATAAAACCACATATCCCTCAGCATTATTTTGTATATATAGAGAGAGTTACATTTTACAGAATCACAGAATGTCAGAGATTGGAAGAGACCTCCAGAGATCATTGAGTCTAACCTCCTGCCAAAGCAGGATCGCCTAGGGTTAGTCCTCACATGAATGCATCCAGGTGGGCTGGGAAGGTCCCCAGAGAAGGAGACTCCACACCTGCCCTAGGCAGCCTGTTCCAAGTGCTCTGTCACCCTCACTGTAAAGTTTCTCCTCACGTTGAGGCAAAACCTTCGTAGAGGGCCACAAAGATGATCAGAGGGCTGGAGAAACTCTCCTATAAGGACAGGCTGAGAGAGTTGGGGCTCTGCAGACTGAAGAAGAGAAGGCTTCGAGGAGACCATAGAGTAGCCTTCCAGTATCTGAAAGGGGCCTACAGGAAGGCTGGGAAGGGACTATTGACAAGGTCTTGTAATGACAGGACAAGGGGCAATGGGTTTAAACTGGCAGAAGAGAGATTTAGACTGGATGTTAGGAGGAAGTTCTTTACAGTGAGGGTGGTGAGGCACTGGAACGGGTTGCCCAGGGAGGTTGTGGATGCTCCCTCTGTGGAGGTGTTCAAGGTTAGTTTGGATGAGGCCTTGAGTGACCTGTACTAGTGGGAGGTGTCACTGCTTATGGCAGGGAGTTGGAACTAGATGGTCCTTGAGGTCCCTTCCAACCTTACCACTCTACGATTCTATGATTCAAGTTTACATCCATTGTTCCTTGTCATTAGTGTGCACCCATCCACTTGACACCTACCCCTCAGATGTTTATAGACATTGATCAAATCCCCTCTCAGTCTTTTCTTTTCAGATTAAACAGCCGCAGGTCTCTCAGTCTCTCTTCACAGGAGAGATGTTTTAGTTATATTATAGATTACATTTTTTAATCTACATACACAAACATATCACCAAAATACATACATATAAAAATACATTCCCCTGAAATTGAAAATATTTTAATATTAATTTTAAAAAAATAATTAAAATATGCATGTGCACTGGAAGGACATCAACACACACTTAGTCACTCTACATTATAATAATACTCTACATCAACTGAAATCTTCTGTGCTGGTCCTAACCTTGTCTACTTTGGAACTGCCTGAAATTTGTATTTGACTTTTGGGGTTTAAACTCTACATATCTATCAATTTATATCCACAGTTGCACATTTTACACAAGAAACCACTAAGAAAATGAATGAGATCTTATTTTAAATTAAGGTATATCTCATTAAGAAGTATTTCTAGACCCATATCTTTAGTCCTGTAAAGAAGTGTTACATTGTGATTAGTCTGTTGTGTCACTATATAATATCCATCTCTACAATGTAAAATACTTCTGTCAGGCCATTTTAGCAGTCAGGTTGTAGGCACAGTAATCTTACTTTTAACCAAAAATATATCACAAGAATGAGGAGGTAAGAACCATTGCCATTCAAACACGAGCCAAACAACATTTCTGAGGTTTGAAAAGGTAACACCGAATTTGCTGGTTTGTTTTCTTTCAGTTCTATGCACTGTGGCACTTGGCAGATTTGGGCAGCAGCTCAAGTATTATACAGTGCTAAGAGAAAAGCTCTTCCTCTGCTACTGTATTTCTGCTCCGATGAGAAACAGGAAACACCAGCAGTCTCATGAGGCTGCCTGTTCTCTGAAGATCTCCAGCTCAGGTGGGGATCCTTACACAAACTCATCAGAGCCTGAAAATCTTTTGAGATTGGCCTGCTTCTAAGCGGGACACAAAAAATCCTAGAATTCAGTAGCCGCATCACTTGACACACTGCAATACACAGTGAAACAATATTGTTTCTCTGGCATGCCTATAATGAACACTAACTGTTGATGAACACTGAATAGAAACCTTTCAACATGCTTTAACAAACAAAAGTAAGCATTTTCAAACAGAGGGCCATGTTTTTACTTTGAGATAACTGAAAGGGACTGGATTTTCACAGGCACCAGGGTCACCTTTTATGATATGCAGAATCCTTCAAATTTGATCATTAATTACACAAAACCTCAACTATTCTGAACTGTAGCTTTAAAATCCTTGATTAAAAGTTTTGAAACTCAAAAGGTATTCAGCTTTGATGAACAGCAAGATAATACATAAGAATGATAGTTTCCCTGCTGCCAAAAGCATTGCTGACAAGAGCCAACAATAGATGCTTCGAGAAACAGTACAAAACAGACAGTCATCCTTTCTCCAGAAGTGAGGTTCCTTTAGCAGATTGCCAAAATCCTGAGACAGAAGTCATATTTGGGGCATTGTATTTACTGGCAATATGAATTTATCCTACGTATAATTTTTAATTTGATCTTGATTATACTTGTGGCCTCAAGACCTTGGGGTGATGAACCCAATAACTTAACTATGCATTATGTGAAAAAAGTGCTTCCTTTGTTTTGCTTTCAGAGTTCCTGTGTTAACAAAGTGCATGATAATGCCTTACTCACCTTGCCCATGATTTTATTAAGCTTTTTCCTCCCAACTCACCTCTAGTTCTTTGCCACACCAAAGGAATCTCTCCTAATCTAATAACTCCCTCTGTTCCCTACTCTGGAACACTGTTTTTGTACTATATATCCTAGTATCTGCAATGAGGTAACCAAAACTGTCCTTAAATCCAGGATACACTCACATCTTGAACGTTATTTAGTGGTGTAATGACTCTCATTGTTTTCCTTTCTGTTGCTTTCTTCATTATTTTCGTGGTTTTGTCTGGTATTTTCAGAAGCTTGCTCAAGGAGAAAGTCTATTGCTCTGCAGACATAATTAAAGGCTTTCCTCACCACCACCACCCCCATTACTCCATCAATGTTAAAACCCAAGTACCCTCTTTTTACCCACTTGGTAACTAGGTCTTGTTTGACCATCCCTAATGATTTTTGATCATTGGAAGTTTTTTTCATGTCCTTATTCCACCGCTTTCTCAGTCTCTTTGTCAAAGCTGAATACATTTCCCAGCACATATCCTCATGAGACTTCGATGGAAACATCCCAGCACCATGAAAATTAACTCATCTTTTAACCAGTCATTTACCCTTGAGAAGTTACTTTTTCTTTTAACCTGCAGAAGTTTAGCCTCTTCACAATCCATTGAGCAGGACTTTGTGAAAAAGTTTGGGAAATCCAAGTATGCTTGACTCACTAGACCACCCTCCTGAGAACAGCAAACACACAAATGTGCCTTCCCCCTACAAAAGCCATGTTAGCTTTTTCTCTATATATCTGCCTACTACTTGTATTTGTTATTATAATTTATAAAGAATTGGCTGGTAATGGAGTCAGACTTATGGTCTGTAGGTTGCCTGTGGAGTTCTAAAGTTTGACAGCACGTTTACCTCCTTCACCTCCTCAGATACAGTGGCTGATACAAGAGGCATGTTACACACATTTCCCTATTTTCATAGCTGAGCTCTTCTAAAACTCCAAGGTGGGTCTGGTAAACTGATTATTATTATTCTATAAATATATGAATTTATTTAAAAATAGTGACAGAATAGCATCTAAAAAAAATATTGAAAGAATATATCCTGTAGGTTTCCTGTGTAATCTTACAGATACCTGTATTATTCTTCTATAGAACTGCTTCTTCTCATGGCTTCTTCACAGAGCCCATGCCAGAAACTGGGTATGGTATGGATAGCTTAGTTAAACTGTTTTCTAAAAACTTTAAAACATGAACATATCTCTTAGAAAAGCAGCTAGATTCAGTCTTAATAGAACTATATATCTTTAAGAAAAATACTAAGAAGAGCCCAAATGATTGATTAAAGAAGCTAAGAGACTGACAAGAACTGCAGTGAAGCAGCAAGTACAGGCAAAATCTTCTGTCCTGTCTACATCCCATTGAAAGTGAAAGAGCTGTTAAGGATAGGCAGCATCGCCAGATTAAAACAGATTTAAAGGCACCTCTGAAATTCTGAAGAGTTTTTGTCACCATGATTAATGTTCACAAAACTTGATACAATTTTTCTCAGCCATAAGAGGAGGAACATAGAAAACGACAAGCTTGATCTGAGAAGTTGGTCAGATTAGGAAGTGTGATTAGTATCCCATTTGCAGTAGTGCTCAGCAGATCTGCTACAGATTCAGAATTACAGAAAAGTGCAAAAATTTTATCTCTTCATTTAATGAATCTCATCTAGAGATGCTATATTTTCTGTGTCTTGTTTAATGCTAAATTTTTCTTTTCTAAATCACACCTAGAGGGTTTTTTTATAGTCTCATTTTAGTCTGTGTTGAATTTCTATATTCTTCTGCCCTGTTGAAACTCCACATCTTAAATTTAAATTCTGTGATTGTTTTTAATTTATCTTAACTGTACTACTCTGAAATGTCATTAGTGCATCCTTGGGTTTGCATCATGAGAGATGTTATTCAAATACATATAACTACCTCACTTGCCATCTAGAATGTCTAAAAGCTAATGAGTCTGCATGCCAAGCTCCAAGCAATCATCACATATTTCCACAGAATTTTTAGTTCAATCCACTCATTTTTCTAAACTCTGGTCAGACTGAGACATGCCAAAACAGTGGAAACGTTCCACAGCAACTTGTATTCCCCAGAAATACAAATAAGTAGAGATGAGTATAAATTACAAGGAAGTCTCTAAACTCTTCTACATCAAGGCTTTAAGGTCCAGAGTTTCAGCTAATTTCATCCAGATTTAGAAAAGTGTGGGATCTGGATGATGATTTTCAAATTAGGTTTCTGAAACATTCATCTCCCTGTTTCCATGCAGCACCTTTCCCTTCTCTCTACCATCCCACTCATATTCATATACACATTTGACATTGTTTTCACTCCATAAGTATGCATTCAAAATTTCACAATGTACTTTTTTCCCTGTCACATTATAGAAGTCATAGACAAAAACACAGCTCTAAAGACCTTTTTTAAATACCTGCCATTTTAACAGCTTCATCTGTCATCTTAATAACGTCCCTGGTGCAAGACTGCAGTGGAGCATATCTCAGCCTGTTGCAAATCCTGTCAGACAGTCCTGGTAAACTCCTTTTGGCTGAAACCTATTCAGACTGTATTTAGACATAGCCACAACAAGTCTGCCTACTGTCCCCCCATAGGCTGTGGGACTTCAGGCAAGCTCTGACTGCCTGCTCTAGAATATTTACTGTACATATTCTTTTCCATATGTCCCCCAGGCCTATATTCCAAGCCTTTCTAGACAAGAGTTGAGATTATGTCGATCATCTAGTTTTCATTTGGGGACTCTGGGGTTACAATGCATTCCTCAAGCACGTGTGAAGTTTAAGCATTATCTGTATGTGTCTCCTTGTTATAGATGATCCTTAAATAAATCATGGTTCTTCTTTCAGATGAGGTCATAGGGCTCCCAGGAGATAAGAAATACAGTCCAAACACATCTTGAATTTTGCCAAGGGCTCCCCCAAATCATGGGATCTTCCTTCCATGCAGCATGTCTTTCTCTTTCTTGACTGGCTCTCCAGTGAGTCCCCATTATAATAAAAATATTGGCTCTGGTTTTCTGTCTTTTCAGTGTCTCTTGCCCGAGAGCCTCACTATAAGTCAATACAAAGCTTCTGCACTTATGGCCTATAAGCATGACATGATCTGCGGCCCAACCACCTTCTACTTGCACAGCTGTCTGCAAGTGATCTGTTAGCTGAGCCAGTTAATACAAGTAGGTATCTAACAACTTGCTACTGAACCTCCAAGGAATTTGAAACTGCTTTTGTAGGTCTGCTGTTCTTAATGACCAAACATACTGTCTTCAGTGCAGTTGTCCTTCAGTGCAATTGTCAGAGTGTAGATAAAGCCTTCTAGTTTCCCCTCCACCCATCCACTGGAGCTTGCCAGGAGCGCAGTTTTTAAGACTCAGCGTTCGACTGTCATTTCTTTGTCTTCCTTTCTGGGGGATTTCCACATTCAAACCACCATCCCCAGCAAAGCTGCTGGAGAATCATAGAATGGTAAGGTTGGAAGGGACCTCAAGGATCATCTAGTTCCAACCCCCTGCCATAGGCACGGACATCTCCCACTAGTACAGGTTACTCAAGGCCTCATCCAGGGAGGGAGCATCCACAACTTCCCTGGGCAACCTGTTCCAGTGCCTCACCACCCTCACTGTAAAGAACTTCCTCCTAACATCCAGTCTAAATCTCCCCTCTGCCAGTTTAAACCCATTGCCCCTTGTCCTGTCGTTGCAGGACCTTGTAAATAATCCTTCCCCAGCCTTCCTGTAGGCCCCCTTCAGATACTGGAAAGCTACTATCAGGTCCCCTCGAAGCCTTCTCTTCTCCAGGCTGAAGAGCCCCAACTCTCTCAGCCTGTCCTCATAGGAGAGCTGCTCCAGCCCTCTGATCATCTTTGTGGCCCTCCTCTGGACCCGCTCCAACACTTCCATGTCCTCCTGTGCAGAAGACTGACTTCATCAAGGATATGGGTATGTCACTGTTATAAATAAGGACAACTCAAGGTTTTTCATCACTGTAGGCAAAACTGAATATAGAGGAGGCAGAGCAACCACCCTAGGCTCCATATCCCACCCCATCACCACTGTGTTAGCACACTAGCAACTCAACCTCTCCTTTCAGTTGCAATGAAGGGAAGCAGGGGCCATGCAGGCATTGGAGAGATACCAGTACACGTTAATGGGCATTTTGCTTCAGCTGCTGTTCAGTCTGTGAAAATTGTTCTGCTGCTATTACCACTTCGAAGTAACACAGTCTCAGAGTTGAACAGCAAATGGAGTCCGAGAAGATGAGAATCCTTCTCAGTCTTTTATTTAATGATATAATTTGGCCATTCCTCTTAGTCTATCTCTGCAGACACCAAATCCAGTTTGACCAAGCTTATATGCAGCCAGAGTTTCAACATCCTCCCATCTGTATGTGAGTGATCTAAGCCCAACGATTCTGTACTGTTTGTATCTGACACAGGAGCTTGACAGCATCTGGCCGACTCAACACACATGAAAATGTTCCCTTACATGGTGATTCATGAGTGGCGGTTTCCAAATTACAACAACCTTTCTTACAGCAGATAACATGTTGTTGCTAAAAGCAACAAGACAGTGAGGATAATGTTGTTGTTTTATACATTTCACAAATGGCACTATACTGTGCATTATTAATACTTCAATGAACTGAGCAGTAGGCAAAACATGTGCTTACACAGGAAAAATAAAAGTTTGTTTTAGAATTAAATACTATCAACTTTAAAGCTGAATTTTAATTCCTGGAACCCTTTCCTGAAGATGAACAGAGATAAGTATAACCAGTTTTAGGTTTCCTATGTGTTGGGTTTCTTTTATGTTTGGTTTACTGTTGTTTTTCTTGAATTTTTTTAAAGAAGTTAACAATAAAATGGTAGGAATTGGACAACATATTTTTTAAAAAGTCAGTCTCAATTTAAAGACACTCTCAACATTTTACGTGTTCGACTCTAAAACTACCTATTTATCATCATCTTCCATATTACATAAAGATGAAAGGATGATCACAGAATTACAGAAGGCTAGAGGCTGGAAGGGACCTTGAAAGCTCATCCAGTCAAATCCCCCTGCCAGAGCAGGATCACCTAGACCAGATCACACTGGAATGCATTCAGGTGAGTCTTGAGTATCTTGAGAGAGGGAGACTCCACAGACCCCCTGGGCAACCTGTTCCAGTGTTCTGTCACCTTCACAGGGAAAAAACTCTTTCTCATGTTTCCATGGAACTTCCTATGCCTTCCACCCATTACCCCTTGTCCTGTCATCGGGCATCACCAAGAAGAGCCTGACTCCCTCCTCTTAGCACTCACCATTTATGTATTTATGAAGGGCACATTATCTGCAATTTATTTGGTGGATAAAAGCTAATCAGAAAAAAAGTATGAACTACAGTTTCCTTATCTTTTGTATAGCAACCCCCTTTCTGACAGAAGGGTAAATTCTGTGGCAAGTACATTAAGAGCAATTTTGCAACAACAGCTAGCATTTCCTAACTAACCTTGGGGACTCTTCAGTAAATTATAATATCCAGTAGATGACATCTCTCTATTAATAAAAAATATCCTGCTGTTCCTTACACATGTGTATGCCACATGTGGAAATAATTTCCTGTTACATTATTATCCAGACTATGAAAAACAAGACATTCACTTCCAGGAGGCCTGACTGACAACTTTTCTTGTCTTTTCCCTGCATGCCTGGATTCATGCAATTAAAGTTCTGAGGAAGTGAACTTTTACAGCCCATTTATTATCTCTTTTATAGGAACAGCACAGTAGCATGATAAGACATGCTAGCATGGTCACATATGCATTTCCCTTGCAGAAGACAAAAACTTTCTCACTGCAATTACATATGTAACAGTCAACTTTTTTTTTTTTTTTTTTTTGTTAATGAATATTAGCTACTTATACATGTGGTCTTTAAGTTCTGTAAATACAATTATTCTAGTTTACAAACAAAGGTGAATCAATTGAATTGAATTATTTGTGACAAGACAAGAGGGAAGGGTCTGAAGCTGCACCAGGGGAAGTTTAGGTTGGATGTCAGGAAGCACTTCCTCATGGAAAGGGTAATTAGACATTAGAATGGACTGCTCAGGGAAGGGGAGGAATCATTGTCCCTGGAGATGTTAAGGAAACATTGGATGTAGCACTCAATGACATGGTTTAGTCATCTGGTGGCATCAGCTCATAGACCTCCGAGATCAAGCCCAGCCTATTTCAGTCTCAATAATTCGCTGATTCTGTGATTTTAAAGTGGAACACCAGTCAAATATGGACTAGGGAGTCTTGATGTTGCCATAACTTTAAATAGTCAGCCTTTAAGAACAGGTTGTGTCTGCTCTTTGGCTTGCGCCATACTCTTTGTAAAAGCTCAAAACTTGAAGGTGAATGAAATAATTTCAGAGTATTGTTCTATCAGACATAAATCAGAAAAAGCAACAGCTTTCCAGAAGGGAGCTTACTTCGTACAAGTCACAAGCTAGTTGAAAACAGCGTTACAATCACATTTAATAATGGTTTGTTTGTCTAGAATAAGGTTCTTGAACAACTTTGCAAAAACCATGCAGCAGAATAAACGGTAACCACTCCAAGAAGAGAAAGCAGGTGGAATATTCTGGCCGGGTCTCTACTGCACCCCTTGCTGGCCCAGTTCTGTCAAGTGAGCTGCACCAGCCAACAGCATTTACACTGAACATGCAACTACATGGACAAATTTAGACTTGGGCTGGAAGATCTTACTTGCCTAGATGGGAGAAAGCAGAACAGGGTGCCACAAGGAACAAAGCACTTCTGCTGCAACCACACTTGGTCTTACTAACATAGTCTGCAGCTGCAATAAATGCACTAGCGTAGCATGCCCAGTATAAATCCTTAAGAGGTGATGCTTGTACTTAAAAAGAATGGGAACTAAACAGCAACAATAAAGTACAACACAAACCCCTAAAAGGAGGGCATTTTTTGGAAGGAAGGAGCCAGAGAGATTTCTAACTGTAAAGAAAGTGATATTATGTATTTAATCATCTAAAAGTAAAGAGATTAAGGTAAAATTACAGGACTTCAATAAAGCATTATGATGCCTTCTATGAGCATTCTTATGTATTACTAAACAGTATGTAAATATGGGAAGAGGTTGATGTAGTACTTTTAAAAAAAAATAAAATCAGCAAGCATCTAAAGTTGAGGACTTTGGCTATGAAACTAATTACAAGTAGACTGTATCACCTTCTCTCTCAAACTTGCACATTACAGAGCCAAATTCAGGTTGATCATGAAAATGGAAGGAAATGCAAGAGCATTTCAGTTGCTGAGAAATGTTTCCCTTTTTTTCAGAAATAAAAAAAAGAAGAGAAGAGAGGAAAAAAAAAAAAAGCAGCATCTCCGGAGGTTCACTGCTAGCTTAGTTTCTGGTTTGTGTCAACTTGTTTATATCAGCTGCTGATTTGCGTCATTGGCTTGGCTCTGTGGTTGTATCTGGGGCCTGATGGACACCCTGGTGCATTAAGAAATTCACCACAACAGTACAGCATGTTAAGATCAGATAGCACAACTTAATTTTGTTTTCTTAAGCACACACACAGCCTACAAAAAAAAAAAATAAAATTTTTTTTTGGCAGTAGCTAAGAGAGGCAGACTATCAGTTTAATGCAAACCAGGTTTAAATTCAGATAATAAAGAAAATGTCCATGTAACACTAAAAAAAGTGCATGCCAAATATTTTTAAGGGTACTAAAAAGTTGTATACGCATTTTTAAAAGGGTTTGTATTTCTAGGAATCAAGATACCTTACATATCATCACTTCCTCTAAATTTTTAGTAGAAGTACCTTGAACCACTGCGTATTCACTGTGTTGTAAAGGGAAAGTTTTCATTTTGAGATGTAAAACATTATTTTAGCTATGTCTTTAATTAGCTCCTTGGAAATTAAGAACAAAACAAAAATCCTGACTATTTAAGGTCGAGTATCTGATCTGATCATTTAGAACACTGAGCATAACATAACTCAGATGCTCTTCTTAAAACACATGTAATATTCTGACAGTTCAAAGGGTGCCCATACAGAAGTCACTATTACATTGTAAGCCTTGTGCCCATGATTAGACAACACATGTTGACACATACACAGCTGTCTGATGGAAATGCCTGACTGAGCACTGCAGAAATGAGTAAAAGGTGGTGCTGATGCCTCCTTGATGAACCAGACACATGGAGCCAAAAATGCCCGGTAAGGACTACTACAACTCTGAGTGCAGATTTGTCAAGCTAATAACCATTTACTTCAGTTGATATCCAGCTTCACACTTTTCATCCAAGCTTCCACCCCCAACCCTTACAATTCTTCCTAATTTTACAAGAAGGGATTGAGGGAGCTGGGGCTCTTTAGCTTGGCGAGGAGGATACTGAGAGGTGACCTCATGAATGTCTATAAATATGTAAAGGGTGAGTGCCAAGAGGATGGAGCCAGGCTCTGCTCTGTGATGCCCAATGACAGGACAAGAGGTGGAAGCTGAGGCATAGGAAGTTCAATGGAAATATGAGGAGAAGTTTTTTCCCTGTGAGGGTGACAGAACACTGGAACAGGCTGCCCAGGGGGATTATGAAGTCACACTCTGGAGATATTCAAAACCTGTCTGGATGTTTTCCTGTGTGATGTGGTCTAGATGATCCTGTTCTGGCAGGGGGGTTGGACTGGATGATCTTTCAAGGTCCCTTCCAGCCCCTAACATTCTGTGATAGTTTATAGAAAGTCCAGTGAATAAACAATCCATGTCTAAAACCAGAGATATTTCATAAGAGAAACTAAAACATGCTTCAAAACAGTGTTTGTTTTATGCAGAATTCCTTTATGAAACACTAAACAGTTTCAAGAACCTCAAAGGATTGCATGAAGATATTCCTAAAATAAAACGGGGATTTTGTGTTTAAAAATAAATTGATGGAATTTGTGTTAAGATACGAAATGTCTTTCAAGATAAATACTACAGTTAAAATGTTTTGTTGGATCTGATTTATTTCCATTTTTCTTTCTGAGAATTTAAAAGTATTTGTCTGTTGAACAATTTGAAGTGAAGTCAGATTTTGAAGTCTCAGGTTTAGTAGAATCAGATACTGTAGAATGAGTATCCCCTAGGTTGTTCTGATAATATACCATATTTTAGATGGAGAAGCTGAAGCTCTAACACTTTAAAAAAGAAGTCCAGGAAGGTTCAAGAAGCAAACATCTCACGAAGAACAACAACCTCATTTTAAAGCAATGGTTCCAGGAATAATGCAGGGAAAAAAACCCACAGATCCCAGTCTGTATACTCTGGTTTTCAGAGTTGGTGCTTCATTCCAGCAGTACTAGTTTACCTTGATGTCCTTTTTATTTCCAGTCCTCAGGAGGCGAAACATAAATGATGCTGTTGCTTACACAGATAATGGAAATTATGGTCACAAGAGCAGCTTCACACATCCCAAAAGATTTTATAATGGAGAAATAACTCCTTTAATGAGAGATGTGCATTATTGCCTCTGTGAAGTAAAAATCTGACCTTTGTATCTGTCCAAACACACAATGTTCACTCTCATCCTAAAGGCCTTCCTTATTTCCTCCCTCTCCTATGTGTTAATGCTAACACCAAGAATTACATAACCTCCTGAACAGAAGACACTACCTACAATCACCACTCTTGATGGATACTGAGGGCTTTGAGAGAAGCTGGGACATGTATTGTCAGTAAAATATATCACTTGGAAGTTTGGGTTGCTACTTTTGACTTCCATTTTCTGAAGTGAAGAGAATCTACTGTGTAGAATTCTTTCAGAGGTATAGTAAAAAAGCAATCTCATAAACAACTTTCACCGGATTTTCTTTTATTATCAGTCCCTGATAAAGCACAGTTGAACAGAAGCAAAGGGATTCTGATTTCATTTTATACTTTTTGTAAACATATTCATGTATCTTTCTATATCAGGACTCCTCAGCTCTGGAATTGAGAGCTTCTGAAAACATTGCAAAGTGTTAATGCTGCTGGTGGAGTCCACCACACCAGCTGGAGGAGGCACACTGAGGATCTGGTGAGTATGAGTGAGCCAAAAAACTGGGCTGGGGCAGCACTGTGGTTTCAGGACTGTGGCACAGACCTCAAGCTTTAAGGTATTCTGGCCCTGCCAGCTCCAGCAGAACAGGGAAGAGTACAGCTACCAGGAAACAGCAAGGATTAATTTGTCCATAGCTCAAAGCATGAAGACAGTATTCTGGACAGCAAACCTCCCTGGATGCCCAACTCTAGTATGGGGAGGATGGGAAGAACACAGAAGTGACGAGCAGTGGCCTCCAGTGTCAATTTCACTGAATCTGTGCAAAGTGTATTATCACCTTGCCCACGTGGGAGCTACATCCCTTGGGGTCTCCTCTGGTTCTCACGACAATAAGTTAAAAGTTTTACCTTCCCCATGTTCTCAGGTCTTCCTTGCTCCTCATTTAGTCATCCCATAGAGTTTCCCTGTTCTTTGAGGCCTCCTTAAAAATAGCAGAAGGGCCTTGAAGTATCCCATTATGACAGTCAGGGAAATTTGGAAAGGAGAGTTTGCAAAAATATTTACTATGTGAACTCCCTTCTGCCTGTCTTCATAGGAACTGGACTAAGTGACCAAGGCAGAAATTTGAAACCAAAGCTTCTAACTGAACCCACAATTAAATAGAAAAAAACCAGTTTGTCCTGAAATGACAACTGAAAAGCTACATGAAAAGCTTCACTGTCTTCATAGCTTTGCAATCATTTTTTCCAGTTTGTTTAAGTGCGTACTAATTGGATAAGAAACACAGGATGATGACTCTCTGGTGCTTTGCTGACAGTTTAAAACTACTGTTTAGTTCAGACCTTTGACTAACTGCTTATTGTTAATTCTGACTGTTAGTCACTGACTTTGATGTAGCAAAATTGGAAAAAAGTCAGTCCTTTCATTTTGATTTCTAGCTGAGCTGAAAAGAATATGCAGTTTTAGCTGTAACACATTTTATTTCATTTCAGTATTTGGAGAGAATTATTTTATTGCAGGAAGGTGGTGTACAAGATTTAAAAAACAAAACAAAAAAAGAGCCAGATCAGTAACCACTTTTGAGATAAACAACTGTGAAATGAGAAGTGTACATAAGGTTGTCTGAGTCTTTTCACTTATTTTTTCACCCTCCTACTTAATTTTATCTAACTTACACAGTAAGAATGATACCATAGGTGACACACAGTTCAGTTAGAAAACATGGTAGATGTGCTACTGAATTGCAACTATTCCTTGTAAAATTGCTATGCTTAATATCAGATTTATATATGAATAAATAGCCACATTTGTCTCCACATTTATTGTTCTTCCTCTATGCTATTAATAAGGTGTGCAGATGGTCTGACCTTCCCAACATATTACACCATCTCATCTAAAAGGAAGAGTTATATTCCACACTCACTGTGATTCTCAGAACTACAAGACTTCCAAATAATCCTAGTGGAAGGACCAGAAGGGTGGTTGTGAATGTACATACAGATAAAACATATTTAAGAACTGTATAGGGCTATCTTTCTCCCACAAGTACCTGTTTATAAGCATTTTCACACTGCGTAACTCTATGAAAGTTACTGAAAAAAATTACCATTGACCTCAAGAATGATCCTGGATTTTGAAGCTTGTAGCAGGTTAATGTGCTGTAACAGGTTAACCTGCCAGTTTTCCTCCCAAAACAGAAGTGAGGGGAAAGTACACACATCAAACATCTCTGGGTTGAGATAAAAAGAGTCGAGATAAAAGGTGTTAAATATGAAAGATGTAACATAAAGCACAATTATCTTAGCCTATTAGCAGCAAGCAAGCAAAGCCCCTACATCCCTCCCTGCCACACTGCCATCCCAGCAAGAAGCCAGAACCCCAAAATAACCAACTGGAATAGGAAGTCTCTTACATTACAATCTGAACTTCAAGCCCTGTAATACTTCGCTTCAGCCAGTACTTTTAATTTTGAAGCCATCATGCCAGCAGCATGGTATGAATAGCAGCAGATTTAAACTCGGTCCATGACGAAGCTGAATATAACACAATCACAGAATATTAGAGGTTGGAAGCAACCTCCACAGATCATCAAGTCCAACCCCTCTACCAAAAGCTGGATCACCTAGGGTAGTCTGAACAGGAATGTATCCAGGCAGGTTTTGAAAGTCTCCAGAGAAGGAGACTCCACAACCCCCCAGGGTAGCCTGTTCCAGTGCTGTCAGTCTCACTGTAAAGAAGTCTCTCCTCATGTTGAGGTGAATTTTTCTATGTTCTGGTTTCTATCCTTTGTTCCTTGTCTTATTACAGTGTGCCACTGAAAAGAGATTGGCCCCATCCACTTGACACTCACCCCTCAGATATTTGCATACATTGGTCAGATCTCTCAGCCTTCTGTTCTCCAGACAACAGCCCCAGGGTGCTCAGTCTCTCTCCATAGGGAAGATGTTCAAGTCTCCCAATCATCCTCATGGTTCTGTGTTGGACTCCTCCAGCTGGTCCTTGCCTCTCGAATTGGGGAGTTCAAATCTGGACACAACACTCCAGGTGTGGTCTCATCAGGGCAGAGCAGAGAGGGAGATGGACTTTCCTAGACCTACTGAACAGACTCTTCCTGATGCACCCCAGGATAGCATTTGCCCTCTAAGCCACAAGGGCACATTGCTGTCCCATGTAGAACTTGCCATCCATTTCTTCTGTCCACTCACTGTCTTTTTCCGAAGACAAACCTCAGGAATTAATGTACCTTGCAGAAAGGTCAGTGATAGCCACTTCAAGTCTAACAGAAGAGACTTTGACGGTTACAGGTATAAAAATAAAAAAATAATGTAAATGTTTAATGTTGATAGACCTATCCCATCTTCCTGCCACTGCCATGAAGATGGGAGATACTTTAAACATATTGTCCTATCGATATAAAAAGTTGAAAGCCTCCCCATCAGCAAATTGATAGAGGGAAAGCTTGACCGTTACCAATTGTAGCTTAGAAAATAATTACATATTAATCTCTCATAAATTTTTATTGAGGCTTTGAGAAGCTGTTTTCATCAATAAAGGAGGAGTAAGTAATTGCCCTCACAGGGAGATCTCTCCCTTCACACTGAAGGGTCATTGTATCACATTGGGGCTGTCCAAATGCCAAAGCCAAGAGACACTTCCAAACATCACTTCAAATAGCAGGACACGTAGTGCAGCGTTCAACAACTTTGAAGTGTTGAGGAGGGCAGTCTTTGCCAGTAGCAAAATAACATCTTGCTGTAATTTGTGGAGCTGCATCACAATGACAAATCCCAAAGGATGAAGCACTTTATGCCAGATAAGGCAAAAAAGGGTCAAGTCTTTCAATTTGCATAACTACACCAATGCTAACAGGAATAATCAAGATCACTGAACGGATGCCAAAGAGTGCATTGCCAATTCTCAGTTCTTTGGTTATGTTTCTGTAACGTAAATCACGCTCAAGCAAGAGTACTTGAGGCTCAGGAAAGCTCTATGGAGCTTAGCCATGACAGAGACAGTTACGGCAATACAGGAGAAAGTCATTCTTGCTCAGGAAAGTCACTTCTTGGTACCAGTGAAACCTACTCTGAAGATATCCAAGAGCCCAATTCCATGGTTGCAGACACATGGATTGTCCATAAGAAGGAATATAAGGAATTGTTCAGAAGAGACTCCTGAGGTTGAACACTAGAAGAGGAATCAAGTAACTTCAAGGGCAACCAACAAAACTGTCACCCCAAGCAATGAATGACACAGATTTAAATGGTCATATTTAAAAGACTGAAGAGAAAACAAGGAGCATTTCCTTCATTCCAAAGACTGGAAAGAGGAGCATGCTTGTGGGTATGCCTTATCAAACAAAAGGTTCTTCCATAGCAAATATTTGGTCATACATACAGGAACAGTGTGACTGTAGATGAGAGAGAATATGAAGGAAAATATGGTTTTGCTAAACTGCCTGACAAAGATCTGGCTTCCTTTAGGGATATTTGTCAAAATTTTCATGGTTTTAAGCCATTGTAAACCAGAAAGAATAGAGTTTTGTGCAAAATATGTAAATGGGCCAGTATACTTCATTGTATGAATGAATAAATCATTTTAAGCTACAGCCAAAAGTTGTAATGCAGTTATTGCTCAATTTATGTGCTTAACTTGTGCCAGTATCACAGAATGAAAACACAATTTAGTATATGAGAACATACAGCTACTGGCTTGGTCACCACATCAAAGCATCGGTCTTCTTTCTCCCTACAGTTTAACAGAACAGAGATTTGTGGTTCAGGAAAGTTCTTTTCCACAGCCTGCCAAGTGACCTTCAGAGAACCACTGCAGTGTACCACAATTTCCCTACAAATCAAATAGAGCACAATACTTGTGATTCTTAGCTAAGTACTTTCAAAGCAACTGATCAAAGTTCTAGAAACTGTTGAAGAGCCATTGCTTGTGTATGTTTATTTGAATGCACCACTTGACATGTTCACAATATCAAACCCATTATTTCTTTGTATTTCTTTCACCCAGTTCATTAATTTCATTGATACATTCATGTAAGTTACCATAGTTGTCTTTCTAGCAACTTCTTGAAACTCTTGGATGATGCAGAGTATGGCTGCTCTCCCTCATCACTATTTTTCAAGCAATCTGTATTTTTAAAATTTAATCTTCATTTAAACTAGCTTCCCTCACACAGGAGGAAGGGGTTTAAGAAAAGTACTGGTGTAACCAGAACAGGTGACTCAGGATGTTAACCCTTTCAGCCATCCCTCTCACACCGTCATTTGAAACCTATCTGGGTTGCTAAATTTGAACAGGCATGCACTATTCAACTGTTGAAGTGCACAATCCAACTCAGACCAAACTGCCTCTCCCTGTTGTTAAAGTCAAGGCTCCAGGCTCCTTCATGTCTTGTTCTGCTAACTCATGTAAGTACAACATGTAAATACCCAGGTGTTCATCAGTGCATTAAATGGCTCATTTTCTTAATTAATTGGATCATAGGATATTCATGGTAGAATCTCTCAGGCTAGAAATGATCTCATGAGATTTTCACTCCAATCTCCTGCTCAAAGCAGGATCAGCTCCGAGTTCAGATAAATCTGTGAGAAACCTTCTCTGTTCAGGCTACAGAGAATGCACACCCCACTAGGCTAACTGGTTTTGTATTTGATTGTCCTCATGGCAAAAAAGTTTTTGCTTGCATCTACTCTGAACCCATCTCACTTCAGTTTATACTTGCTGTCTTCTGTCCTCCATTATGTAGTAGTGTTAAAGAGCCTGATTTTCTTGGTAATCTTGTCATGGCTGCTGTTAGGTCTCCTCAAAACTTTCTTTCTTGTAGACTTAATTAGCCCAGTTCCTTCAGCCTCCCTTCACAAGGCTCCAGCCTTCCAACAATTTTGGCTGCATTCTGCTGAACTTGCTCCAGATTATCAGTATCTTTTCTAAAATGGAAGAACTTGAAACTGGACACAGCCTTCCAAAAGTCATCTCATGAGTAGAGACATCATGCACAGTGAGCAAATGGGAAGAGTTATTTCTCTTGGTCCTGTTAATACAGCTCAGGATGCAGTTGGTTTTCTTCACTGTCAGGGCATGCTGCTTGCTTATGTTCCACCTGATGTCTTGCAGGAATCCCAGCAGAGTCCCTTTGCTATGTCTCTCTAGCAGTTCTTACTGTCCAAAGTAGGTCTTATGCTCATAAAAGTAAAATTTCTGTCAATGACATCAGCTGTGCAATGAGCCATGGAATCTTCTCCTCAAGCCTTTCTTTGGCAATCGTAGGATTCAGGAGAATACCACCTGGGCCCCCATGCCTTTGGCCATTGTTTCCAAAGCCAACCTGTTGCTCCTGATAAGTTCATGGTTCCTACTCCAGACACATTAATGCTGCCAATGTAATTAAGCAGGAAGAGAAATAGTACAAGGGCCAGACAAGCCCTGGCAGTTTCTTCACATGTGGGATCTGAATTTCCCAGTGAAGTCCCCAACTACTCTTACTCCTGACTTCCACTTCATGCTAATGCATGGCTCATCAGGTGGCTCTGCTGCTTCCCCAAGGATGGTTTTTCTCTCCCTTGCCTTTCACCAGCACATTGAAACAGTTCTGCAACAGCAGATCTACCAACCTGCTCTTGTCAGGAGTCACAAGCTTTCTGGTTTTCCCAGGCTGGGACACTCCATTTGCTCTGCAGTTGACCATGGCCTCTGGCTTCTCTCCCTTGGTGCAATTAGAAATTCAAGCTTTTACCTCTGCATGATCTCTATGAAGATCCTGTCAACATCTTTTATGTGCCCTGATGCTACGCTGTTTGCCCTCTTGCTGCCATGATTCCTTATCTTGGAGTATCTCCTCATCTAGCACATACCATCTGCAGGCAAGGACACTGTTTTCTCCTGCTCCAGCCTTTGCTACCCTCTGTAGCCTGAGATCTGGAGAAATTTGTGCTCCCATTGGAGCTGCTACTTGAATAAATGCCTCTACTATGCTAGGGCTAATTGCTCTATTCAGTGCTGGATTGTGGCAATTGTGTCCTGTGGTGCACCACTAATGTTGATTAGTCCCACATGGACTTCAGCAAACTTCTGGCCCACTTCAATGTGCCTTTCTGAGCAAACTGTTACTTCTGAGAGATGTGCCCTGGGACTTGTGCTATGGGATCACTAAAACCCTGCCTAATCAGGATCAGACCTTCCCAGCAACAGAGGCTGGAACTAAGGACACCAAAAACTTTTTTGCTATAAAACCTAGAAGCAAAGCAGAGCTGCTCAGCAAGCAACAAGCACTGACATAGAATATGAGCCTGGGAATCACCCCAGCTCTCTGACACATGCCCAGTTCCATGAATTCACACATTCAATG
Organism: Eubucco bourcierii; assembly: GCA_013396675.1. Lineage (NCBI taxonomy): Eukaryota > Metazoa > Chordata > Aves > Piciformes > Ramphastidae > Eubucco > Eubucco bourcierii. Next base: position 133,521 of record VWZE01024889.1, read on the forward strand.
TGCTCGTGAACTCAATCCTGCCTAACAGCAGCTAGAAGTCTGGCAGAGGATGACAGCCATTCAAGGACAGGACTCACTCCTCACCCCCACTGGTAGTGTCCGTTCTTACAAGACGAGCCTGTCAGAACACTCTAAAGCACTGCTCAGACATGGAGATTGTCACTACCCTTCTGCATTGCCTCCACAGCAATTGGAAATCCACCAGGTGGATCTTCTGCACCATGCCGAGCTCCCCACAAGTGCTTCTTCTTACAACACCACGAGACTGCTCAAGAGGCCTCTGAGCAGGTCTCATCTAGCTCAGGACTGTAGCTGCCACCACATACTCTTGCCACCATTGTTAATTAGGTGGTTTTGTTAGTATCTCAGGCTTTCCATTCTTTTATTCCTTAGGATTCTTGGGTGGAGAGCATAAGCATCTACATATTGCTCATCCTTAATAATTATTTTATTCCAGTACTTAATTTTGGATGCTTCATTTTCTAATGAATGCTTTGTCTTACTGAAAAGTGGACAGAAAGTCCCCTAAGATGTAATTTGCCGTTTCCCCAGACTTAAACTATCAGAGCCACCCATACAAGAAACTATGTTATAAAAGGAGATGAATTACACATATAAGTTCATTCCATGTTATTCAGTATGGACTGAAATTAAAAGGTTGTATGCACACTGAAGAGGAGGTTTTAAGTTCAAAGATTGACATCCTGTTTAGATTAACACAGATATGAGAAATGATAGGGTAAAAATGTGACCAAATATATTTCTTGTATCTTTTTACAGTGCCCATGTAATTCTCCAGGTAGAAGGGTGACCTAGTCCAACCTCCCTGCTTAAGCAGCTTTGTCTAGATCAGGTTGCCCAGAATCATATGCAGGTGGGTTTTTAAAGTCTCCAGAGAATCCACAACCCCTCTGGGCAGCCTATTCTAGTACTCAAACCCTTATGTGTAAGTGAAAAAAAAAAAAAGATAAAAGAGAACTTGTTTGTAAGATAAAACCATTTGCACCATTTCCTCACAGGTTTCAGGATTAAAAAAAGGAATTGCATAAAAAGTACTTTCTTAAAACAAAGTGGTTCTTGCAGACATTAGAAGCAGTGAATATCTGTTCCCTACATCTTGCCAAAGGATTAAAAGCTCGAATTTAAATATCCAGCAGTTTTGAATGCACCATTCTGAGATATTGAGTCCAAAGCAAAGTATGTAAGGATTTTAGTGGGATTTAATTCTTCACAAACGGGTACATTCTTGACATTTTGCTCTAATGTGAGATAAGGAAACGCTTCAAAATACTGAAAATTTTCACAGAAGTAGCAAGATACTTTAGAACACAAAGGTCTAAAGTAAACTTTAGCTGTTGATTTTAACAACAAACATATATTTCTGTATCAGTCATACATTCTGCCTGGACACTATGTGTACACACTGAGCTCAGAAAGGTACCAGAATGCAGTGCGCCTTCCTCAGGGTTCTTTGCACGAGGGAGGGAAGGAAAGAGTTCTGTGAAGGCCAATGACATCTTACACCTCCAAAGGCAGTACTGTCTAAACTGGAAAACCTTTGCCCTGCAGTTTACAAGAGTTTTCTCAAAACCCAAGTGCACATAAAATCGTTGGTTTTCAATGGAAGCTGAGCCACTTGTTGAATTTAGGGGGATCACAGAATTATTGAGGCTGGAATAGACCCCTTAGATCACCAAGTCCAGCCTGTGACCTAACACCACCACATTGACTAGAACATGTCCCTAAGAGCTGCATCCAATCTTTCATAGAATCAACCACGTTGGGAGAGATCTCCAATATCATCCAGCCCAACCTATCACCCAGCCCTATTCAACCAACTAGACCATGTTTCTTGAACACCTCCAGGGGCAGCAACTCCACCACCTCCCTGGGCAGCCCATTCCAGTGTCTGATCACCCTTTCCGTGAGGAAGTGTTTCCTGACATCCAGCCTAACTCTCCCCTAGCACAGCTTCAGGCCATGCCCTCTCACTCTGTCACAAGTTGCCTGGGAGAAGAGTCTGATCCCCCCCTCGACTACAACTTCCCTTCAGGTAGTTGTAGAGTGCGATAAAGTCCCCTCTGAATCTCCTCTTATCCAGACTAAACACCCCCAGCTCCCTCAGCCTCTTCTCATCAGAATTTCCCTCCAGGCCCCTCACCACTCTTGTCACTCTACTCTGGACCCTTTCCAGCCCCTCAATACCTTTCCTGCAGTGTGGGGCCCAGAACTGCATATAGTGCTTGAGGTGAGGCCTCACCAGTGCTGAGTACAGAGGCAGAATCACACCTCTGCTCCTGCTGGCCACACTATTCCTGACACAGACCAACATGCCCTTGGCCTTCCGTGCCACCCGAGCATGCTGCTGGCTCATGTCCAGCTGCTGTCACCAAGCACTCCCAGGCCCCTCTCTGCTAGGCCGCTCTCCAGCCACTCATACCCCAGTCTGTAGCACATCATGAGGCTACATAGGCCAAAAGAGATTCTTGGGGCAATGTTGTAGACAACAGTTGAAAATATTTCTACTTACCAACTGTCTCAGCGTTGCAGCAGTCCTACACAGCACCTTCGACAAAGCAGCTCACAGACCAACATACAGTTCAGGCTCTGGAGGAAACTAATGCGTTGTCAGGAGCCTGAGTGCCCTAATAGAACCTAATTGCCTTGATCTGCCTCACCTGGGAAGCAACAGCCACACCCTCTACCCATCGGCTCAGAAGCCGCTTTTAAGCACAGTCTGGGGGATGCGGCCTGGGCCGTTTCTGGTTAACTCCTGCATTCTTCCCCTCTCTGAAGCTGCCAAAGGGTGGTTTTCACTATGTAATCACCCTGTGTTTTGTATATTGACTGTTATCATGGAATCGACCAGGTTGGAAGAGACCTCCAAAATCATTCAGTCCAAGCTATTGCCCAGCCCTATCCAATCAACTAGGCCGTGACGCTAAGTGCCCCATCCAGTCTTTTCTTGAGCACCTCCAGGGATGGTGACTCCACCACCTCCCTGGGCAGCCCATTCCAATGTCAATCACTCTCTCTGTCAAGAACTTCCTCCTAACATCCAGCCTAGATCTCCTCTGGCACAGCTTGAGACTGTGTCCTCTTGTTCTGTTGTTGGTTGCCTGGTAGAGGAGACCAACCCCACCTGGCTACAACCTCCTTTCAGGTAGTTGTAGGCAGCAATGAAGTCTGCCTTGAGCTTCCTCTTCTCCAGGCTAAACTCCCTCAGCCTCTCCTCACAGGGCTGTGCTCCAAGCCCCTCACCAGCTTTGTCACCCTTCTCTGGACACCTTCCAGCACCTCAACATCTCTCTTGAATTAAGGGGCCCAGAACTGGACACAGGACTCAAGGTGTGTGGCCTGACCAGTGCTGAGTACAGGGGCAGAATAGCCTCCCTTGTCCTGCTGTTCACACTGTTCCTGATACAGGCCAGGATGCCACTGGCTCTGCTGCCCACCTGGGCACACTGCTGGCTCATGTTCAGCTGCTATCTACCAGCACCCCCAGGTCCCTTTCTGCCTGGCTGCTCTCCAGCCACTCTGTTCCCAGCCTGTAGCACTGTTTGGGGTTGTTGTGGCCAAAATGTAGAACCCTGCACTCAGCCTTGTTAAATCTCATCCCACTGGCCTCTGCCCACCTAGCGGAATTGTTTCTGCATATAGCAGTATGTGGATAACAATTTTTATTTTTTTTTAAGTAGTCAATCATAGCAACTGTTTTTAAAGTGATTTGATCTACCTGGGATCCTGCAAATGTAGCAGAACAGCTTATCTGCAGGAGTCAAATATAAGGCCAAATGCTGCCAATTTCCCCTTCCAAATCATTGGAAGTAAATAGTACTGCTAATTAAGAATCCCAATTCAAGTATCAGTGTACCTGTTTCTGAACTGACAAATGTATCATCACTCCAGATAGAAAGTCATGACTAATTTTATGGTTCTAAAGCTCTGCTCACAAGTATCAGCCAATACAAAAGATAACCTTTAAATTTTCTTTTGCACCAGTTAATTTTTCTATTATAAACTCAAAGTAAGCTCTATAGCTTCAAGCTATAAAAACAAGTTCTAGGTGCACACACATAAAATTTTACACCTGCTTGTCATATATGAGAATGAAAATTTGCAGAAAAGCAATATAGTACCTTATGACAATAAAATATGTGGTAAGTATTAACAGCATGCATCCTTTCCTGCTTCAGGTTACATTCAACTGGGCAATACTATAGTTCAGCTAACAAAAATGTACTGCAGCTAATCCGTAGTAATACAAACAACCTTTGCTTTATTGGCAGTATTTGAAATGAGAATTCTACTGTGTAATTGTAAATGCTAAGAGTTAGTCTAATGTTGCTCAAAAAAAACACTATGTAGTTTCTTGACAACAAATTCCAAACACTACAAAAACGCTCTAGAAGTTGCTTTTAACACACAGCTGAAGTCTTTCTTCCCAGTGAAGTACAGAGATGAAAAGCTGGGCTTGCTAGAGCTAGGATCATGTAAGGCTTAGAAGGCTGGACAGGAGGTTGACATTTCATCTGAGTAGGGTGTATAGGTTGTTGGCCTACAGTTAAGGCTAGGCTTCAGGTCTGATTGTGTCAGGTTTTGCATTGAGGACAACAATGACTGGAGATCTAAGTTTATCCTGGCAATTGTGAGGACTGATGTAAGCAGCACCAATTAAAGACTCATGGCAGGTTATTTCGGATCTGGTGGGCTGTAGTTAGTAAGAGTTTGCTTTGCTGCACTATATGAGGTTAAGAGAAGTAGTGCACAAACTAACCGCAGCAACACTGAGTGAGGCCAGCTTAGTGTTGCATCAGTCACATGGCAATGATTATAACTGGCTTGCATGAAGGCTGTGACTTGGTAGAGTATGGGATGGATCCTTCACTCTAGGGTGAGATCTAATGCTGGGAATGTAGCAAACCGTAAGATGGTTATGCAGGTTCTTAGGGAAACACAGGTCCTGTAGTTATGGTAAATCCTCCTACTGGAGTTAAAATTTGAACAGCATTGGATAATGGATTCTCATCTCTCTCTTGCCAGGAGATGGGATTTGCCTGCACTTGAGTTGGGAAGCATTACTGGGTCTCAGGGTAATAAAGATGCTGAAGTCCACAAGACCTGCAGTGGGCATAAAATAGCTAATGTTGGGAGAAACAATGACTTAGGGCAATTATGAACTGTTTGGCTATTATTACATCTAGGAAAAAAGTGTTGAAAGATTTGCATAGGAGTCAGGACTGACACAAATACTGGAACAGGCAGTTCAAAACTTAAGTTTGTTACAGAACACTCAATAGCTTGCCATCACTGTCATAATCATTCTTTTCCTCCTACCTGTATCCTAGAAAAGCTGATTGGCTTCATCAAGTCAGTATATTAACATCTAAGAGAATACAGAAGACAATTTTCCTATGCTAGGGAACTCTGAGTGGTAAAATGGTATGATACACATTACTTATATGTAGATTTAAATGTCTAGAAATTTCTAACTTTCTAATTCATCTAATTAATAATGCTTTGTTCTTCTAGTATCCAGCACTGCCTTAAAATAAGAGCCTGGATGAAGTCATACTGCCTTCTCCTCAATTCTGTGAATTTGGAACACCTGGCTGTGCTCGTTACATGAAGCTACACTACATCTATCACATGCACCTGTGCAAATGTTAAATTCATTTTAGTGCCTTGATCAAAATGGATTTTGTGTTGGTTTGAGGCTAAATGGAATATTTTAATGAGAAAAATTAGATTATAGGCTCTGAAAAGAAAACAATTCAGTCATAGGTTTGCCGAGACATATAAAAACAAGGACACAAACATAGATAATTCGGTCTGTCAGTGTCTGTGTTTCTCCCTTGCTTCTGACATATTAACTGCTTCCAGCTGGAGTCTCTGTAACCCAGCTAATCATTCTGCTTCTAACTCCCTTTGCTAATCCTTCCAACTCACCTTGCACATAAGGCAGACTCTGAGATAAGAGAGGGGGGTTGGAAGCCCCTCCTGGGGACTCTGATTTCTGGGAGGGGTATTATGGTTCTGTATTACTTTTAACTTGTATATTTCTGTATATAGCTGTAAATATTTGTAATATATTGCAAATATCTGTGTGTATATCATGCTAAGCTGTGAATATAAAGCTTCATTCCTTGACTTCCAGCTGGCTGAGTCTGGCCTGGGAGAAGCGTGGCCAGCAGGGCAAGGGAGGTGATTCTGCCACTTTACTCTGCTCGTCAGACCCCACCTGGAGTACTGTGTGCAGTTCTGGAGCCCTCAGCACAGGAAGGACATGGAAGTGTTGGAGCGGGTCCAGAGGAGGGCCACAAAGATGATCAGAGGGCTGGAGCAGCTCTCCTATGAGGACAGGCTGAGAGAGTTGGGGCTCTTCAGCCTGGAGAAGAGAAGGCTTTGAGGAGACCTGATAGTAGCCTTCCAGTATCTGAAGGGGGCCTACAGGAAGGCTGGGGAAGGATTATTTACAAGGTCCTGCAACGACAGGACAAGGGGCAATGGGTTTAAACTGTCAGAGGGGAGATTTAGACTGGATGTTAGGAGGAAGTTCTTTCCAGCGAGGGTGGTGAGGCACTGGAACAGGTTGCCCAGGGAAGTTGTGGATGCTCCCTCCCTGGATGTGTTCAAGGTCAGGTTGGATGAGGCCTCGAGTGACCTGTACTAGTGGGAGGTGTCCCTGCCTATGGTAGGGGGTTGGAACTGGATGATCCTTGAGGTCCCTTCCAACCTTACCATTCTATGATTCTATTTCATTGTGTGGGGTTTTGGGTAACTCCCAAACAGATTTTTACAGATTTTTGAGTTTCTGTAGCAGTTCTCCCATTTTCTTTTAACAAAAAATCCCGAGAGCTGGTCTGTCTTTCAGCCAGTAGGACTGCAAAGTCGTCCACACACAAATGTAATGGGAGTAAATACATCATTAGTGCACAGAGAGAACCTCTGTATGAAAGCTGTGTAAAGTTCAAACAAGCACCTACGTCACCTACTATTCAAGAAGCACAGTGGAATTCAAATATGTAAGCAGCTGAAGAGCTTTATGATGGGTTATTAGAAAGTAATAAGTACTGTGCCCATGACTGTCTCAGGGAAGGAAGCCTACTGAAATACTTAATACAAGATGATTTCTTAGTATTTAAACCAGCATCTCATTTCATTATATAAACATTGTAACACAGTCTTTCATGTTTTAACTTTGTTGCTAATGATGGCTCAGAAATTTTTACTAATAAAAACTAAATGAATAAAACCCCAGAAAATTAGTTATTTGGTTCTGCCTTGTTCAAGCCACAAAGGTCTCAAATGTAGAATATTACTTTAATGATCCACCACATTTAGCTTGAATGTCCAGTTATATATCAAGATTATTAACTGTGAATTTACTAAGGTATGTCAAGAGCCAGAGTGTTTCACCATGTAAAGCGAAACTTTCACCATCAAACTGAAACTCTTTGAGTAATTTATAGAAAGTACCCAACAGCAATCACAAATTTTAGATATTACTTTATTGTGAAGCAATTCAATTTACAAAAAGTTACAAAAATCTTCTGCAGTTTAAGTCAGAACCTTGCATCTAACCTATTAAAAAAAAAAAAAAAAGTGCTAGGTGATAAAACCAATATAATAAATCCAACAAATAACTGCAGCAGGCAGGATAGTATTGGATTGATTCATCACTGCTCATTGGTCTTCAGGATTAATTAAGGCCCAGTCCTATCTCATATTCCAATTGTGCAGAAATAAAGAGTTTAGAACTATTTTTAAGCTGAAAATGTTTGATCAGTGTTATATGTGCAATGCTTTGACCAATTTGCTAGGTTTGCTTGGGTCACCACAGGAAAGAAGAAAGGAGAGGGTAAGAGCCCAACTCAAACCCAAGCCCCAGGGAAAAAAGAACCATAGAAAATCATTCAGTTTTCATCACCTTATAAAATCTCTGCTAATTTCTCTCTACAATGCTTTCTTCATCTGTTCTTTTTCTCTATAGTGTATAAGTCCATTATAAGACACTTTTAGAAGAACAAAGTTTCACTTAAATTTTTATTCAACTTTTCTATTTAGTGTGCTGAGAAAGTAGTAATTGGAAATTAATATGACAATGAGAAAACAGGACACAAATTTATTTGGGAATGTATTAAACTTATCAACACACTTCTGTTCAGAAAATAACAACATAGCACTCAGTAAGAAAGATCTGGATTAAAACAACAGCTGTATAAAGCCATATGCCCATGAAGAAATCTGTCCCCTCATCAATGTCATGTTTTGAGTTTGTAAGAAGGTAGTAATCCTTTTTTGATTGCCACACATGAAACCCAGCCTTTTTTTTTTTTTTTTTTTAAAAAACCAAACAAAAACATTGTCTTTTTAATTTTTGCTCATATAGAACTCTAGGTACACGAGAGAACCAATGTTGTTCTCTTAACTTAGAATATTGTCTAATCCTTTTGAAAAGGAACATTACTTTTTCAGAATTTTAGCTTTCATTCAGAGAATCTGTTTGGAAGAAAAAAATGGCTTTGTTTTTTTTTAACCAGTGCATCATGCATCTCAGCACTGGATAGAGTTGTATAAAGCTGTCATAAAGCCAAAATAAAACTCTTGGCCTCATTCCCTGGAGGAAAAGAACGTGTAGGAGATTCAAGATGAGAACAAACCTCTACAACAGTAAATTTAAATACACCTTAACTCAGTTTCTCTTCAAAACTGTAGCAGCTCTGAATGGAAAACACGTATTAAACACTGGCTTTGCATTCTCCTTGCCCAAGAGGAAATTAAATATCTTTATTGTTTAACGTTTTTGCAAACACATAGCTCAGTTTCCATCCCTGTGTTTGCATTATGTGCCAAATCTGAACTGTGAGGCTTCTGCAAAACAACTCAAAGGGCCAGAGGTAAAAATCCTTCCTGTGCTCCTCATCTGCAGAGGGACTATGAACTTCCAGCTATATGTTCTCTCTCTTCTCTAAAAGATATCTCAACTAAGGAGGTGTTACAAGGGCTCAGGTGAAAATGTTCTTCATCTCACCAATACCAGGTGGACACTGAAACCACTAACAATGAAAAGTATTGTTCCTGCTACTTCATTCGTAGGTCCTTCCACTCCTCAAGGAGGCCCTGATGTTCTCATAAACAATTCTCACAGACCACCACCACCCACTCAGCTAACTTCTAAACCTTTGATACCCTCAGAGAAACCTTTCCTACCCTCAGAGAAATATACATGAATACCCTGATTTTTCCTTTTGGAATGCAATCATCCCTTCCCAATGAAATGTGAGCATATTCCTTCTATCAAGACATCTCAAGCTTTTTTTCATGTTATCCAAATATCTAAATGGTCATTAGCTTGATGATTTTGCCATAAGCAGTTTCAAAAGATTATGGACAGCAGAAATAGTCCAATAGTCCAATACGAAAAATATGGGGTTTGTTTCTTTGGGGTTTTGTTGGTGTTGCTTAATAACGAACATTTACTGCATTCTGATTTTGGGGAAGTATAATTGTTTTCCTCAGCTCCCTTGTATCCCTGAAGAATGTATGTCAGTAATAGCTCATTAACTTGTCAGCTTTGCCCAGAGTATGAACAGGTTGGTCTAAAGCAAACACCAAGAGAGGTTTCTTTCCACGGATCTGGTGCCAGGATGCCATCCAGAGATTAAGCCATGTCAGTTCACTTGAGATGATCCCACCAGGTTCTTCAGAACTTCTCAGTCTCCAAAATGAGTCATAGAATCATAGACTTGACCAGGACATGCTAAAGTTCCCACTCACGGGAGCGTGAAGTATCTACTATCTGCCATTGTGAAATCAGACTTAGGACCAGAAAATCTGTAGTAGAAAAGTAAAAATAAGTTTATTTCAATATGTTACAAATATTACATTATAAACTGTGCTGGTTTGAGGCTAATTGGAATATTTTAATAGACAAAGTTGCACTATAGGCTGTGAAAGGAAAACATCATGATGTCTACTTCACTCATACGCTTGCTAAGAAATTGTTTGGGAACACTAACCAAAACAATTGATAAGTTAGTTGCTCTCTGTCGCTTGCTGGAGCAGGAGCTGCTGGTGGGATCTAGCAGCTTCTGGGCTCTGGCTCCTCTGCTGACTAATCCTCACTAACCACTTTTCTTCTAACCCTCCTGGCCGATCCTCCTAATTTACCTTGCACGTAAGGCAAACCTTGGGGTAAGGTACAGGGGTGGGGAGAAGGTGGAAGGGTGGTTGGGAGCCCCTCCTGGGGTCTCTGATTTCTGGGAGGGGAGTTGTGTTGCTGTATTACCTTTTAC
>VWZE01024890.1:3118-216914 GCA_013396675.1 Eubucco bourcierii
CAGAGGCACCAGCAGAGGAAGATTCTGCCACCACCCCTAAACCTGAAGAAACAACCCCAGAGGCCACAGAGGCACCAGAGGAGGATTCTGCCACCACCCCTAAACCTGAAGGGACAACCCCAGAGGCCACAGAGGCACCAGAGGAGGATTCTGCAACCACTCCAAAACCTGAGGAGACAACCCCAGAGGCTACAGAGGCACCAGAGGAGGATTCTGCAACCACCCCTAAACCTGAAGAAACTACCCCAGAAGCCACAATGGCACCAGAGGAGGATTCTGCAACCACTCCAAAACCTGAAGAAACAGTCCCAGAGGCCTCAGAGGCACCAGAGGAGGACTCTGCCACCACCCCTAAACCTGAGGAGACAACTCCAGAGGCCACAGAGGCACCACCAGCAGCAGATTCTCCCACCACCCCTAAACCTGAGGAGACAGCTCCAGCAACACCAATGACCGAAGCAGATGCTCCCACCACACCTGATGCCAAAGAGGCAACAACAATAGAGGCAGATTCCCATACCATCCCGCAACCTGAAGAGGCAGCCCCAGAGGCCACAGAAACACCAGAGGATGCTGCCACCACCCCCAAACCTGAGGAAACAACTCCAGAGGCCACAGAGCCATCAGAGGAGGATTCTGCAACCACCCCTAAACCTGAAGAAACAACTCCAGAGGCACCAACCACCAAGGCTGACTCTCCCACCACCTCCAAACACGAAGAGACAACCCCAGAGGCACCGACCACCAAGGCTGACTCTCCCACCACTCCCAAACCTGAAGAAACAACTCCAGAGGCACCGACCACCAAGGCTGACTCTCCCAACACCCCCAAACCCGAAGAGACGACCCCAGAGGCACCGACCACCAAGGCTGACTCTCCCACCACCCCCAAACTCGAAGAGACGACTCCAGAGGCACCGACCACCAAGGCTGACTCTCCCACCACTCCCAAACCTGAAGAGGCAGCTGAAACTATTACTACTCTTCTAACGAAAGAGACGACAACTACATCAGAAACCACCACCTTGCACACAGAGGTAACAACACTCAAGAATGAGAAAAGTACTGTGCTTAAAGACATTTTCACATCAGCAACTAGGAAAGACCCAACTACCGCTGTCACTCTGGTGGTAACGGCTAAACCAGTTGTCACAACGACTGAGTCACAAGCAACTACTGTTGATACAAAGACTCCAACAACAGCTGCAGAAGAAACAACCCCATCTAAGCAGGACAAGACTCCCACACCAAAAGAGGTAACAGCTACAGAAGAAGAAAGACCTGTGGGAGCTGCAACTGTAATAACCACCATCACAGCCACAACTCCCTCAGCCAAGCCCACTCTGTTGCCAACAACTGCCAAAACAGATTCAACATCTAAACCCAGAGACACAACAGTGGAAGCTAAGGAGACTACAACACCTAAAGAGAGCATGAGTACTACATGTGTTGTTGTAGAGACCACAACTGGTAGAGAAGAGGTAACAACCCTCAAAGAAACCAGTGTCACACCTGCAAAAGAAATGGAACGCGCCACTGAAAAAGCCCCTGTTACTGAGGGAGCAGAAGCAACTACAGTTACCAAAGAGACCACTACAAGAGATAAAAAAGACACAATAGAAGAAATGTTCCTTGTTTCTAATGGGACATCCAAGCCAACTATTCATTTCCAGGAGATTGGTGACACAAGAGATGAGCCTCAGCCAGCCGGCTCTGAAACTCTGCCCCTAAAAGAGCCAGAGTTGAATAAACCTCTAATAGAAACTGCTGACTTGCCAGTTCTCACTGGAGAAACACAAGGTAATTGCATTCCAGTAGGTGCAAAAGCTGCAGTCACTTCACAACAGAACAAAACAAAATACATGAGGGAAGGCCATGGAAGACCTTTCTGTCTGGTCCAAGTGACTGGTCAGCCAGAACCATGGGGCTACAGCTGGCAGCTTCCTGAATACCTCAGATTTCAATTGTGGTGTTAATGAAATTCTCCATGCACTTTAGAACACAACCTTGTTTTAGCAGTTAGTGCTGGTGAAAATCATTTGCTCTAAGTGATGCAGAAAATACAAACAGAAAAGTCAAGAAAAAAGATTTTTAACTCCTCAGAAAACAGTGGTAGGGAGTCAAGCTGAATGTCTACTGTTACTCCTATGCACCTAACCAGGCATTTTGTAGTCAGATACAAAAACTATCAGAGAGACAGAAAAAAGGCTTTTTTCTATACTTTTTCCTCTGTGCCATAACATTTTTCATGTCCTAAAAATATATTTAAATCAGATACAGCCTACAAGTTCTCAGGCATTTTTACAATCATATATTGAGGGAAATTTTTTTTTTTTTGGGGGGGGGGGGGGGGGGGNAAATACTTGGATTTTTGTCCAAAACAGAGTCATCTTTCCTTTACATTTAACTGAAAGTTAATTGTATTTGTTTATTTAAGAAATAAGGAGGAAGGAAAAAATGCAGTAGAGCAGCTTGGAGAAACATCAAGTGACTATCCATAGCATGAAGAAATTAAATTAAGGACGCATCTTATGACGGATTTATAGGTCTTTTTCTTAAGTACAGTTACTTGGATAAACGATAAGCAAAGATATCCATACCTGGTCATGCAATGGCTGGTCCTGTGCTCCTGGCACTCCTGGTGAAAGTAGAATTTGCCCAGAATATGCCTCAAATGTGCAATTAAACCTTTTATATGACATTTAATAGCCGTGGTGCTACGGGCAGTGGGCCGGGGGGAAGCGGGGATAACGCCGGTTTCGGTATATGGAAAACTCAAGGCACTTTGTTTTGCAGCGATGAGGGACGAGAAGGACCTGTGCAGCGGGAAGCCGGCAGACGGCATGGTGGCCCTGCCCAATGGCACTCTGGCCGTCTTTCGAGGTAGGTATGCCAGCCCCGGACCCCCTTCTCCTCTTCTGCCCTGACGCCCCACACCCGGCGGCCCCCTCCTACCTACTGAGGCGGCCTCTCAGGCCTGGCCGGGCCCGCTCGCGCTTCAGGGCAGGAGCCGCCTCAGCCGAGCCTGGCGCGCAGGGCGCTCCTCGTTTCCAGGAGCTCTGTCCCGCCGTCCGTCTGTCTGTCCGCCCATCGGTTTCACTACCTCCCCTCCCGGCACATAGGTCACTACTACTGGCTGCTCAACGGCCGGAGCCCGCCGACCACCAACCCCCGCCGGATCAGCGACGGCTGGGGCATCCCGTCCCCCATCGATTCGGTCTTCTCCAGGTGCAACTGCGACGGCAAGACCTTCTTCATCAAGGTGGGGAGAGAGCGGGGGCGGATCAGAGGGCTGTGGGGCAGAGCAGCCTAAAGAAAAGCAGGGTTTGCCGTGCAGCCCCGCAGCTTTGGGGAGCTCTGGGGCTGAGTTGCTCGTTTTATAGGACAAACGGCCATTTCAGTGAGCTGGATTTGGAACTCTGTGTGAAGTTCAGTGTTGCAACCCTGTTCTCCCATTGCCTGCCTTTCCTGATTCACAGAACGGTTTGGATTGGAAGGAACCTTAAAAGATCATCCAGTTCCACCCCTCTGTCATAGGCAGGGACACCTTCCACTAGAGCAAGTTGCTCAAGGTCTCATCCAGCCTGGCCTCAAACAGTTCCAGGGAGAGGGCATCCACAACCTCCCTGGGCAGCCTGGTCCAGTGTCTCACCACCCCCACTGTAAAGAGTTTCTTCATAATCTCCAATTTAAATCTGCTGTCTTCAAGCTTTAATCCATTCCCTCTCATCCTATCAAAAAAGCCCCTGAATTCAGTTTTTGTTCTCCTGTAATACTGGCCAGGAGGGAAAGTACTGACAGAAAACAGATCATTGAGTAATATTTACACATGAGCCACACTTCAACGTACTTCCAACTCTTTAAAGTATGGATCTTTTACCACAATGTGCTGTTGCCCTTGTTTCTAATACATTTCCCTTCCTGAGAGATAACAAATGCACACACTTCAGTATAGATACTTCCCAATTAATTCTTCAGTCCTGGAATCCAAGCAACTTTTTCTCTCCCTGAAAATGTGTATTTTGTAAGCAAACTGGTTTGCTCACTAAGCACTCCTAACAGTTCCTTCTTGACACAGTACCCATGCACAAAGGTCTACTGAAAGACTGCAGAAGGCATTTGATGAAGCTCTATTTTTTTCCTGTTTGTACTGGATGGATGAGTGATTCTAGTCAGTTTTACGGTGTTTATGTTAAAGTCCAGTTACCAAGAACTGCCTCTCAAGCTCATTCTTTTCCTTCAACCTTTAGGGTCCCCTATATTGGCGTTTCACAAATGGAGTTATGGATAATGGCTATCCCAAACCACTTGCCAATGGATTTGCAGGGCTACGTGGGAGAATAGTAGCAACCCTCCCAGTGGCAAGATACAACAGCAGACCAGAATCTGTTTATTTTATCAAAAAAGGTAGGTCTTATAGTTCAGAAGGTCACAGATGATCAAAAGGTGCTTGAAATACCTTAGTCAGGAATAAACCACCCTTTCTTTTGGCTGAAAGGTGTAGCTCTTTTAAACCCCAAAATGTAACTGATAATATGCTGGGTCACTGAAAATAACCTGAAGCTTTAAAAATTTGTTAGTATTTAGAAAACTTCAAGTGCATTTAAAAATAGAAACACAGGGACAGAATCCATCACTGCAAACATTAAAGTAAGCTTTATCTGGTGATAAAACCACTTAACTCTCAAGTTAATTAGAGAAGGGAAGGCTTTAATCTTATGGGTTCATAAATATGTATGAAAATGGCCTGCTCCTTTCTTATTTTGTATTTTAAAGTAGTTATCTTATACAAATGATGTACTGCTTAACAGCACTAAACCCCGTCCCTCAGCACCACATCTGCTGACAAAGGACATGGACAAGGCTGAGGTGCTCAATGACTTCTTTGCCTCAGTCTTTAACAGCAAGGGCTCCAACCACAATGTCCAAGTTGCAGAGGGTAAAAGTGAGGACTGGGAGCAGGCAAATCTGCCTACTATAGTAGAAGATGATGTTTATGAGCTCCTAAGAAACCTGAATGTGCACAAGTCCATGGGGCCTGATGAGATCCACCCACGGGTCCTGAGGGAACTGGCAGATAAAGTTGCCAAACCACTCTCCATCATATTTGAAAAGTCATGGCAGACTGGTGAAGTTCCTGCTGACTGGAGAAGGGCAAACATAACACCCATCTTCAAGAAGGGTAAAAAGAATGACCCTGGAAACTACAGACCAGTCAGCCTCACCTCTGTGCCTGGCAAGATCATGGAGCAGATCCTGCTGAAAGTCCTGCTAAGGCAAATGGAAAACAAAGCAGAGGTGATTGGTGGGAACCAGCATGGCTTCACCAAGGGCAGATCTTGCCTGACAAATTTAGTGGCTTTCTATGATGAAGTCACAGCGACAGTGGACAAGGGAAAGGCAGCTGATGTCATCTACCTGGACCTGAGTAAAGCATTTGACTCTGTCCCACATGACATCCTGGTCACCAAACTGGAAAAGCATGGACTTGATGGATGGACCACTCGCTGGATAAGGAATTGGCTGGATGGTCGAACCCAGAGAGTGGCGATCAACGGCACAATGTCCACCTGGAGACCAGTGACAAGTGGTGTCCCTCAGGGGTCAGTGCTGGGACCAGTGCTGTTTAACATCTTTGTCAGTGACATGGACAGAGGAATGGAGTGCACCCTCAGCAAGTTTGCAGATGACACCAAGCTGTGTGGCACAGTCGACTTGCTAGAGGGCAGGGATGCCATCCAGAGGGACCTGGACAGGCTGGAGAGTTGGGCCCAGGCCAACCTGATGAAATTCAATAAGGCCAAGTGTAAGGTCCTGCACCTGGGTAGGCACAATCCCAAGCACAAATACAGGCTGGGTGGTGAATGGCTGGAGAGCAGCCCTGAGGAAAAGGACCTTGGAGTCTGGGTTGATGAAAAGCTCAACATGAGTCTGCAGTGTGCACATGCAGCCCAGACAGCCAACCGAGTCCTAGGCTGCATCAAGAGAAGCGTGGCCAGCAGGGCAAGGGAGGTGATTCTGCCCCTTTACTCTGCTCTCGTCAGACCCCACCTGGAGTACTGTGTGCAGTTCTGGAACCCTCAGCACAGGAAGGACATGGAAGTGTTGGAGCGGGTCCAGAGGAGGGCCACAAAGATGATCAGAGGGCTGGAGCAGCTCTCCTATGAGGACAGGCTGAGGGAGTTGGGGCTCTTCAGCCTGGAGAAGAGAAGGCTTCGAGGGGACCTGATAGTAGCCTTCCAGTATCTGAAGGGGGCCTACAGGAAGGCTGGGGAAGGATTATTTACAAGGTCCTGCAATGACAGGACAAGGGGCAATGGGCTTAAACTGGCAGAGGGGAGATTTAGACTAGATGTTAGGAGGAAGTTCTTTACAGTGAGGGTGGTGAGGCACTGGAACAGGTTGCCCAGGGAGGTTGTGGATGCTCCCTCCCTGGATGTGTTCAAGGCCAGATTGGATGAGGCCTTGAGTAACCTGTACTAGTAGGAGGTGTCCCTGCCTATGGCAGGGGGTTGGAACTAGATGATCCTTGAGGTCCCTTCCAACCTTACCATTCTATGATTCTATGATCTATAGAGATTTTCAGTCCCTCTAGAGATGGGGATTCAACCGCATCCCTGGCAGCCTGTTCCAGGGCCTGACAACCCTCTGGGGGAAGAAATTTTGCCAAATGTTCAAGCTAAACCTCCCCTGGTGCAACTTGAGGTTGATTCCTCTTCTCCTATAGCTTGTTCCTTAGAAGACACCAACCCCCACCTCACTCCAACCTCCTCTGAGGGACTTAGACAATGAAGTCTCTCTCCTCAGCCTCCTTTTCTCCATGCCCTCAGGCACTCCTCACAAGCCCTGTTCTGCTGCCTCTTCACCAGCTTTGTTGGTTATCTGAATTTGAAAAGCAGAAGTTTATGAAATGCAGATCCTTTTCTGGTCTCTATTACACAGCCTAAGGAGGTGGTCTTACCCTCTCTATGGCAGGAGTGAGGGCAGCAGAAGCAGTTGCCCAAGAACTGTACTTGCACAGTGACTGTCATGAGCCTGCTGCTAGTAATGCATCTAGAAGCATTATGTTGAATTTAGATAGCAGAGGTTTCTTTATCTCAAAGTAGGAATGGATTAAAAAAAAAAAAAGCACAAGGCTCCAGAGTTGTAGATGTATTGCAGTGATGCTGTTAAGTTCCTGTATGCCATATGTCAGCAACACTTTCCTAGCTGATATTGCTTGTGGTTTGGTGGAGTTTGATTTTGTCTAACCAAATGAAACAAATCTCTTTAGATGGCAATATGCAACAGTATGTGTACAAACAAGAACCAGCCAGGAAGTGTCAAAGGAGAGCCCGGGTTACCATCCGATACCCAGCTTACGTCCCAAGAATTGTGATACGCAGGCGCTTCCAACGTGAAGTGAGAATGCCAGCCATTATCCAGACTGTCAGGGTCAACCCATACCCAGCAGGTAACTTTATTTAAAGGTTATTTTACACCACCAGTTCAATCTCAGAAGGTTCTGAAACACAGCACTGGGTTGCGTTCTTTAGAAATAGAGCACTTGTAAAGTTTTTTAACTTTACATCTCAGGAGCCAATGCCAGACATCTCCTGACTTCGGTTTTGTTTCACTTGCAGGAGTTCTGCACAACGAAATCAAAGTTAATTCCTACTGGAGAGGGCTCCCCAAGGTCATCCATTATACCTTGTCACTACCCAACTACAACAAACCAGATGGATATGATTACTATGCCTTCTCTTACAGTAAGTTAAAGCTAACACAAGTTACTACCTAGCTCAAAAGCCTAGGGGAAGGGGAAGGAAGAAGTCCATGTAGCAATCAGCTTACCAAAATGTGAAGTTACCACTTGTGGTTGTGCAAGACTGATTTTAAGTGCTACTACAAAGTCCTGAGAATGAAAGTGTTGTCGGTAATTATGAGATGTTGCTTTTTCAAAAATCAATAGTTACAGGGCAACTAGCAGCAATGAGGTACAATGATTCACACCAGACAGCTGTGGAATGCATTGCTCTAAGAGTTCAGGCTTAGAAAGTGACAGAAGTCCTGACACTCAAATTGTATTAATGATAGAGTGAAATCCTTGAACCACTACACATCAACAGTTCTGTCACTGGCTTCCACAGAAGTGTGTTTCTGACAAACCAAAAAGGAAGTGATAAACCACTTTTCTTCGCAGGAAGAAAAATAATTGATTCACAATTAGGGTAGATCCCTTCCCTAGCTAGGATCCTGCAAAATTATTCCTCAGTATTTTCTGGATTATGTAAAAAGCAAAGCTCTAAGAACTAGCTGTATTCAAACACACATACTAAAGTAAGTCTCTACCAGTATGGTCTAGTTCCTTAACACAGGGCAGTTCACATTTGAGGACCCCATGGTCCCACTTCTGCAGTCAGTGCAGGATTGTTTTGTTTCTAATTTGATTTCTAGTCAGACTGTTGTGGCAGTTTAAGAAGATTCTTCCCTATTTCCTGCTCTTGGGTCAGATTCAATTATTAGCAGTACTGTAAAACTTAGCTAAACACCAAGAAGACATGGAAAAAATAAAGCTGAGGACAAAACCTCATTGTTACAGCCTCTCAACTCCATAGACCTATATGGAGTGTGGAATGGACTATGTGCTATTTTTGCCTAAATGAAACTAAATAGAAGGCTTTCACCTCAGGGTTCTTTCCATGTGTAACTGGAGTAGTTTCAGGAACTGAATTCTGACTCCTTCCATTCCAGATCGCTACTACAGCTTGGATATTGGCAAAAGAATTGCAAGACCCGTTACTGCTCTCACTGGAAAGACTGTGACCAAAGACTGGTACAACTGTCCCAGCAAGTGATGCAGAGCAGAGAAGCTGAAAGAAAGATGCCATCTGAATGTTGACATTTGGTCTAATTTTATTAATAAAACATTGAAACTTGTGCACACAACTCTAAGTAGAAAATGCTGCTTTAAGCTCTGGCTTCAGGACACTAAAGCAACCACAGGCAAACTGGCACGTACACACAGCTGTAATTACAGAGCCTTTAACTAATGTTTCCTCTGTTCAGGCCTCCTCTGCCTCCCATTGCATGAGTTACACCTGTGGTGGGAAAGAAAACAAAGGCATTAAGAGAATCAGCTGTAGGTACAGGTGATCCTTCTCTAAGGAATGGCTGCTGCAGTGGAGTGCTTCCTTTCGTTATATTTGAGCTTCCCTCCCTCCCTTGAGCCTGGTGATACCAAGATGGGACACTTGTGTTTTTAAAAAGAGTGGTGTTACTTCTCATCCCAGCTCAGGTCCTGTGCTGAAAAAGCAAAATACAGAGTACTTGCCATACTCGGAAGCAGTGAGTCCTTCCCTTTGGTTACTAAAGAAATGGTGAAAGACTAAGAAATCTATTCTAGGTCCACCTCTGCACTTTTTCCCCCTTCTCTAAAATAACAGATCCCTGTATTTCAGTCATAGAATCACAGATTCATAGAATGGTTTGAGTTGGAAGGGACCTTAAAGATGATCTAGTTCCAACTCCCCTGCCTTGGGCAGGGACACATTCCACTAGACCAGGCTCAAAGCCTCATCTGTCCTGGTTTTACACTGAAAGTGTTTAAGTATCAAGTCTTCCGCACTATTAAAATAATTCCAAATTGAACACAATCCATCTCAGGATTTTTCTTAACACAGAAGTTTATCATTGGGGTTTAATTCCCTCTGCTGATAAAAACCAAGTGGTGCAGAGGAAAGAATTTTTCCTCTCTAGACCCGCTCAGACTAACACACTAACCCAAAATTGGAGCTCTCTGGGTAGTGCACTGAAACCCAGTGCAGGGATGCTGTTATTCCACAAGCCACCGCAGGCTTGCAAGCCTTCATAGACGGCTGGGAAAGAAGTCCTAACTGTTCTTTGAAACAGCCTGAATTTATGCAAGGCCCAACACTTACCCCTCTGTCTGTTGAACTGACGGCCACGAACCCCAGTTCTCAGTGTGGGTGGCTGGAGTCTGACACGTCGAAACGGCTTGGGCTGGTTACTGCTGGTGTCTGTGAGCAAGGGAAGGCAGGGAAGGGTGTCTGTGTCTGCTCTGTTGTTTACGTGATGTGATCTGCATTATGCTCTTGAGTTTAATTTAAAATGATGAAGGTGGATCCTTATTTCATTGACATCTCTAACATAAATAAAAGCCTCAAAACAAGTATGTTTGGGACTTCTTTCATGAAATCACAGAATCACTTTTGGCTGGAAAAGACCCTTAAGGTCACGGAGTCCAACCATTATCAAGTTTGCTGCTAAACCATGTCCCTCAGCACCTATCCACTCATCCTTAAGGGGACTCCACCACTGCCCTGGGAAGCCTGCTGCAGGGCTGGACAGCTCTTTTGGGAAAGAAATTGTTCCTATGTCCAACCTAAACCTGCCCCAGGGCAACTTGACGCTATTTCCTCTTGTCCCATTGCTTGTTATTAGGGAGAAGGGACTAACCCCCACCTCACTCTGACCTCCTTTCAGGGAGTTGTAGAGAGCACTAGTGTCTCCTCTCAACCTCCTTTTTGCCAAGTTAAACAACCCCAATTCCCTGCGCTGCTCCTCATCAGATCTGTTCTCCAGACCTTTCCCCTGCTTTGTTGCTTGTCTGGACACACTTTATCCCCCCAGTAGTGAGGGCCCAAAACTGAACCCAGTCTTCAATGTGCAGCCTCACCAGTGCTGAGTACAGAGGGACAACCCCTGTCCTAGTATTGCTGGCCATGCTATTACTGATCCAGGCCAGGATGCCCATGGCCTTCCTGGCTACCTGGGCACTTACTGGCTCATGTTCAGCTGGTTGTTGACCAACACTCCCAGGTCCTTTTCAACCATGCTATTTCCAGCCACTCTGCCCCAGTCCTAGAGCATTAGAGAGGGTAACTCAATAGTAATTTAATTTCTGTTCTTTGGTGATATAACTGAATTAAAAAATATTTTTATCTGACATAGAATTATAGAATCATTTTGTTTGGAAAAGACCTTTATGATCATCAAGTCCAAACATTAACCCAACACTACCAGGTCATGAATCCAAGTGGATAGAATCACTGAACTATGAAGAAATTTTGCTTCTTGAAGCATTATTCTAACCATAGTCTACTTACTGCAGTCCAAGAAAAAAATGGTTGCCATTCAGACTACAGACATGAAAGTGTGATCTTGCTCTCATTATCTCATCTTATTCCATTTTGTGCATCTTGGCTACCAGCAGTGCATGATGCTGGCCCAAAAGGTTCTCACACCTCATGAACTGGTTAGGAAACAACTCCAGCAACTAAACTATACCTGCAGATGAACTAGAAGGAGGATCTTGACTAGTTGAAGGAAGATCTGACTCATCTGATGCTTGAACAGACTCCTCTTCTTGCTGGCTGTCAATTTCTAGGCCTGCTTCTGAAGTAATTCTGGAAAAGAAGGAGAGGGAAGAAAATTCTGTAAGTGCTGTGCTCATTCTGGAGCAGTAAGATTCCTATGCAGATGTCTTTTCCCAGAAATTCTTATCAGTTTTGTTCTGTTTTATTGTGTTCCACCTGCTCCAAACATGAGTTTTATTTAGCTTTAAGAAAAACAACAATGTGGTTTCCTTGATGTGAAGCTCAATTCCAAATGCATGTTCAACATACTTCCAGGAGTCAAAGGAACTATTTAACAAGGCCTTATGATGGGGGTGTGCGTATGCTTAAGACAGGGGAATAACAAAGTGGAGGAACCGCATTGACCAGTTATGCCTAAAGATCCCCCCACTGGTGCAGTAACTAAATCATTTGGACTCTGCTTTCAAAAGCAAATAGCAAACAGTATTACAGGGCTGAAGACCCCTAACACTCCATTTAGTTTAAATCCAGCTCACTTCTGGTATATGTATCCCCACCTTAATTGGTACATAAAAGTTGTCAGAGGATAACTGAAACTCATATGCTGTGGGAAATAACCTTCTCTTTACCAGCATCAGGCTGATGTTCCCTGGTATCAGGCTGTTCTACATCACAGATTGTTCTGTGAACCATTCAGTTCCTCTGCGGATATGCTTCTCATTCACTGAAGATTAGGTGGATTTGCAAAAGACCTAAACAGGAAAATACCTGTCTTGTGCTCTAAGGCAGAACACTGCAGTCTCAGTTGGTGCTGCATGAAGAAAACACTCTGCCATATTTAACTTGAAGCTGTAACATTTGCATCAGCAGTAGTGTGAATACCAGGACTAAGACAGAGACCATTCCCCTATAGTGGACACTGGTGAGGCCACACTTTGAATACCAGATTCAGTTTTGGACCCCTCAACTCCAAAAAGAACACTGAGGGCCTGCAGCAGGTTGAAAAAAGGGCAACAAAACCAAGCTGAAGGAGAAAGGAAGAAGAAAAAAAAAAAAAAAAAAAAAAAAAAAAAGTCTGAAGGAGATCTCTGGTTTCAGACTTGAAGGTCAGTCAGATTATTCACAAAATTACTGAATCCCATCTGAGCTCTCTGTCCTACCAGAACAGGTTCAACTGCAAATGAATCACAGGCATATCTGGATGAAAACAAATCATCCAAACTAACACGACATCAAGTTTTAGTGAAGCAAACAAGTCCTGGTTTACCCTTCAGATTCTGCCTCCGCAAACACTTCATCCCCATCATCCCCTGCTCCAGCCTCTGTAGTGGTGGATAGGTTGCCAGTAGATGTTGTAACCATTGGAACAGACTGAGAAGCATGCTCTGAAGCGTCTGCTGATGCACTTTCAGTAAAAAC
Source organism: Eubucco bourcierii (assembly GCA_013396675.1). Classification (NCBI taxonomy): domain Eukaryota; kingdom Metazoa; phylum Chordata; class Aves; order Piciformes; family Ramphastidae; genus Eubucco; species Eubucco bourcierii. Next base: position 15,856 of record VWZE01024890.1, read on the forward strand.
TGTCACTACGAAGGAAAAAGGGTTTAATAAACATCCAGTTAGTTTGAATTCCCTAAAGAAAATCCATCAAAATCTTAGGCAAGTTGGGGAAAAGGCTACTGGATGGGTACTCCTGACACAGTACTAAGCAGTCTAACAACAATCCATTTCTCCCCTAGAAAAATCAAGTTTGAAGCCTTTGCTTCAGCCTGCAAAAATTCTTTGCCACTTACCTGGTGCTGCTACTTGTAATGGTGTGGTTGGAACGCTACGACCACCTGATTCTTCCTCATGAGCAAGGAACAGTGGGGTTTCATACATGCCTAAACCTGCAACATAAAGTTCCAGTGACAAGGTGATAGAACAAGAGGAAATGGCCTGCAATTGTGCCAGGGGAGATTTAGGTTGGAGACGAGGAAAAATTTCTTCATTGAAAGAGTAGTCAGGTATTGCAACAGGCCATCCAAGGAGATGGGAGTCACCAGCCCTGGAGGTGTTCAGGAAACCTGTGGACATGGCATTTTGGGCCATGGTGGTCTTAGGTTGATGGTTGGACTCAATGATCTTAAGAGAGCTTTTCCAGCCAAAACAATTTTATAATTCTACAATTAAAATAGCCAAGTAAAAGTGTCATGGTCTTCTCTCTGTACACTTGGTGAAATCCAGCAATTTGTACATAAACATGGAGATTTTTGTTAGTTTGAGCTCTTCTGACTTACTGCCAGAGGTAATTATAGTTTAGTGGATGGTAAAAATGTCATGAAAATATTACTGCTTGGTTTACATTCATCCTTACACCATTATTTTGCTGCCTGCTTTTTTCAAAGAACACCACACTGTTCCATGGTGACATGGATACAGGGGAAAGGGACTGATTCAGGGCAACAAAAACAACAGAGACCACTTCCCTGGCCATCTCTTAGCAGGTAAGAATATACCCCAGATATTTCTTTGCATTTCTGTTCTCCCCTGTTATTCTACTGGAAACTACATCTATAGTAAAATTTAAGTTAGAAGCCATTCCTTTAATATTTAATTTCTTGTGCTCAACAAGCAATTTGTCCTACATAAGATTTCAGCCTCTCTGGTTCACATATCTGTTGATCTTGCCCACTGAAGCTTTCTACTTTTTAAACCACATTATAAACAGCACTTCAGCTACCTGAAGGAAACATCTTTTCATATTGTTATTTCTGTCTGCTGACAATTACTTAGGAGTTGTGGATTTTCATACTTCAGTAACTACCTGAAGTAGAATTTTACTGACTGCATTGTTTTTCACTCTAGGAACTATGGCAAAGGAAACACAGAAATGATTTACCTCCTTGGGATGCAAGCTGACCAAGATCAGAGTGACTTGAGCTAGTTTGTGGCATGTCTTCAGGGGGTCCAAATCGGAATCTGGGAACTCCAGCTACCTGGGGGGAACTATCAAAAGAAAGAGTTAAAGAATGCTGCCCTTTTTTCAAATTATAGGGGTGGGGGGAGAAGGGGGAAAAGGGAGGACAACTTTCTGACCAAAACAGGACAAATTATGTGCGAAACAAAATCAATTAATAACGATCACAAAAATCAACTAAATTACTGCTAATTAAATAGCTTCTCTAACATATTTGGACTGCACCCAAAAATCAGTAAAACAGACTCTATAAATAGTCTTTATTTATTCACCCTATGAATTCTAACAATTTTAAGTGGCTTGCTGAACAGATTAAAAACTGTCCCAAAATCAAAAAATGGAGAAAATATTTCCTACTTTTCTTGGTAATGTTAGGGGGTGAGGGAGAATGAGAAAGGAAAAGAGGCAATGTAATGTTTAATTAAATTTTGCTTAATCTCCTCTTGAAGCAATAAGTTACAATAGGTTGGAGATGCTCTCCCTCCTAATTTGCTGTTAAGTTTCATGATATACAGTTGAATTAATGATTGTTTATTTGCAGATGCAGTCAACTATCACACTACTTAGCACATTTTAGCACGTTACTCCAATTACAAGGTTTATTTTGTTTTACTTTTTGGGTTTTTTTGGTGTGTGCTTTAAATCTACTTACTGAATGGCTTCTGCAAACCCATCTGTGCGATGTGGAACGACAAGAGTTGGTGTGCTTGGGACTGTTCTGTCCTCATCATCAAAGAAGTGTTGCTGCTGGGAAAAAAGAGACTGGTATCATAGAATCATAGACTGGTTTGGGTTGAAAGGGACATTAAAGATCATCTAGCTTCAATCCCCCTTCCATAGGCAGGTCCTATCCAGTCTGGCTTTGAGAAGTCAAACACATCTACTAAGCCAAGTGAAAAGCTGGTTTGCTTTTTTGACATTGGCCAGCAAAACAAAGACACATGTTTAGCTCTAAAAAAGTTCTCATCTCATTTCAGACATCTAAACCTGAGGTCGGCATATGGATCACCCTTACAGGAGATAAAAAACCCACCACAAAATAAAACCCACAGACTTAGAGGGCACCCATCTTTCAAAGGATTTTTAGATACCTACTTCACGAGATTATCCTACAGTTGAAAATGTTACACCTGTCTGTTGACTACATGGGAATCTTACGGTGACTCATTCACAAACAGACAGGAACCATCTGTCTTAACGTGGATTGCTGTCATGTACCTACTGTATGGAATTTTTCAAATAATCTCTTGCCTATACTTTTGTGTCATTTACTCCTGCATTGCCTATAAAGCCATAAACCTTAGTTTCCTCTTCCCTCATCCTTCTCTCTATCTCCCTGTCTTCCTCCCATGTCTTTCAAACCTCTCCCCAAACACTCCTCCTTAAGCTCCCTCCCATGTGCTCACAGTTACTGTCCAAGCAAATAGGACTAGGCCCAGGTCTAAAAAGAAACCAAACAATGGGTACATGCAAACCAAGCAGAATCAAAAACTGAGCTTTTGATCTCAGAAAAGATTCTTTTTCAGTCAGTCTTGCATTTGTTTATCCAAATTTGGCTGTATTTGGCAGAAGAGTTTGAAATCAGTTGAAGGAGTCAGACAGAAGTTATAAATTAATTAACTTTGTTCTCTCAGAAGAGGCTGAAAAACTTATCCTCCTCAATAGTATATGAAACCACCTTGGACAAAACCAATTCAATCTCTTTCAAAAAGCTTTAGTTTCCTGGGACTTTCCTAGGATTTGCCTTCCCTCAATATAGAAATTAGGAGGGCTAAGATGTTATCTGCCAGGTTACACAAACCATCTCATGCTTTAAGTCAGTGGCTAGACTTCTGTAAAACACAAAACAAACCCCAAGAGTTATGAATATTCCCGTTGTTAGCAGTAGACTTGGGTACACTTACCATCCCACCTATGCCAGGAGTTAACTGAAGTCCACGCCCCACTGACTGTCTTCGAGTCATCTGGATTCTCTTTACAGGGAAGAAAAAGTGAAGTGGTGTGAATGTCTCTTTGGAATGTCAGCAACACATAATTGTTCCATTAGAGTCAAGCGAGCGGCAAAATGAGTAAGCATAACGGTTACATGTCAGTATACAACACTGCTCAGTACAAGCATCACACCTTGCAATAGCTACTCCAGATCTCAGATCTGCTGCCTGCTCTAACCATAAAGAACCATCATTCTGTACTTTTAAATTGGGGGCAAATGACATTAGTTTTTTTCTCAACTTTATACTTAGGTCAGAAAAGCTGAACACGAAACTACTGTGGCCCCAAACCTCTGAGCAAGTTAACACCTGAAGGTAATTTCATTTAGGGTATTTTTGCAACATTTAGGTTGTGATGTTTTCACTTACAAAATCTAGAGGTCTAAATCAAAGCATAAGCATGGATCAGGCACTGACTGTCAAAGCTTTGACTTGAAAATGAAGTGCAACATTCCTTTGTGCAACCTGCACTGGGGTTGACAGTAATAATAACCCATATAACCTGAGTTACAAACTGTTCAAGAAGTGCTTTTACAGTGGAAGTGTGAGCACTCACTGGCTGACACAACACTGGCATAATAGATTTGAAAGACAAATTTATCATCAGTGCTTTACTGCATTTAATGTTCCTTGTCCGGCCACAATCTGCAGGATGAGACATACTCAGTTTGCTCAGCTATCATCATTTACATGATGGGGGTTGGAAGGGACCTCTAGAGATCATCCAACCCAACCTCTGCTAAAACAGGGTTATCCACAGCAGCTTGCCCAGGATCCAGATGTCCAAGCAGGTCTGGAGTCTCTCCAGAGAAGGAGACTCCACCACCTCTCTCTGGGCAGCCTGCTCCAGGACTCCAGCACCCTCACAAAAATGTTTTCATCCTGTTCAGATGGAACCTGCTGGGTTCTGGTTTGTGCCCCTTGTGCTGTCACTATGCACTGCTGAAGAGCCTGGCTCCATCCTTTTGTCCCCTACTCTTTAGCTCTTGTTAAGCACTGATCAGATCCCCTCTCAGGTTGATCTCCTCCAGGCTAAACAGCCACAGGTGTCTCAGCCTTTCCTCCTCAGAAATGTTCCAGGCCCTTCATCATCTCTGTAGGATGCTACAAGAATACAATCTACTTTCACAATAGACAGAGTGCTTACACAGTTTCTATTTAGAAATCATAGAGTAATATTTTTCAGCATCTTCTGATCTGCTAGAGATAGTCCCTACCTGTACCGGTGGACCCAGCTCTTGAGGAGGAGCATGAATAGTTAGTCGTGGGGGCAGTGGATGTGGTGGTCTGCGTGGTGACTGTGGAGGCCGAGGAGCCTGTCTCTCTGAGGCAGATGATGGCTGCTGTTCTCTTGAACTTTCATGAGGAAAAGTGGACTCTGCAGCACTTGTACTCCCTTCTCCTAGAAGATACAAGAACACAGAGGAGTAAACTCATGCTCTCCAAACTAAACCGAAAATGAAGAGGTGAGTCTTCAAATTCTGCTGCCACATTAACAGACATTTTTGTCCTTGCAGGAGTGGGAACAGCTTAGTAATGTTAGATTAAATCATTTCAAAGGGGACTTGTGCCAGCTACATCAGCTCGGTACCAAAACAAACTACTGATGGCTCAAGTGCTGATTTAGAGAGAGGAGATTATATATACTGAGCAATAGCAACCAGAGCTCACAAGGTTTTCAAAGGACTGTTTCTATGAAATGTCCAAAAAAGAATCTGCACTTCAAGTTAATATAGAATCATGGAATAGTTTGGGTTGGAAAGGAACTTCAAAACTCATCTAGTCAGACCCCTCTGCAATCAGCAGGGACATCCCCTCAGCTAGATCAGGTTGCTCAGAGACCCATCAAACCTGACTTTGAATGTCAGGATCAGGCCTGCTGCACCTCTGATCTGGTCCGTAGCATTCTGCCTTATATTCTTACTGTGTATTTTAAACACATGCAAACCAGCTTCTACATTTCCCCCCCTTACTTTGAAGAAACATGGAATAACCATACCATTGTTTTGAGAATCTGCTGCTCTCTGGTTGCTTTCACCTCCTCCCATGCTTTCCTCAGTTTCTGTTCCAGGATCAGTACCATCAGCACCCTAAAAATACCCCAAACAAACTTAATATGACTTACCACTGAACAACTTATAGGCTGTGAACCTAACCCCAGTAAAACCTGTCTGAAAACCTTATGTTTCTGTAAACATGTAGAGTTCAATAGTTTTGCCTATGCACAAAGACAAGTATAAACGACGTAACTATAGACAATTCAAAATGATAATCACAAAGAGATCTCCAGCTTTGGAAGAAATTGCTTTAATAGCTTTGCAACTGCAGTATTTGCTGAAAATACTGTACTTCACATTTTCATTCAGCTCTCCTAAACATTCAAAGTTGATTTTTCTTGTGAGAAGATAGAAATGACTCTCATTTACAGGCAGTCCGAGTTTTCCAGAAGGAATTCATACTAAGAGATTCTCTTTCATGTACTCAGATCTGCGTGTATCAATTACAACACTGATTTATTCAAAGAAATGTAACAGGCTGTTAAGAGGGGTACAAAGCTCACCTCAGCATCGTCTGCTTCATATCCATCGTTACCATCAGCACTACCAGTTCCTTCGTTGCTGTCATCCCCTTCATCTCCCATCCCTGTGTCTTCATCATCATCTTCATCCTCCTCTTCCTCATCCTCATAGTCCTATAAGACCATAACAAAACCTTAAGGAGGTGTGGAAAGGGTAGTGGGATGCTGTCACATGTTGAAACAGTACCACTTCATGGTAGGTAGACTACATCTATCTACCACTACATTGACTAAATTAGTTCTGCACAGAGAGCATTATGCCCTTTATCGAAGAAAAAAATCATAAATGCAGTAGCTCAATAAGGTAATTCCATGCTGTACATACTTCCTGCTCGCCTTCGTTCTCTTCATCATCATCATCTTCATCATCACTATCAATTACAATGACATCATCCCTCTTGGACTGACCATCCTGAGATGAGGAAGTATTCTGCTGATCTGACTGAAGAGGTCCAAGATCTATTGGGATAGACTGGGAAGTTTCTTCATTATCCTCCATGGGTGTGTACTCTCCCTGTGTAACACCCTGTGAAAGACAAAGGTAAATCACCAGAGGAAACACTGTCCTTACTTCACATTCAGACAGAATGCTTGCCTGAGTACTTAGAGGGGCACTGAGCGCTCCACCAGCATGTGAGACTGGTGATGGGACAGTGAGAAGAGAATCCAATTCTGACCACAAGAGAAACATCAGTTCTCACTGTTTCTTAATAACTTATTAACAAAGAGAAGAGAGCACAAAAGAGTGTCACCAGTTGCCTACAGATAACTAAAAGACTCCTCAGGATCAATGATCAACCATCTCTCTCTTAACAGCAGCAACTCTGAGCTGCTGTTTAAGAGTACTTTTGGTCTGGAGAGGTAGTAACACAACCCCCATGGCAGCCAAACACAGAGCCAGAAAAAAGTCCTCCTGCTGTTCAGCATCTAGGTACACCCAAAACATCTGAACCAGATGTGGAAAATGTGATTGGAAGTGTTCAGAGAGAAAAAAAAATGCATCAGAGAGAGTCCTCTACAACCTCTTTTTACCCAAAGGAACCAGGACTCTACCAAGTACATTTTGTACCATTCAAGACTCCTGTTTTAGGTATGACCATAGGGTGGATTAGGTTGGAAGGGACCCCAGAGACCATCTACTCCAACCTCCCTGCCATGAGCAGGGATGCCTCTCAACTGGAGTTGGTTGCCCAAGGCCTCATCCAACATAGCCTTAAACACCTCCAGGGAGGGGGCATCCACAAGCTCCCTAGGCAGCCTATTCCAGCAACTCACTACTCTCATACTCAAGAGCTCCTTCCTAAGATCCACTTTAAACCTAATCTCCCTCATCTTAAAACTGTTCCCTTGTCCTGCTGCTAGACACCCTCTGCAGTCTTTTTGTAGGTTCATCTCAGGTATTAGAAGGCAGTCCTAAGGTCCCCCTGGAGTCTTCTCCAGGCTGAACAACCCCAGCTCCCTCAGTCTATCCTCACAGCAAAGGTGCTCCAGCCCTTGGATCATCTTTGTGGCCCTCCTCTGGACTTGCTCTAACAGCTGCCTCTTTCTTATGTTGAGCACACCAGAACTGGACTCAGTACCTGAGGTGGGGTCTCACAAGAGCAAAAGGGCAGAATCACCTCTCCTGACCTGCTGGCCGCACCGGTTCCTGATGCAGCCTAGGATAGTTTGCTAACTAGCTTCTGTTACTTCCTGACCAACATGTCACTTCAATGTTGAAAATGGTTGTCCAGGGGCAGCACTGGAATAATCATATTAAGTACCAGAATTGTTAATTAAAGAAGGTTTAAAGATACCTGTGGAGTGGAAAGCATGTTGTTGGGATTTCATGGGGAGCAAAATATTTGTCATACCCTTTAAACATGCGAGGGACACGTGAGGAAAAATGACTGACTCAGTACCCAGCACTTAAAAGAAAAAAATTGATTCCACGGCTCCACATGAGGTTAGGGAATTGCCATAACACTTTTGCTCATTTCTGAGCGAAGGAGATTCATGATTTTCACTTATATTTGGTTTTCTTAACACCGCTACAATGGGCATTTCCCAGAACCAGAACAAAATCAACTTCTACTGCTTTATCACATTGTGACTCATCTAACATTAAGCTTGCTCAAGGACTTCTCAAACCTTTATGTGAAAGCAAAGCCAAAAACCAAAGAGAAGTGAAAACTAACTCCATTTGAAGCCTGTGCTTCATTTTAACCTCTGCATCTCAGTTTCACTGTATCAATGTGGACTTGTGGATACTTGACTTCTAAAGCAACACATCACATTAAAAATCAAAATTGCAAAGCTTCATTAACATTCCAAACTTTACTTCTATAGGTAGTACAGTTAAATTTCAGTATCTATCCTTGAACACAAGAAGTCTGAACTTTAAACGGTTGTAAGCGGTTTCCAGTGGAAAACTGCAATATCCAATGGGAGATTTCATTTCTGAGTTGGAAATAAAAAAGACAGCTATTTTTGCTGAAATTAAATATTTTTCTTCACAAATATGCTTACCTCTCCAATTGAGTCCTGTGAGTCTTGATTGTATGCTTGAGCTTCTACTTCCCCATCAGTGCTCTCTTCTGCTGTCACTTCCTCCTGAAAGAACAGACATCCTTCTTGTTTAAAACACATCACTAACCCTAAAGTTTGGTTCTTCAACACATTTGGAGATATTTAACTGTATAAAAACAGATTATGAGCAATATTGTGTTTCCCTTTTATTATAATTCTTTAGCTCTGCTTTTGTCTAGCACTGCAGATTTCTCTGCCTTGGAGAAACACAATTTCTCCAGCTCACTCTGCTGGAACTCAGTGTCTTTAAATCTTTTCAGCACAGAAAAAGAATACAAGAATCTCAGTATCATGGGGGCTGGAAGGGACCACTAGAAATCATCTAATCACCTACTAAAGCAGGGTCATCCATAGCAGGTTGCCCAGGATCACAGTATCTAGGCAGGTTTGGAATCTCTCCAAAGAAGGAAGGTCAACAACCTCTCTGAGCAGCCTGTTCCAGGGCTCCAGCACCCTCACACCAAAGAAGTTTCTCCTCCTGTTTTGGTGGAATCTCCTGTGTTCCAATTTGTGTCCACTGCTCCTTGTTCTCTTACTGGGCACCAACGAAGAGCCCAGCTCCATCCTCTTGCCTTCCCCCGTGCCCCCAGCTCTTGCTAGGCATTAAGATCCCCTCTCAGGTTGCTCTTCTGCAAGCTTAACAGCCCTAGGTTTCTCAACCTTTCTTCCACATGACTCTCTCCAGTCCTTCCTTGTCTCTCTAACCAGGGAGCCCAGAACTAGACCTAGTACTCAAGATGTGTCCTCACTAGGGCAGAATTGAGGGGGAGGAGAACTTTGCTCAACCTGCTGTTCACACTCTTAATGCACACTAACAACCCTTGAGGTTTCCCATTCCACCTCCATCCTCTCAGCTAAGTGGTACTTGCCCCCTTCTATTATATAACATCCCTCTTACAGAGTTTCTAAAACACCTTGACTTCTTTAACACATTTTATTAGTTGCCTGCTGTGAAGTTCTGTCTCAAGCTCATTCCTTTTTTTTGCAGGATATCTCAATTCCCTCATGCCAGTGTTTCACGTGTACCTCAAGGGACTTGTTTTTGCTTCCTTGGTATCTAGTCAAGCACTCCGCATGTTAACTGTAGGTAACAAGATGCCAGACCACAGTGAAAAATGTTTTAACATCTTCCTCCGCAATGCTAGGATGGCTCTCTCTCCCCCATCCTACAGATAGAATGGTTTGGGTTGGAAGAGACATTGAAGATGATCTAATTCCAGCATCCCTGCCACAGACAGAGACACTCTTCATTAGACCAGGTTGCTCAAGGCCTCATCCAACCTGGTCTTACTCACTCAATAGGTATAACTCTTGCCCTTTGTTGATACCCAGACTTTCAAAGGCGCGTTAGCAGAATTCTATATTCTTACAAACCTCAGGTCCAACTCTCTGTATGCTTCTCAGCTTCTTTGGAATAGGTACATCCACTGTTTCCTCTGAAATCTGGTCTGAGTTTTCCACGGTGTTATCTTCTTCTTCCTCTCTTGGACGTTTAGACAGTGAAGAACTCGGGGTAGCTGAAACTTAAAAGAGCCTCCCTGTTACTTTCAGAACAAGAATGTATGAAACAAAAAAAATCAAAAAGGTCAGATTTTACTCTGGAACCTATCTGACCCAAATTCAGGGTACAACTAGAACGTTTTTCCTGCTATCTTTGCTTCTGGAAAGTATACCTAAAAGTATAACAAAGTATCAGCTGAGAAACAAAAATACAGCTTACAAACAGTGTTATTTTGGGGAATAAACACCATAATCTATGCTGTGTGCAACAGGGTATCACGGGGAGTAGTTTTTCTGTATATCACATTCCACCTTAAGTAGCTTGCACATAACACCTGAAATTAACCTTTCTCCAACTGTACCAGGGAAGTAGAGGAAGCAAGTCCTGTGCTGCTCTGAATAGATAAACAAACATGTGAGACTTCATTTTCTATTTGAAAGAATGCAGTGATAACCACATTTCAGAGGTACCATTTCTGAATCCAAGAAAGGAGTCTAACGTAAGTCTATAAAACATGCAATACACTAAAAAGGGAGAGGGAAAATAGCAAATTCTTTTGCTGAAGTGAGTCTTGGTTCAAAGGAACTATTCAAGAAGTTAGGCTTGTAAAATAAAACCAACCTGTACCAAACACTGCTGTAGAAGTGGAGGGTCTCTCTATCTGAGAGCTCTGTACAACTTCTACAATGGTAGGGGATGGCTCCTGAGTAGCAGGTTCAATTTGAGGATGACTCTGCTGAGTGGGCTGCACAAAAGCAGTTGCTTGTGTCTGCTGCTGAACAGTCAAGATGGACTGAGAGAGAGAAGTCTGAACATTAGGGCTGGTGGAACGCACAGACCCACTGGTGCTCCCGAAGACTGGAACATGCTCCACAGGGCCTTCTGACTGCATAGCTGAAAGGCAAACAGAAGCACATTCAACTGTCTTCACATTACCTAGTACAGTTCGCATTCTCCATTTCAGAATGCCCTAGAGAATCAGGTTCACTGTTTTGCAGCTTGAGTTGCTTATACCCATCTTCAGGTGAGGAGTCATCAACTCTGTGTCAAGAGTGGTCATAAACAGTGCAATACTCAGAGAGGTGCAGGGACAATAAAACTGGAGGATGCAAAAGAGCAGCAAGCTGGTATGGAGGAAAGATCCACAATGAACTAAATGGCCACATAAAATTATCCAATCTGTCTCAGGTGAGTTTGATTCTGCTATAAGCACAGATTGTTATTCCTGGGGGTGAATCAGCATTAAGTATGATACAAGCCAGTTTAGAGTTTTCCCTCACAACTTAGCATGGGGAAGCAATGCCCTGCAGTGCTCCAAGCTTGGGAGGAGTGGCTGGAAAGCTGTTTGACAGAAAAGGACCTGAGGGTGTTGGCTGACAGCCATCCCAACATGAGCTAGCTGTGTCCAGATGGCCAAGAAGGCCAAGAGCACCATGTCATGGATCAGCAAGAGTGAGGCCAGCAGGACAAGGGAAGTGATTGTCCTCCTGTACTGGGTCACACCTTGAATAGAGAATTCAGTTTTGGGTCACTCACTCCAAGAAGGATATTGTGGTGCTGGAGCATGTCAGTGAAAGGACAGTGAAGCTGGTGAAGGGTCTGGAGAACAGGTCTGGTGAGGAGCAGCTGAGGCAGTGCTAGGTTAATGGTTGGATTGGATGATCTTAAATGGTCTTTTCTGAGCAAAATCATTCTGTGATTCCATGATCTCGGGTACAGTCAAACTAACAATTACAGAGATTCTGAGGCAAAAGTAGCATTTATGATTGCAGATCCCAGCACCATACTGAAATGCTCACCTTCTTGAGTCTCCACCTGTGTTGTAGGCATGACTGTGGCTGTTGGAGTAGTGGTGGGATTAGTGACTGTTGCAGGAGTAACCATCGGACGGATGCTGGCCCTCGGGGTAGATTTATTCCCAGCTATTGCAGCAGCAGTCACTTTACTTGGAGTTGACACAACAGGAGTTGGTTTAATATTTGCTGTTGGTGGATCTGAAGTGCTAGCACTGAAAAATAGGATACTGGTTTCATCCTGGTGGCACAGAAAGGGGACTTGAAAAACACCACATGTAAATATACGATCATAGATAGAAGTATTAATTTTTAGAGGTTTATAATTTAAATGCCTGTAAAGAGAATAAATTGTTCAAAATTTGTTTAAAAAGATAAAAAGAGAGACTCATGATGTCATCAGTAGCACTCTGTCCAGCTTAGAGTTCTGACAGGTTTCTTCAAAGGGAATCAACTAGAAATCTGTGAGCAGGTCAAAAGGAACAGTGCACAGTTCATGCTATGACCTGCGCTGAGTCTTTACTACAGTGAGCAACACATCTTACATTAAAATCAACTGATGTGCTTCTTACAGCGCAATATCATCTCTTGACTGAGACAAGGATCAGTCACACTTTTGAAAGCCAGGCTTTCAGAATGCTTTCTAAAGGATGCTGTCCTAAAAACTGAAAGGAAATGTCCTTAGTAAAACAGTAATATTTCCCATTTAAAAGCTTATTTGACTACTTAATCTCTATCAAGAGTGACTATGTATTTAGTCTGCTTTTTGTGCTCGAGATTCTTGCATCCCCCAAAACGGAAAGGATAAAAGGCAACAACCAAAACTGAACAACTTCAAGAACCTTGAAGTCTGAAAACATCTAAAAAATTTTTTATGCTTCTCAGATACCATGCTCCTGGTGGTTAATACAACAACAGGTGAAAAGCTTGACTGATTAAGTCTAGCTGAGAAAACAGGAGGAACCTGTGTCAATCTTCAGAGCTGCATAAGAGAAACTGAAAAGTCATCAGTTTATTAAAAAGATAAAGACAAAATCAAGAAAGGTCAACAACAGAACTGCAAAAGCCCTGAATTCTTCAACTCACATTCCTCTTTCACCTGAAGCTGGAGTCGACTTGAGTGAGATTTGCCTCTGCTGTTCTGGGACCTGTTGAGTAAGAAACAGAAATTACCATGCCATGTGCACATGAATGAGCCATGTGGTAAAATACTTCAGCAGGCAGATCACTAACAGCTGCTTCTCTAACAGACTTGCTATGGTATCTAGTCATGACTGGTGCACTACGATTGGTGCAAATTCTGACACAAACCATCCCAGTCATACTGAGCATGCAAACCAATTCAATCATTCCAAGGCATTTTCTGAAGCTGCAGAGGCAACAGCAAGCAGAACACATTACCATGAAATCACAGAATGGTCTGGGTTGGAAAGGACCATGGGCAGAGACATCTCCTACTACAACAGGTGGCTCAAGATCCCATACAATCTACTCTTGAACAGAAGGCTTGGAGCTTCCACAACTTCTCTGGGAAACCTATTCCAGTGCCTTATCGACCTCATGGGGAAGATTTTCCTCCTAATGTCTAATCAAAATTGAACTTCCAGTTTGAAGCCATCACCCCTGGTCCTCCATGCCTTTGGAAGAAGTCCCTCTCCTGTTCTTCTGTAGCACTCTTTCTAATACTAGAAGGCTGCTGTAATCTCTGCCTGGATCCTTTACTTCTCCAGGCTGAACAATCCCAACTCTCTCAGCCTGGCCTCACGACAGAGGGCTTCCACCCTCCCATCACTACTGTGGCCTCCTCTAGCCCTACTCCAACAGGTCCATGTCTCTCCTAAGCTGAGGACTTCAGAGCTGGCCCCAGCACTGCAGGTGGGGTCTCAGCAGAGTGGAGCAGTGGGGCAGAATCCTCTCCCTCCACCTGCTGTCCATTTTTCTGGGGCTCAGCTCAGGACACAGCTGGCTCTGGGCTGGGAGTGCATGGTGTTGGCTCATGTCCAGATCTGCACCCATGAGCACCCCCAAGTCCCTCTCCACAGGGCTGCTCTCCATCCACTCTCTGACCAGCCTGTATCTGTGACTGGCATAGCCCTGACAGTTTTAGATTAGGTTCTGAATTCTTAAAGCTAACATATATTTCCAAAACCAGGAACAGAATTGGAATAGTGCAGTTTGCTGAGGTCATTTTTTTTTCCTTTGCCATGAGACACAGAAGCTGTCTCCTCTAAGGCAGCAAGCTACAAAGGGGTTTGTACCTTGTTTGTAGACTCTGGTGGCTCATCTCGCTGCTCATGGTGTCGCTCTTGCTGTTCTCTAAGCTCTCTTTCCAAGCGGCAGATTCGACCTTCGTACTGCGATTTGAGGGCACTCATCCGCACCTCCAATTCAGTCTTTTGCTCCTCTAATGAGCTGCTTTTCTGCTTCCACTCTTCATTCTCTTTTGTGAGCTGTTCCTTTGTACCTAATTAAGCACAAAAAAAAAAATCAGTCTTGCTGCTGAAAGTTGCCGGCAAAATCTTTGTGTGCTGAATACCTGCTGCTTTAATAAGTTACAGAAGGATTATAAAATCCTTCACAGAATTTCAGTTAAAAGGAACCTTCAAAGGTCATCTTGTCCAGCCCCCTGCAGTCAGAAAGGACACCTGCAACTACAACAGGTTGCTCAGAGCCCCAACCAATCTAACTTGGAATAGTTCCAAGGACGGGAGATCTCCCACCCCTCTACGCAATCTGGGTCAGGGTTTCACTATCTTTGGTGTCACGTATCTCTTCCTTCTCTCCAGACTAAATCTCCCTCTTTTAGATTCAAAACATCATCCCTCGTCCTGTCACAACAGGCACAAAAGAGTGTCCACAGCTTTCTGACAGATCCCCTTCAAACGTCAAAGGAGCTCTCAGAGCCAATTTTAACTTCTGCATACCAGTTTTCTATTTAATTTCAATTAAATAAAATTAATGGATAGAGATTAAAAAAAAATAATCAAGAAGCAGTCACAAATGAACAATCAGTTTTCAGCATGCTCTTACATTGTGATTCCCCCTAACACCAATTAAAACTAGAGCAGGCAGTCTGTTCTGCAGCTGCAGATTCAGGGAAGACACCACACAAAGGGAGAATTACCTGAGGTATTACTATGGTCAAACTGCTCTAATCAACAGAAGGATAAAAAAAAATAAAATACAGGAGTTATGATACCGGTTGGCAAAAACTCAGCAGTACTTACTTTAGCTCTAGTGTAAAGCTAACTATATATACTTTTACCATCTCCTGAAGAAATGAAAAGCTAAGTTTTAGAACAATTCCTGTAACATGCACTCAAAAAAACTTAAGTAAAATATGAAGTGGGCCATATGTACCCAAGTGCTTTAAATGCTTTTCCATTAAAATCATGAAAATTTCAAATGGAAGAAGACATATATTTAGGACAAGAAAAAATCTTGTAATACCAGCTAACTGTGCAATTTTCTGCTTGGCTGCAAGCAAAGTCTTCCTGGTTTTCTCTTCCTTCTCAGTGATCTGCTGCCTGAGCTGCTCCTCCTGCGTTGTCTTCTCTTGCAGATCTTGATGGAAACGAGCAAGTTCTGATTGTAGCTGGGTTATCTGCTCCTGCAGAGTTCTGACTTCTGTCTCCTTTTCTGTTATAGTCTAGAGAGGTAGAGGAGAGAGGAAGGGAAGGGGAGAGAGATTGTGAAGAAGAGAGAAGTGGGAATGTTGCAATTATCAGCCACAGCTAGCTACATTGGCAGATGTATAGTCTAACAAGCTTTAAATATCTGGTATTAGCTGGCCACTGTACTAAGGCTAAAAGGCTTCAAATCCACTACAGTCCAACACTCCCTGAATGCAGAAGCTGAGAACAGCATTCTCTTTCCCACTTATTTATCTGCAGCAACACACAGGATTTAAACCAGCTTTAAGGCTCTTCTTTCCCAATGAGGTAGAGGCACAAACAGTTCACTTTGCATATTTATCTGTGGACAGGTATATGCCCTCCCACAGAGAAAAACCTCTCACTCTCTTCACTGTTACTGAAGATTGAATAGAGTATGGTACTCTTAAACTGTTCACTGTTCTCACCTTCTGTAAACTTTCAACCTGAGCCTCCAAACTCTTTGTCTTCACTTCAGCTTGACTAAGTGCGTCTTTTAGCTCTTGCACTTCCTGGGCAGAAACTTGTTCTTCTTTTTGTTCTACCAAGGGCTGCGTTGATGCTTCAGCAACCATCTGAAACACATTAGGAGATACTAGGCTAAAGAGTACTATCTGTTTTGAATGCACAAACACAAAGAATATCAGTCAGATTATACATGACTCTAGATGAAAATACACCTCTTTTAATCTACTTTTACTTTGTTTGCAAAGAAATTCTACCTACCTTATCATGCTGTGCTTTCAGCTCCTCATACTGAGTCTTGTACCTGCGCCCGATTTTCTTCACCTGTGTTATAGTTTTCACTTTTTCTTGTATGTCGGCCACTTTAGCATCTAGTTCTTTCTGCAAAGTATCCTTTTCTGTTCTTATTTTAGTTACTTCCTCCTTCAGGCTCTGCACAAGATTCTGGTTTGTAGTCAAGGATGCATTAGTCCTTATTAACAAGAGATGAAAGGAAGAGGCAGATGAGAAGTTTGAAACAACAAATACATTTCAGTATTGCTCATTTATCTAGTATCACAGACACTATCTGCAGACAAGTACGTTGTCTAGCATTTTGCAATGTAAATATTTAGAGAATGTAAATTATTCTACAACATATTAAACTAAGTTCAGCTAAAAGACAGCTTCCAAACAATTCTCACTTCGTTTCACATGTATATTATCAAAATACAACAAGAATATCAGAAGTTTCATAGTTAGACAGATACAATACTGAGATAAAGCAAGAAGAGAAGATACTTCTCCCAAAATAACTAGCAAAAGGATGAGAGGAAATTTAAATTCAGTTTTGGTGCCTCCAACACAAGAGGGACATGGCACTGCTAGAGTGGGTCCAGGAGGGCCACCAAGATGATCAGAGGGCTGGAGAACCTACCCTATGGGAACAAGCTGAGAGAGCTGGGGCTGATCAGTCTGGAGAACAGACAGCTCTGGGGCGACCTTATGGCAGCCTTCCAAGTACCTGAAAGGGGCTACAAGAAAGCTGGGGAGGGACTTGTACAAGGCCTGGAAGTGACAGGATGAGAGGGAATAGCCTTAAGCTTCAATAAGGGAGATTTAGACTGGAGATTAAAAAAAAATGCTTTAGCATGAGAGTGGTGAGACACTGGAACAGGTTGCCCAGGGAGGCTGTGGATGCCCCCTCCCTGGAGGTGTTCAAGGCCAGACTGGATGAGACCTTGAGCAATCTGGTCTAGTGAAAGGTGACCCTCCCCATAGCAGGGAGGTTGGAACTGGAAAAGACCTTACAGATCATCTAATCTGAACCATTCTATGCATCAATGAATTAAGAAATTAAACTTCTAGATACAGCTTGATTTAAAATATTTCACTCTGTACAAAAGCCTTTTTCTAGCTAACTAATACCATACCTGGCTATTTCTGCTTTTAACCTTCCTGTTTCTTCGCTCATTTGTTGTATACGCTTGGTGTTTGCTTCCTTCTCTGAGAGCAGTTTCCGATACTCTTCTAGATCAGTGTCCTTCTTTTGACTCAATAAATGCTGGAAGGGAGAGAAAGCAGTTTGTATTTTCAGAATATGATTATAGTTCCACCCAGGAGAATCTCTTTCAAATTGAGCTACTGCTTGTGCTTTTCGATTTGGAATGCCTATGAATTAGAACAGCCAGTTTTGAAGCTGCACATACAGTATTTTATCATTCAGCTACATTTCTTAGTTTGCTGTTTTTAAGAAAATATACAGTTTTTTAAAGGTGTTTGGGTTATTTTGGTGGTATTTTCATAACGTCTTTGAAAACATGCATTCCTCACCTGAGTCCGAGCTTTCCAGCGTTTAACATCTTCTTCCAACAGCTTTTTCTCTGCCTGTAACATTCCACTTTTCTCACTCAGCTCAGCATTAGATTCTTGTAGAGGCAGAATGTCTGCTTCAAGCTTGCGTACCTGAAAACAGACAACTGGGGATTAAGCTCTTTGGATCTTGTAAGATCTCAGAGAAAAGAAATGGAATTGAAGAACAACTAAATTATATGGAGACAAGAAAATGGAATATGAGAGGCCTTGAAAAATGACAGTCAGAGGGACAGAGGCAGCAACATCAACACCCCCAGAAAGTCCTGATGTAGCTTCTTCATCTCTGTCTTTCAGTGAGCAGATAAGGGCAGGGAGAATAAGAAGCAGGAGCAGAGAACGATCCTACAGTGAGAAAGGCTGTAGGTACAACTTCACGATCCTGGATTCTCAATCTTTGTACTTTGGTATAAGAAAG
This sequence comes from Eubucco bourcierii, assembly GCA_013396675.1. Taxonomy (NCBI): domain Eukaryota; kingdom Metazoa; phylum Chordata; class Aves; order Piciformes; family Ramphastidae; genus Eubucco; species Eubucco bourcierii. The sequence goes on from VWZE01024890.1 coordinate 34,052, forward strand.
AGATTAGATGCCAAGGACACTGTGCTGGGTTCCATTACACTAACTGGTGTGTAGAAATGGGAAGAGGCATTATCTCCCTTTTAAATTCTTCAGAAAGTTGTACTCTGCTTTGTAGGTTTTCCCATGCCAGTTTTCACTTACCTGCTACTGATATCCTTGTAACTGGTATATCTCTAGCCAAGGATTCATAGATTCATCCTGGTTGGAAAAGACCTTTAAGATCATCAAGCCAAACCACTAAACCAGGTTGCCACTAAACCATGTCCCTCAGCACATCTACACTCAGCTTTTCAAATCCTTCAGGGATGAGGACTCCTTCCAGGGCTTGACAGCCCTTTTGGGGAAAAAAAATCCTTCCCGATTTCCAAGACAAACCTCTCCTAGCACAACTTTGGGCTGTTTCCTCTTGTCCTATCACTTGTTGCCGAAGCAGATTTTCAGTCTCATTTAAATGAAACCGAACTTCAAACTTTCTGATGTTCTATGTGAACCCATGTCTTCACAAATTCTAAATGGAGTTTCCTCTTTTATGTGTGATGCAAAGGATAAATCACCATTTAAATAAATTCATTTATTGTAATTAGCAATGGTATATGCAGACAGTAACAGAACAGCTGGAATATCTGAATGATACCTGGACAGATGGGCAGAGTCCAACGGGATGGCATTCAATAAATCCAAGTGCCGGGTGCTGCACTTTGGCCACAACAACCCCATGCAGAGCTACAGGCTGGGGTGGGAGTGGCTGGAGAGCAGCCAAACAGAAAGGGATCTAGGGGTGCTGACTGACACCCACCTGAACATGAGCCAGCAGTGTGCCCAGGTGGCCAAGAAGGCCAACGGCATCCTGGCCTGCATCAGCAATAGTGTGGCCAGCAGGAGCAGGGAGGTCATCCTCCCCCTGTACTCTGCACTGGTTAGGCCACACCTTGAGTACTGTGTCCAGTTCTGGGTCCCTCAACTTAAGAAGGACATTGAGGTGCTTGAGCGTGTCCAGAGAAGAGCAACGAGGCTGGTGAGAGGTCTCAAGCACAAGCCCTATGAAGTGAGGCTGAGGGAGCTGGGATTGTTTAGCCTGGAGAAGAGGAGGCTCAGGGGGGACCTTATTGCTGTCTACAACTACCTGAAGGGTGGTTGTAGCCAGGGGGAGGTTACCTTCTTCTCTCAGGCAACCAGCACCAGAACAAGAGGACTCAGTCTCAAGCTGTGCCAGGGGAAGTTTAGGCTGGAGGTGAGGAGAAAGTTCTTCACTGAGAGAGTCACTGGCTACTGGAATGGGCTGCCCAGGGAGGTGGTGGAGTCACCGTTGCTGGAGGTGTTCAAGGCAGGTTTGGACGTGGCACTTGGTGCCATGGTCTAGTCTTGAGGTCTGTGGTGATGGGTTGGACTTGATGATCTTTGAGGTCTCTTCCAACCCTGGTGATACTGTGATATAACTGAACCTCAGCACTAACCTTTGCTTGAATTTGTTGCAGCTCTTGTTCTAGCCTCTCCTTCTCTTCTCTTAGCATCTTGTTGGTTTCTATCAGTACATTCATTGTCTCAGTTTTCTTCATTAATTCTTCATGCTGTGCAATGGTTTTTGCTGTTACCTTTCAAAAAGATTTAAGTCAGTTATTAATTTTGTTTGCTGTATATATATTCTTACCTGGATCTGGCACAACACCATCTTGAAAAGCCATGGTAGCACTCTTTGTCTCACAAGTACATACAAAACAAGTAAATATTTTTAATGAAATGAGAGAGAGGAAAAAAAAAGCCCTGAGAGAAATTATCTTTATTTTCGCTATTTATGTGATTCTGGGATTGCCACACTGCTTCACTGGACTCTGAACAAAATTCTTCATTTGGCTACAAGGCAACCTCAGTTTAAAAGCTTCCACTTCTTCTAGAACTTAATTTCTGGGCATGAGCAGCATACACAAAGAGCAGAATGGAGAGAATAGCCCTCTCTACTTAAGAGAAATAATAAGCAATAATATCTAACCATACCTGCACCTTCTCTCTCTCAGCATTGAGACTGTCCTGGAGTTCCTGGAGTTCCCTTTCCAGGTGCTCCACTCTCTGACGGTAACGCAAACTCTCCACCTGAGCCACCTCAAACCTAGTTTCTGCAATCTCCTTTTCACGGCGTATGAATCTGCAGTAACAGAACAAACACATCAACAGAAATGCAAGACAAAGCATTCTGAGTTCAAACATTGTACATCAGAAGGTCTACTAAGTGCAGAAAGCAGTTTAGAAAGATCAGAAAGAAAATGAAAGTTAAAAGATTCTGGAAGATCTACATAACCTCCCTAAAAACAATGAAGTAAGTCTCTGTGAGACTTTATTGCCAGTCACATTTGCTAAAATCTTATTCAGCTTCCTGTCATAACTGACTCATCTTTTTCCTAGGAGCTGAAAGAAATCTCGTCTACTGATGCAGAACAACCACCTCCTACCCAGCAAAAAAGTGCTGAAGTTTTATATATTGTTCTTCAAATACCAAGTCATACAGAAATATTTAATTTGGCAACTAACAGATAATCCCCGAGATGCCCAGAGCTAAATTTACCGAAGAATTTCTAAGATCTGTTCCTGAGATTTGCCTTCCTCATTAAGAGAAACATTTGCTGCAGCTGGCATGGCTTCTTTCATAGAAGTCACCATCTTATCACTCAGACTCTCCAGTTGTTCATGCAACAATCGATTTTGCTTTTCCAAATCTTCACAGCGGGATGCCAGCTTTGAAGATTCATCCTACAAGAAAAATTATTCAAAGGTTGTGAATTCTGTGGCTGAATTTCTGTTAGCTTCAGTAAAGTTTTCTTCAGCTCTCAAACTAAGTCATACCTTGATCATTCTCTCTCTCTCTTCCCAGGAGGCTTTGCTCTCTAACAATTCAGACTCAGCTTTCCGAGCAGCTTCCTCTAGCTGCTGCCTCACTGCTGTGTTCTTGGCAACTTGCTCTTTGATAGCCTGTAACGCTTCAACATCGGCAGCGTGAAGCATTAATTCCCGCTCGTATTTATTCTGAGCTTCAGAAGCCATCTTGGCCTGCAGGAAAATACAGCAAATAGATTCTGTACCTTTAATGTACAATGAGATTCTCAAATTCTAGGTAGGATCAACAACCACTAAATAAAACAAAAATTGTTGGCCAAAGCCTCTGTCATTCTCAAGGGAAAAAATAAGGATAAGCTTAGAACAGTTCCCTCAAAGAAATTACAATTGTTGAGAAAAATTAGAATTTAAACCATTTTCTTAGAGTGGCTAACAGGACACACTATCACCATCCTGTAAGCACCATCCCTGGAAGGATTTAGACGGCAAAAAAGCATTGGTGACAAGGGACGGAAGAAGAAATGGCCTGAAGTTGTGACAGAGGAGGTTTGTGGTGGACATTAGGTAGAATTTCTAATGCCTGGACTCACTCCTGCATGACCTGCCCTAGATGAGCCCGCTCTGGTAGGGGGACTTTATCTTCTGAGGTTGCTTCTAACCCATGTCATCCTGTGATTCTGTGTGGTTTCTTCCCCAAAAGGGCTGTCAAGCCCTGGAAGGAGTCCCCCATCCCTCGGGGCTTTGAAAAACCATGCAGATATGGTGCTGAGGGACACAGTTTAGGAGCAGACTTGGGAATGCTGGGTTAGTGGTTGACTTGATGATCTTAAAAGGTCCTTTCCAACCAAAATGATTCTATGATTCTATAGTTTCTCCATAATCAAACCTCTTGCTATAGATTCTGTAGGGATAATAGGCAGGTATTAGACTAAAAACATTCACTTGTTACCTCTACATGTGAATGAGCAAAGAAATTTACTGCACGAGGTTAAAAAGCTAAGGCCATAGTAATAAAAATAGGTAAATACTTGTCTACTACATTTTGGTTTGGATAAAACAACAGCCAAAAGTTTTTCTACACCCTGTACACTGATCAGTGTTGTTAGAATCCTGACTTGTAGAAAAATCCATCCCCTTTATAAACAGTTGGTAACAAGAAAAACTTACTAGGTGCTAGTGAATACCACCATGTTGTCCCAGTTTCAAAAGATTATAGTTATGTTTGGATATTTTCCTCATTGTCCTGCTGTGAGAATTCAGTTTTCTTTTTTGCTCCCTCAGGAGACTGAGGTGGCAAATCATTAAAATGAGTTAAGCATATTCCTCAATCACAGATCTTGCTAACTATGATCCACTGCATCTTCTGTTGTTTTCCTTAAATGTGACACAAACTGTGCTTGAAGCACAACTTTATATTCAACGTCAGTTTAGCTGATACTAGTTTGATCAGGCATAAAAATGAAGCATTAAATGAGCAGCTGTTCACAACATAAAGATGCTCTTACAGCACTTTTCTTGGCTCACAAGTCTCTGATTAGCAGTACTACCTTTAAAAATCTTGAGTTCAATTGAAAAACAATAAAAAACTAACATCCAGTTTACTACCTCTGACTAAAACAGGCAAATGTTAAAACATACTTGTTCCTGGCAGTCACGTCGGGCTTGTTGTTCATTACTGAGAGCTGTGCTGGCTCTCTGAAGGGCTTCCTGAACTTCTGACTGCACAGTTGAGAGACTCTTCTTTAGTTCTGATAGCTATGGTAACGAGGGAACAAGAAAAACAAACACAAGAACAAAACCAAGACTAAGAGGAAGTTTTTTTACAGGTTTTGAATACAGACAGTCCTGAGTAATGTGGAACTGGAGGGTGGTTATTGCATTATTTGAATCCAAAGAGAAATACCGTCAGTATTTTGACAGAATACATAGAGCTCTTCCCTGGTAAAAGCATACTCCTGTTCTTTCAGATTTGAGCAGGTAGTAACTCCAGCTGCAGTCAGCCTACTTCTTTTAACTCCAGTAAGAACCCAAATATAAACTAGACAAATAAGGCCACAGACGACTCTGGTTTCAAAAGTACTCGTAGCATTTCAAAACAGCCTATAACTCACAAAGAGTTTTCTGAAAACTCTCTCTCTTCCTCCAGCTTTTTATACTCTAAGTTGCTCAAAGTTCAGGAAGATATTGACTGCTTTAAATACACAATTACGCTAAACAAACTGGTAAGGTTCATGCACTACTCACATTTGGCAACCTCTTACATATTCAGTTCACCTTTTGCACATCCTGAAAGATTTTGTTTTGGATACTACTATAATGCAAAAGCAAACTGGGAGTTTTAAGGATTCTGAAACAGCAGATTCTTGTGGACTCTCCACAAGAGAGTTTAAGGGAGGGGACATCCAGTGCATACCTGTTGTTCCATATTCTCCAAGGCTTTACGCTTCTCCTCTTGTAGTTCTTGCTTTTCTTTCTCTGACTCCATCAGCTTCTTCTCTAGCTGTGCTTGATACTCTGAAGATTCCTTTAGACGAGCTTCGACTGTTGCACGGACTTCCTCTGTCACCTTCATTAAAATCCATTACAATAGATCATTTTTTTCCCCTTTAAATACAGCATTCTAATGTGAAAACAGTTTTTCAATAACCACTTATAGCCAGAAAAAGAATTCTCAAGATCTCATTAAGAACAACATTGAAAATGTGGAGAACCACAAAGAGAGCTGAGGTTTTTTTTTCTTTTCCCTTCGAAGCTGCAGTAGCTAATGAAGTACAATTAAGAGAAGTTTAAGGTGACTGCACTTGAATGTGCAATACCCAGGAAATCTTTTTACTGCACACTAGGATCTGTAATATTGTTAAAACATATCAAGCCACAATGAAGTTCCTATAGTAAAAGAAGACAGAAAAAATAGATACTAGACAAACAGCTCTCCAGTATCTACTGATACACTAACTTCAGCAGAAAATGAGAATTTTGTTTCCTCAATTTGTCCTCTTTCATATGCTGAACAGCTTGGAAGAGGCTTCACTCTGTTGAGCGTGTAACAGATCATGGGCAGGTAAACAAGGACAAGTGCAGGGTCCTGTACCTAGGGGACAACTAGACCCCCTGCACCAGTACAGATGAAGGGATGACCTGCTGGAAAGCAGCTCTGCAGAGAAGGACTTGGGAATGCTGGTGGACAAGTTCCCCATGGGCCAGCAACGTGACCAAGAAGGCCAACGGTCTCTAGGGTTTGTTAAGAAAAGTGTGGCCAGCAGGTTGAGGGAGGTTGTCATTCTTCTCTTCTCTACTGATGTCACATCAGGACTCCTGTGTCCAGTTCTGGGCTCCCCAGTTTAAAAGACTACTTTCTTTTAAAAAGAAACTACTGAAGAGAGCTGCAAAGATGCTGAGGGGCCTGAAGCATCTCTGTGAGGAGGAAAGGCTGAGAAATCTGGGGCTGTTTAGCCTGGAGAAGAGCAGCCCAAGAGGGAATGTGACCAATGCTCAGCAAGAGCTAAGGCTTCTGGGATTCTGTTCTTAAGCCTTCCACATAGATGGAGTTTTGTGTTGCATCACTGAAGACCTTACTGATGCAGAAGGTGTGAATTTAGCTGTTTTTGATCAAGAGTTAATCAATTAATGTCTTTACTCATCAACCAAAGGGTTATAAGGAACATTTTTTAGAAGTCATTTTTTCCCCTTTCAAAGAAAAACATTGGCAGAATACAGTTTTCAGTTAAATTTACAGTTCAGTATGTTAAAACGTTTGCAGAAATTTTAGCATTTCCATGATTAGAAGTATTTTTTGAATAAAATTGTGTAAAATCTGGTCTTACTCCATTATATTCCAATTCCTTCTAAACTAATTTTAGTTTTTCCTTATTCCTCTCTTATCTTACAGACTGTACTGTAGTACAAAAAAAACCCCCCAAAAGATCTTTCAGTTTGTTTCTAGTTTTGCTTTAATAAACAATGGTTAACTACTTACTTGTTTCTCCTTATTAAGAGATTCCTCTAGGCTAAGAACCATGGCCCTGTATTGTTCCACATTACTAGAACTAGTCTTGAGTCTTTCTCTCAGGTCATTAACTTGTTCATCAGCTTGTCTCAGTCGACTTACAAGATCATCCACGTCTTCATTTGTACTAGGTTGACCTAAAACATCAGAACACATCCATGAACTGATGAAGTTTATTTTTTTTCAAACCACTCTTCTGTGAAAACTGAAGTCTTTTAGGATAGTAACATGGCAAAAATAATCACTTATTTAGGGAATCTCTGTGAAAAACTGGTAGCCCTAGCCAAAATAGTGGCCAACCAGAAACACTGTTGATTCAGCCTGAAACAATTGGCTATTTAAAAATAAGTACACTAAATAAACTTAAGCTGTTTCACAGAAAAAAATAAAACTGATACTTTAGTAAGCATTTCTCTTTTTTTGCCTTTGTGACTGCCTGGACATTAATTTCACTTTAACAAATCATCGTTATAATTATCATTTGTTTGGATATGTGACTGTAATAATCCAATTTGTTATCTCCTGTACACTCCTCATTCTCAGTTATCATGAGTGATTAATTTTACCATTCTGCCAACAGCATTGGTTAACAGAAAGCGAAACTCAAGGCAGAAAACCACGTCACCTTTCCCTGGAGCCCTCTGTGATGACTGAGATGCTAGCTGAGCCTCTGTGTTGTTAAGCTGCTGTTTCAACATGGCAGTTTCCTTCTGGGCGTTCTTCAACAGTTCCTTCGTGTTCGAGTGACGGTTTGTCTCAGTCTCAAGCTGCCTCTTGAGATCCAGGATATGAACCTGAAAACACGAGGTTATCGATTTTGTAATTATTCACAACTGGCACAAAGAGTGAACATGTCCTGTATGAAAAACAAAACCTGGTAGAAGTCATCCAATGGTGGCTTTATTGCCTCTAAACCTAGTTTAGCATGTTAATAACTGTACTTACCTCTTGATTTTTGGTAAGGGAATGTCTTTGCTCCACCTCATTTTCCAGTTTCTTCTTCAGCTGAGATATCTCACGCTCTAGCTTTTCTATCTGATTATTGAGTCTCTGTTTTGTTTCTGTCTCAGACCTCTCCAGTATTCCCTGATAAAAGAGCATAAGGCAGTCTGCTCACAATGCACTTCAATCACTTCTGAGTTACTGCAGCACTTCTGCAGAGTTGTGACACCACTTCTCCCATTCCCAAAATAACTACTACAGAGAGCAAAAAATAATAGGGAGACAAGGTATGGCGAGATACTGGAACAGCTTGCCCAGGGAGGCTGTGGTTCCCCCTTCCCTGACGGTGTCCAAGGACAGGCTAGATGAGGTCCTCAGCAACCTGGTCTAGTGGAAGGTGTTCTTGCCCAAGGCAGGGGATTTGGAACTAGATGATCTTAAGGGTCCCTTCCAACCTAAACCATTCTATGAATCTATGAAATAAAATGATGAGAAGTAGAACTTAAAATATCACTGGTGAGGCTACACCTCACAAGTATTGTGAGGAGGAGCTGAGAGAACTGGGGTTGTTCGGCTTGGAGAAAAGAAGGTTGAGAGGAGACCTTCTGGCTCTCTAGAATTCCCTGAAAGGAGGCAGGAGCCAAGTGGGGGGTCAGTCTCTTCTCCCAAGTAACAAGTGACATGTTTTGTCTCATTCAAACAGCCTCAAGCTGCACCAGGGGAGGTTTAGGTTGGACGTGAGGAACAATTTCTTCCCCAAAAGGTTTGTAAAAGCCTGAAATTGGCTGCCCAGGGCAGTGGTGTAGTCTCCATCCCTGCAAGTAATCCAAAAAGCGTAGAAGTGGTGCAGAGGAACATGGTTTAGTGGTGCACACTGCTGCATTAACAGTTGGATGCAATGACTTTGAAGGTCTTTTCCAAACTTAATGATTCTATGATTCTGTAATTTAGAACAGGAATAACAAACTTTCTTAAATGAGTTCCTCCAGTATTTTGTGTTCAGTGTCAATATGAAACAAAAAAACTTCACATCTCTTTAAGACTCAATCCCATGACTGTGGTATTTCATTTCAATGTTTTTTATGGAAAACCCCGAAACAGTGACACCAAATTTGGACATAATAATGCCACATACCTGAATTGTTCGCAGATTAGTAAGCAGCAAGTTCTGTCCTCTTTGTTCAACTAATAAAGACTCACGCTGCTGAGTCAAACGCACATCCGACATCTTCAAAATATCTTTCTCTTTCTTCAAGTTTTCTGCTCTCACCTTTAAGACAGAAAATAGTAAGAATTTAGTTATCAATCCCAAATATGTCTATGATGTTGAATATCATCAGTTATTACTAGTTAAAGAAGAGCTTTGGAGATTTTAGGTTGTGAATTAAAATTCATGCAAATTAAGATGAGAACAGTTCATAGATTCATTCCAACGTCTCACCACCTTCCCTGTGAAGAATTTCTTCCTAATCTACAGCCTAAATCTGTCCTCCTCAAGCTTAAATCCACTTCCTTTCATCCTATCACCACAAGCCCTTATAGAAGTCCCCTTCTGATTTCCTTATTTGACTACATTGTTTTCTCTGCAAACTGTAAGAACACCTTTGGAATGTTGTTCCAGCTTTACTCAGAGTTTGAGATGTGTATAAACATACACACACACAAACTTTTACACATTTAATAGCTGATGCACTCAAAAAACCACACACAAGAACAAGCAGAACCCTCATGCTGATTTGGAATGCCTAGCAGTATAATCCTCTGTGCTACCAACCTCCGCCACTGCCAGTTTTTCATTAGCTCCCCTAAGGTCTTGAGTCATGGTGTTAATTATCTGTTCTTGCTTCTGAGTTGTTGCTGTAAGTTTCTGGGTCCTTTCATGCAGAGATGTTATTTCACGACGGTAGCCTTCGACATTATCCTGCAGCATTTCATACCTTCACATAGAACAACAAAGCAAAGGATGTGTTTGGCACACTGAGTTTAACTGCAAGAGACGTATGCACAAGGTTAACAGTTCATGTGGAAAGTGATGCACAAGAACGTATGCGGCTTGCTCAAGCAGAAGGTATATTCTTGATGCCACCTTCACTATTTCCTGTTTCCTTCGGTTTGGGTTGGAAGGGACCTTAAAAGTCATTTAGTTCCAAGTCTCACGCCACGGGCAGGGACACTTTCCACTAAACCAGCCTCATCAAACTTGGTCTTGAATACCTCCAGGGAGGGGACATCCACAGCCCCCAGTGTCTCACCACCCTCAGTGTAAAGAATTTCTTCCTTATCTCCGGTCTAAATCTGCCCTCCTCCAGTTTCAACGCATTCCCGTTCATCCTACCATTATAAGCCTTTACAAAGAGTTCCTCCACAGCTTTCTTGCAGGCCTCTTCAGGTACTTGAAGGCCACTATAAGGTCTCCCCAGAGCCTTCCGTTCTTCAGCATATTACTGAGCGAGCAAGCATACAGAAGACAATGAAATTAAAGAAGTGATTTACCGTTTGGAGGCAAATTCCAGCTGTGTGGAGATCTTTGCATTCTGGGACCTCAAGTCTGTGACCTGTTCTTGAAGCTTTTCATTCTGTTCATTCAGCAATTTGTCATTCTCTGCCTTTTCTTTTTTATAGTTCTCAAAAACTTCCTGCAACTACATAGAGAGAATAGATATTGAAGTGCTTAGATGAGAACAAAGAAAATACTAACGGTTTTCTACAGTGTTTATTGAAAAACATACCTGCTTAAGAGCAGCTTTAGCTTCCACTGTCTCCACTGACTCAGCTATTGATACTGGTGCAGGAGTTGACATGGCTTGAGGTAAACTTGGGCGCTTTGGAGTAGATAGAAGAGAAATGTCCTCTGGTAACATACCTGAACCTAGAAAAAACATAAAGGGGTATCAGATGAAACAACTGAATGCATGGTGGCCAAAGCAGATCATAAAATCATTACAAGTTGGAAAAGACCTTTAGTATCAATGACTCCAACCATAACCCAACTACCATGATCACTAAACAACATTCTGAAGCACCACATCTACAGCTTCTTGAACACTTCCAGAGATGGCAAATTCACCACCTCCATGTGCATCTTGTTCCAACACCTTGCAACTCTTTCAGTGCAGAAATTTTTCTTAATATCCAACCTGAAACTCCTCTGGCACAACTTAAGCCCATTTCCTCTTGTACTGTCTTACTTGGGGGAAGAGGTCAACACCAGCCACTCTCCAACCTCCTTTCAGGTAGCTGTAGAGAGCAGTAAGATCTCCCCTTAGCCTTCTCTTCCCTAGGCTTAACCACCCCAGCTTCCTCAGCCATTCCTCACACAACCCCTCAACAGTCTCACTGCTCTTCTATAAAAATGCTCCAGGATCTCAATGCCTTTAGCACATAATCACATGGAAGCATAGTTAAACCAAACACTGTGTGGCTAGGACAGTTCTGGGCCCTCCTTATACCTGCAACATGTTACCAGAGCACATGCAGTCACCACTAGCCCTCAGCCACTGTGTACCAAGTGATTACAGTGTGAAATTAAAATCAGGAGTCTAAATCCAAACTCATGGTTTTTTACAGCAAGAGAACAGCAGGTTAACAGGAGTTACTGGTACCATTCCAGCACCATGACTTAAACCCCAGAACAAATAACAAACTGATCTACTTTTTTCCAGTGGTGCAGAACTGTGAAGCTTACCTTGCAAAGGAATGTTGGCTCCTGTGGTCTGTGCCAGCAGGATGCGGAACATATCGCGCTGCCGAACGATAGACTCGACAAGCTGCAGCTGGTGGTGACGTGACTCACGGAGTTTTTCTAGCTCATTGAGAGCTTCGTTCAGCTGACTCTGAAGCTCAGCAATTCTGAAACCAACACCTTGTTTCAGCCACATACACAGCAAGGCATACCAAGAGGACACAACCCTTACATTTTGCCATGCATCCTTCAGTGCACATCTATCAAATCCCTGTAAGTTCAGCATCACTAATAGCTCTTAACAAACTTACAGGCAGACTGCTCTTTGACCTTGGCATTTTGCAGATGACACAGAAACATCTCAAGTTTTTGTTCAGCTAACAAGAATTAAAAAAATTTTCCTTCTTCACAGAATCCCAGCATGGTGGGGGTTACAAAGGACCTCTAGAAATCATCTAGTCCAAGTCCCTTGCTAAGGCAGGGTCACCCACAGTAGCTTGTCCAAGATCACAATGCCCAGGTGGATTTGGGATCTCTCCAGAGAAGGAGACTGCAACCTGCCTGGGCAGCCAACTCCAGCACTCCAGCATCCTCAGGCTAAAGAATTTTTCCTCCTGTTCGGATGGAACCTGCTGGGTTCCAGTTTGTGCCCCTTGCCACTTGTCCAGTCACTGGGCACCACTGAAGAGTCTGTCCCCATCCTCTTGCCCCTGACTTTTTAACTGTAGATCAGCACTGATCGGATCCCTTCTCAGGCTGCTCTTCTCCAGGCTAAACAGGCCCAGTTCTCAGCCTTTCCTCCTCACAGAGATGCTCCAGGTCTCTCAGCATCTTTGTAGCCTCTGCTGGACACTTTCCAGCATTTCACTGTCACTCTTGAACATGGAAGTTAAGAACTGGACACAATACTCCAGATGTGGTGTCACTAGTGCAGAGTAGGAGAATCTCCCACAACCTGCTGGCCAGAGTCATTTGCCTTCTTGGCCATGAGGGCTCATGGGCAGCTTGTTATCCATCAGCACTTCTAGGTTCTGCTCTGTGGAGTTGCCTTCCAGCAGGCCAGCCCCCAATCTGTACTGGTGCAGGGCTTTATTTCTCCTTAGGAATTCCCCAACTGGGTTTCAAAACACAGCTCTGTTGTGTGAAATCACATTCAACAGAAGACCAAAAATGACGTTTACTTTGGATTTTGATGAGAGCACCTATTACAAGAGATAAAACTACAAAGCCATTTTAATCTGCACCTGAATGTTGTTCAACAGCAATTTGCCTTTATGAGTTCCTGCTTATATGTGCACTTCCATATCCATATGCAGTTAATAACATTCAGGAGAAAAAATATGAGAAGTGTTTGAATAAATCCCTGGTACTTCCCCAATGAAAAGGTTTTCCTAGAAGGAGAAGGTAACTTACTTAGATGATGTTGTTTCTTGTTCCTCTTTTTCTCTAGCCTCTCCCAGTTCCCGAAGGGCCACCAAGAGACGCTGATTCTGTTGCTGAAGTTCTTCGATATTTCTGTAGGAGACTAGATGTTGAGATATGACTTCAGAAGAGCTACTGATGTCAGCAGAGCTCACTTCTTCATCACGGATCACATGATTGCCTCTGGCTTCTTCAAGTTCCATTAAAAGCACACGAATCTGAAAGGGAGCACACACTCTGAAAACCAAGGTAAAGTATTTGGAGATTGAGCATCTTTTCCCTACAATATACAAACTACTACAATCACTAAATCCTCAACAGACAATTACATTACAGAAAAAATAGTCTGAAAAAAGGAAGCCCCATAAAGATCAGATCACAGACAGATCGCAGGATCTTCTAATCTAAGCTATACAGAGTAAGAGAATTGTTTTGGATCATCAGGTGCAGACATTACTGGGTACTGCCGGGTCACCACTAAGCCATGTCCTTCAGCTCATCTATATGGCTTTTAAACCCCTCAAAGGATGGAAACTCTACCACTGCCCTGGGCAGCCTGTTTCAGGGCCCGACAACTCTTTCGGGGAAGAAACTTCAATGTTCAATCTAAGCCTCCCCTGGCACAACTGGAGGTCACATTCTCTCATCTTGTCACTTGTTGCTTGGAAGAAAAAAACAACCCTGACCTGCCTCCAACCTATTTTCGGGGAGTTGTAGGGTGAGAAGGTATCCCCTCAGCCTCCTTTTCTTCAAGCTAAACAACCCCAGTTCCCTCAGCTGCTCCTCACAAGACCTGTTCTTCAGACCCTTCAACACGTTCACTGACCTTCTCTAGACATGCTCCAGCACCTCAATGTTCTTCTGGGATTAAGTGGCCCAAAAGTGACCCAAACATTCAAAGTGTGACCATATATTATGTTTACCATGTTGGGGAAGTATCACTTATAAGCGGTTAAACTTACTTTAATTTTCCAATTTTATTCCAATTCTACAAGCAGAAATGTCACTATCATGTTGCCTAAAGGAGAAGTTCCTAACATCAACAAGGTTCTGATTATAATGGAAGCCTACATGAGCGTGGCTCAACACAACTAGCAAGCAAGAACTATGGCAAACAGTACATTTAACCATAGCAGCATTTGCTCTACCTGCTGTGAAAGATCTTTCACTTGTATTTCCAGTCTCTGGTTTTCTCTTTCAAGCAGAGAAGCATGCTTGTTGGCCTTATCAGCATCATCCTGCAAACGCTGGATCTCCTGCAAGCACACAAATGTGAAGAAACACACAGCAATTCAACTCAGACACATTCCTCTCCAGAAAGCAAGCATCACGCAGAGGTAAACCCTGTGAATCAAACTGTGTTTTGCTGTTTAAACTTGAAAAGTTAAAGTCCAAGCACTTAGGAATCAAAAGTCATGCTCTTTCTTTCCTGCTGTATTAGTGTATGTATTAACATTAATGGGAAGTGAACATGAAGTCCAGTGTTTCTTTGGGCAAATACTAATCTTTGTTTACCAAGAATTTGGCTCTTTCAGAAAATCATTGAATGGCCTTAAAGACCATGTACTCTCAATCCTCTTGCCATGGGCAATGACACTTCTCAACTAGACCAGGCTGCTCAAGACATCATCCTCCCCTGGCCCTGAGCACCTCCACGGAGGGACCAACCCCAGCCTCCCCAGGCAACCTATTTCAGAGACTGACCACTATTGTACTGAAGAACCTCTTCCTAAGAACCAGTCTAAACCTACTCTCCCTTGGCTTCAAATCATTCTCCATTGTCCTGTTGCTAGACACCCTTCCTGTATGCTCCTTTCAGGTATTGGAAGGCAGCTATAAGGTCCCCTCAGAGTGTCCTCCAGGCTATCGAAGTCACCACATTTAACCCTTCACTGTAAAACACTGAAAAAAATGGTTCTGTAAAATACTTTACACAAGGCAATAAACTGCAAGCTAGAAAGGTCAACAGGTATTTCTTCACACTAAAAGCTGACTACATGATGTATCATATACATTTACTAACAGTCATTAGGATTAAGGAATTATAAATCTATCTTTGCTGTCATTTGACATGCTCTTTGATTTGATACTGACCTTCATGGCTTGTTCAAGTTTTGCAGACAGACTAGCAACAGCTTTTTGGGAACGTTCAAATTCCTCACGCTGACGCTTTAAGATTGGTGCTTTGGCTTCTACTTCCTGCACTATTTCATCCAGGTACTTATTGATACGCTTGTTCTCCAGCTTCTCCAAAAGCAACTGATCCTGAGTTTCTACATATGCATTGTACAGCTGCAACAAAAGTGTTGATGGGTTGGTTTTGGTACATCTAGACATCTCTCTTGCAAAAGAACCAGTGGTAATTAAACAATCCGTTCACTTTCAAGGGCCTTGAAACTGAGTAGTTTGTTCTCACTTACCTCAGTTAATTTCATCCCAGGCTTGACTACTTTGGCAACTGCTGCAGCAGTGGGAGACATAGCAGCCAGCTCCTCCTCAGACAATATGGCTCCTGAAGACATAATCCCACCAGTTACTATTAGAAAACTGTGGTAATCTCCGTAATCAGCATTCTTTCTTAGTCTTCATACACCTTTGTGCTTGGTAACTGCTGAATTTTTACTACACTATTTTAACCCTTTAAAGTAGTCATAGGTAAGTTTAAGAAGTATGGATTAAAAAAAACAAAGCTAGAAGGGGTAGTTGACACCCTGTCAGGCTATGCTACCATTCAGCGAGACCAGGGCAGGCTGGACAGTTGGGCACAGAGGAACCTCAAGAAGTTCAGCAAGGGCAAGTTTACTTCCATTAAATTAACAATGATGAGAAAAATATACTCCATGCCTCTCTCTCTCTCTTCCTGCTCTGCTTTCTCTTTCCTTTAGAAATTATTTATACATAGCAAACAAGCTACTTTCTTTTCAACGTAAAAACCAAAAAACAGGTATGAGGACAGTGAATACTGAGAAATATTTAATATTAAACAGAAATTTAAGGATAGAGGTTTCATTTCTGTTGCTTTTTGGGTTTTTTAAGAGAGAAACCGGAAGTTTATCATCCCCAGTACCGAAAACCACTAAAAGCTTGATTCAGAGAAAACAAGGACATGTTTTCTCTGTGTTGTCTTTGAAACATTATGTCAAATTAACTTCAAAAAACGTTTTAACAGAAATGCACTTTGTGGAGGAAATGCATTTTCAGAGTCTGTGTATTTTTTCACATATATACACGTGAAAAACTCCTAAAACTCATGACGAGAAATGAGCCAAGCTGACACACTTATTTCCCACAGAAATTCAGCCTAGTGTTTTCATTCAAGACACCAAAAAGCTGAGGCTCTCTTCATTAAACTGGTAGAGGGGAGATTTAGACTGGATGTTAGGAGGACGTTCTTTACAGTGAGGGTGGTGAGGCACTGGAACAGGTTGCCCAGGGAGGTCGTGGATGCTCCCTCCCTGGAAGTGTTCAAGGCCAGATTGGATGAGGCCTTGAGTAACCTGTACTAGTGGGAGGTGTCCCTGCCTATGGCAGGGGGTTGGAACTGGTTGATCCTTGAGGTCCCTTCCAACCTTACCATTCTATGATTCTATGATTCTATGATTTCAGTTCCCAACGTGCTCCCTACCTTTGCGTTTTGTTGCAGACAGCAGATCATTGGCATTCTCCAGCTCCTTTTCTAGTCTACTGATCTTCTCTCGAAGGTCTTTTTCCATTACAGTTTTTGACTCTTCCACCTCAGCCAAATGCTCCTGGGTTGCTTTATTAGCTAAAGTTAAATCAGACAAGCAGGTTTCTGTGTTTGGTTGGGTTGTGGTTTGTTTCTTTTTGAGAGATCAAGATTAGTCTGTATTTATTTAATTTTTACTTTATATGATCTCACTTGGAATACTATGTCCAGCTATGGGACCCCCAACACAAGAGGGAAATAGACTTGCTGAAGCAGGTCCAGAGGAGGGCCAGAAAGATGATCACCAAAGGGCTGGAGTACCTCTGCTATGGAAATGGGCTGAAATTGGGGCTGTTCAGTCTGGAGAGGAGAAGAATCCAGAAGGACCATAGAGCTACATTTCAGTATCTATAGGGGACCTACAGGAAGACTGAGGAGGGACTGTTTTCAGAAGGGCCTGTGTTGATAGGACAAGGGACAATGGCTTCAAAGTGGAGCAGGATAGATAGAGGTTGGACATCAGGAGGAAGTTCTTTACAGTGAGGGTGGTGAAATACTGGAACAGGTTGCCCAGGGATGTGGTTAAGAGCCCATCCCTGAAGACTTTCAAGATCAACCTTAATGTGGCCCTGGGTAGCCTAATTTAGTCAGAGCTGTCCCTGCTGAGTGCAGAGGGGTTAAACAAGAAGACCTTTGAGTACCCTTTCCAACCTGATGCAATCTGTGAATCTGTGATCTGCAAAAGCTGTTAAGAGTATGCAGTAGCATGACAGAATCATGAACATTGCTTATCAACTTTGCTTAGAACAGCGCTAAAATATGAACCATCCTTTCACCACTAAAAAGGAAACTAAAAATGAGGAACTAAAAGATGTACCTTGAAAAATTAGATCCTCTTCACAAAATTAAAAGTAACATTCCAGGCATATTTGAATACAGTTCTCCCCTCCAAAGTAAATTCAAGTAGTCATGTAAACTCTTTAGTATAAAGCGATGCTCCCATATATGTTTCAGTGCATCAAAGTAGTGCTGCACAAGGGAGCACTACTCAGCTCTGTTTGGCATTTCTCACTTACAGCCTACCTTCACCTGCTTCCTTCAGCAGCTTGTGCAGTTCTTCTACAGCGCCAGTCAGTTCATTACTCTTTGCCTCTGAATCATCAGCAGCACTCTAAAGAGAAACATTCAGTTTCACTTTAGTACATAGCGATAACAAACACATTTTTGTAACAAAAGCCCAAATGGACCAAAAATCAGTAGTTCCCTCAGCTGCTCCTCACAAGACTTGTAGTCTAGACCCTTAAGCTGTTTCGTTGCCCTTCTCTGGGGACATTCCAGCACTTAAAGGTCCATTTCGGAGTGAGGTGCCCAAAACTGAACCCACTGTTCAAGGTGAGGTCTCACCAGTGCACAATACAGGGGAATGATTCCTGCACTCATCCTGCTGGCCACACTCTTGCTGACCCAGGCCACAATGCTGTTGGACTCCTTGGCCACCTGGGGACAGCTGGCTCATGTTGAGGTGACTGTCAGACCAACACCCTCTGGTCCTTTTCTGCCAGGCAGTTTTCCAGCCACTCCTCCCCAGGCTTGGACCATGGCGAGGGCCGTGACTTTCCCACATCAATACTTCATGCAGAAAAAAACACAAACTGGCCTGTGTCACTCTTAATGCTAAATCACCCCTACGAATACCAATCTGCATTTACAATTGAATTAAACTCACCTTATACAGATTGGATAATTTTATGTGGGCATTCAGTTCATTGTGGAATCTTTCCTCCATACCAGCTTGCTGCTCTTTTGCCTGGTAAATTAAAGAAGAGAGGGTGAGGTAACATTCCACTTTTTCTATTTCACATACTTCAGTTTTTAATTCACAGAAACAACTGTAATCTTGTTTCATACGTATATCAAGTTGGCTTACCTCCTTCAGTTTATTCAAAAGTTCTTCCACATGCTTCTGAAGATTTTCATTTGACTGCTTCAAGTTGTTCACCTGTTCTTCCATTCTGGAAACCTGTTCAAAGAATAAACGAGAACACCATAAATTAATTTGTCTTTACAATTCAGTTTATTCTGGAAAATACCCATCTAATTGTTTTTTCCAGTTGAAACACAAAACCCACATTTTTTTCCACTCAGACACACTTAAAGTATTTGGTTTTGTTTAATATTGGAGGCAAAATTTATAACAAATAGCAAAAGCACTCAGTAATAACACTACCTCCTCATTCTTGTTCTCCAGACTGCATTTAAGCTCCAGGATTTCATTGCCTTTCTCTCTGGCAGTATGTAGAAGTTCATCTGTTTTAGCTTTCAACTCAGTGTTCAGCCAGTTGTTTTGATTCTGTAGTAGCTCTTTTTCTTGCTCCAACCTTTTCTCACGGTACTAAAAAAGAAACTTGCAATGTGTAACAGTGCAGGTTTCACAGAAAATTAAACAGATAATCAAAATATTATACTTAGAGCAGCACAAATGGGCTGTTATTTGGTAAACAGCACCAAATGACAAGCAGTGTTTCTAATTACTCTGGTAATACTAACTCACCAGTCTCACACTACAGTTTCCTGAATTCTGGGTGAGTTTCCTCAAAGTTTATGTTAGTGGGGAACTGCTCGCATGGAGTGAAGCCCCAGCAAGTTTTTTGACAACAAAGCTGGGAGAAAAGACTCACATACTGTCAGGTTGTGCTGCCATTCAGCAAGACATGCTGGAGACTTTCTTCCTAGTGGTTAGAAGCAGCAACCTTGCCACCAAGAAGGCTTGGACATGCTTGCCCGATTTGATGCCCCCTTGCCTTCTATAAACATATGTTTCACTTCCAGATACAGCCATCAATTTAATAATAAAATAATTCAACTAACAGGACTACACTTGACCTACTTTAAGAGCAGTAATGACAAAATGATGACTACATCATGTGCAAACAACTACTTCCAAGAAGATAAACATGTACTACCACAAAAAGTACTACTGACCTTCATGGAAACATCTGATGTTTGAAGCTCATCTAACTTCAGCTGAAGTTTCACCTTTTCTGTGTTTGCTTCTGTTAGCTTCTCATTTAGGCGTTTAACATCCTCTGGAGAAGGGAAATCAGTGTTAAATACAGCTCACTGTATAGTTTTACTTCTACTATAGTATACACTACTTATAGTACATACAGTTTGCATTGGTTCAACTAAATTGCAAGGAATGAGAAGAGGTAAGGTAACACATATGCAATGGTTACTGTGCACTAAGGTACTGGATAGCGTGTGGGTTTAGATCTACAACCTGAAGCATTTAACTGCTGGCTTTTTTTCTGCAACTCTCAAGTAATTTCCTGCCTGGTTTCTTTTTCTCTAAATACTTCTTCCTGCTCATCCTTTTCTTGATGCTGCCTGTAGAAACCGGATACTACACACCAGTTTAGCTATTCAAACATCTCTTATTTAGCATAATTATGTGAAGTATTTAGTTAATATGTCCTTGGCTGTACCATTTAAATGTTCAACCTCCTGAGAGCGTCTTTCACTTGTTCGAACCAAATCTCTTTTTTCAGCTTCCAGTTCTTCTTTTTCTCTGCTTAGAAGGCTCTGGAAAAACAATGCAAACGAGCAATAAAGAAGTGTGATTGACTTTCTATAACAGCTTATAGTCACTTGTACATTTGCCATCACAGAGCAGCACACTAAACTCCAGTAGGTTACCCCAGGCAACTGAGATAAGAGACTTTGAGTGGGCAGTTGAATTATGGTAGAATGAAAACATGACTGCTTCCCTTCTGTTTATCATGTTGAGGCATGCAGGTTGATGTGCCCCTTCTTGTGACTGACTGTCAACACATTCAATTAACGAGTTTTTTTCCCCATAAATCACTCCGGTATTAACATCCAGCTGGTTCTTTATGCATAAGTGCATAATGCCACTATTACATGAAATTAGACAACAAAGATTAGAGAAATACCACACAGCTTTCAGGACTTTGCTTGTCAGTTGGCATAGAGAGGTGCCACAAGGCTCCCTTTGGTTCTAGCTACATTTGAATGAAAATTAGAATAAAAATTGTTGAACTTAGAGTAAATTAAACTAACTGAAGGTCTAAGAGAAATACAATCTAGACAGGAGAAACTGTTCAAAAAGGCATCTGATTTTAATGTCCTTTGACAGACAGTATTGATAATTAAGGCTTTGCTAAAACAGTTTTGTTAGGTTAAATTAAAAAGAGATATCAAAATATCCAAGGAAGAAGTACATGCAAAAACAAGTCAATATCAAAATCAAATAACAGTTATTGGTCTTGGATTATTTCCAGGATGTACTACTGCCTGTGCTTTCTAATGTGTCAAACAACTTCAGCTTGGGCTAGGTAAACCCCTCTGATGAAACCACCATTCTGGGCAAATCCATCTAATAATCATGTTTTCACTCCAGAAGGTGTTCTACTGGATCAGTCAGCTGAAGTGACTCATCCCACAATTCCAGAATTTTTAAGCACAACACAACGGAAACTGTGCCAGAGCATAGGAAAGGATGAGGGTGGAAAAACAAAATTCTTCATCACACCTTTGCCTAACCATTGAGGTTTGGTTTAAAGTCACTTCACAAGATGTTTCAGCTAGAGTGAAACAATTTATCCACAGTGAAATCAAAGCATCTGCTCTGACAGATGTTCATCTGTAATTGTTTGCTAAAACATCAGCACTGGCATAAAAACTCAAACAATTTTCATCTACTCACAGCCCTGTGGACATGTAAAGATGGCCATGAGTGCATCTTTGTACTGATACTGATCCAGTCCAGGTTGAACACTGTATTCCTTGCCACAAGGAGGTAGGTTAACCAAAGCCTTTTAATACATTAGCAAGTTCCTCCAGTACCTGAACAGATGCATTACGCTCCTGAGCGGCTTCAAGTTCTTTATTTTTCTCATTCACTGACTTCAACTGTTCATCTGTTGGAAAAGAAGAATTAGGAACGAGGGATCTTCACTGTAAGAACTAAAATTCCCTCAAAAAACAACTAGCTTCAACACAAAACCAAAACATCTCTGCACTTGCAGAAGTAACAAATGTAGCTGATGAATGGATTTTCAACTCCCATTTAAAAGTGGAAGTTCTGCAGCACAAGACCGGACTAGAGAACCAATCTCCTGCCCAGTTATACTTACGGAGTTTCTTCAGCTCCTCACGGAGAGTTTGACATTCTTGTGTCTCATTTACAAGCCTCTCCTGACTCTGAGCCAGACGCTTTTCTACTTCAAAGTATTGTTGTTCTGCAAAACAACAATTGTATCTCAGTTTCACTTCATAAACATTTATTTTTCTTTCTCATTTTTAATAATGATCCTTATTAATGGACAGTTTTATTAAAGTATTTATCAAGAAAATATCTAAAAATAATATGACTGTGTTCAGTTCTGGGCCCCTCAATTCTAGAGAGACGTTGACGTACTGGAAGGTGTCCAGAGAAGGGTAACAAAGCTGGTGAGGGGTCTGGAGCACAGCCCTATAAATAGAGGCTGAAAGAGCTGCAGTTGTTTAGCCTGGAGAGGAGAAGGTTCAGGGGTGACCTCATTGCTGTCTACAACTACCTGAAAGGAGGTTATAGCCAGGTGGGGTCAGTCTCTTCTCCCAGGCAACCAACAACAGAACAAGGGGACGCAGTCTCAAGTTGTGCCAGGGGAGGTATAGGTTGGATATTAGGAGGAAGTTCTTCACAGAGAGAGTGATTTGCCATTGGAATGCGCTGCCCAAGGAGGTGGTGGAGTCACCACCCCTGGAAGTGTTAAAGAAAAGACTGGATGAGGCACTTAGTGCCATGGTCCAGTTGGATAGGGCTGGGTGATAGGTTGGACTGGATGATCTTGGAGGTCTCTTCCAACATCGTAGATTCTACGATACAGTCAACATTGAAGGAAAAGATGTATTCCTGAAGGCAAAAATACATTTTCAGCATTGAATTAACATGGTGTAAAAAATTCTGTTAGCATAGAAAGTAGTTCTGCAGAGAAGAACCTGGGAATTGTAATGGTTAGCAAGTTTACCAGGAACCAGTAATGTGGTCTCATGGCCAAGAAGGTAAATGGTCTCCTGCGTTGCATTCAGAAGAATGTGGCCAGCAGGCTGTGGGAGGTTCTCCTCCCCACTACTCTGCCCTAATGAGGACACATCTGGAGTACTGTGTCCAATTCTGTGCTCCCCAGTTCAAGAGCAACAGGCAACTAATGGAGCAAGCCCTGTAGAAACTACAAATATGCTGATGGAACTGGAGCATCTCTGTGAGAAGACTAAGACCCAGGGCTGTTTAGCCTGGAGATGAGCAGCTTGAGAGGGGATGTTCTCAATGCTCGGCAGGAGCTAAAGGCTATTGGCAACAGGATAAGGTCAGACTATTTTCAGTGGTGCCCAGTAACAGGACAAGAGGCAACGGGCACAAGCTGATCATGAGGAGAAACTTCTTCAATGTGAGGGTGCTGGAGCCCTGGATCAGGCTGCCCAGAGAAGCTGTGAAGTCTCCTTCTCTGGAGAGATTCCAAACCCATCTGGACATTGTGATCCTAGGTACCCTGTTGTGTGTGACTCTGCTTGGGCAGGTGGGTTTGACTAATGACCCTAAGAGGCCCCTTCCAATCCCCAGCATGCTGGGATTCTGTGATGTATTTCTAGAAACGATCAACAGAGTAAGAGCCTAATTTATTTTTATTAGCTCTTTAACATTTTTGATGGAGCTAGAGATTGTTTTATCAGCACAATTATACAGTGTAGTCTCATTGACTTAAAATTCGGATATCATAGGATTTGATTGTGAAAATTTTTAATGAAGACTCCTTAAAATGAATTCTTGTGATCTAGGGTGTATACCTCATAGCACTGAAAAAAAATTTTAAAATCTTGGTTATCTGAAGCAGTAACTGTGTCATAGAGATTAACCCTAAAATAATAAAAAACCTAATCTCTCTCTCAGGTATAGCAGGTTTCTAAGAAAGTACTGGGAGATTCTTGTTTCTCTTAGGTTTCCTATCATACCTCACAATTTCAAGCATCGCTTCCCCTCTAGCCACATATGAGAAGAAGGGGGCTAAGAGACTAACACCACAAAAATCGATGGGTTACCTTAATTTATGCTACCCTTTAACTGACTTCAGCAAGATTTTTATCATTAGACAGAAAGTTTGAAGAAAGGTGGTAATAAAGTTTACATCAGAAGTATGTCACCCACTCAATAAACTAACTCATCAACCCTACCCAGAGCTTACACTCATCTACAGCCTTTTCTCATTTCTGCTCCAGTTCTCTACTTGTGTTATTTTTCTGTAACCAAATAGCCTCCAAATCAATGTAAATATGTTGACCCTATCCGGAGCATTTTAGGGAAAGGTCATGTTCTTCAACACGGAACTTAGAGTGCAAACTTAAGGCTGGTTGAGTTGGGTCAATAAATCAGTATTTCTCTTTCATAACAAAAATCAAATCAGATTGAAGTACATCAATGCCTGTTAAAAACCTGATCAAAACTTGTTGTTTAAGCCCACTCTGAACGCAGTTTTAACCCTGAAAGCCGTTTTCAAAGGAAAAAAAAAAATATTACGTATCAGACTCCTATCGCTAAGTAAGAGATAAAACTAGATTAGGTCAAGGAACACGTTCCCCATCTCAAGGCCCCTTCCCAGACACAGGATGCAAACGCTCATCCCATAAGAACACAGAATACGCCCCGAAGGCGATTCCAAGAAAACAACGACCCGCCAGGCCCAGCTCTCCCTCCCCCCTTTCATCACAGGGGTCTGCGCCGGACTCCAGCCTGCCCGCCCGCAGCAGAGGTACCGGCCCACTGCCTCTGCCCGAGCACGGTGATGAGCCCTTGGGCAGCTCAGCGCCTAGTAGCGAAGCAGCTCAGGGCCTGCCCCGTTCCTACTGCCCCCTCACCCCCGCTCCGGTCCTCCCCGCTTCCCCCCTGCCCAGACTCACCACTGTCCACCTTGAAGCGCTCATGCCTGGCTCGAAGCCCGTCGATCTCGCTCTGCTGATCAGCCAGGAAGCGCTCCAGCTTCCCCTGCACCGGCTTGGGCAGCTTGGTGAGCTCGGCCCGCTCCAAGACCTGCTGCAGCACAGCCGCCATGTTGCAGGCGGCCACTGCGCTTTCCGGCCTCCCCGACACAAGCCGCCGCGCGCCCGACGGAGCAAGCGCTACATTGGCGCATGCGGAGGCTCAAGTGGCATGCCCCGCGAAACTATGGGAAGTGTAGTTGTCGAGCTGCAACGTCGCTCGCCTACAAATATTCCGCTTCCGGTAAGGCCACAATATCTGCCACGTTGAATGAGGCTAAAGGTATTGTTTGACGAATTACAGCTACTAAAATCGAGACAGGAAGCCCTGAGGCTTCTTGAAGCTCTCTCCAAGATTGTTTGACCTTCTTCGGCCCTCCGCGCACCCGTGAGAGGCAGGAGGAGGCGTGACCTCTTCCGCCACTCCAAGCATGGCGGCTCTTGCGCCGAGTGCTTCCTCTGCGCGCCGTTTTATCACTCTCGGGCTCGGATTGGTGTGCGTTATGTTTCTGTGCCGGGGGGCAGCCGATGACGTTGGCACTGGCAGATTCAGTGCCGAGTTGTGGTGGCTTCGGCTCCGGTGAGGTGGCAGTGGGCAAGCCTGGGGAGTCGGCGTCACTGTTGCCCCTCAGGCCAGTGCGGGGAGAGCCAGGGACGGCCCACCCCCAGAAGCGTAGTGGGGAGCTGACGAGAGTGACCGCCGACCTGTGGGCCGGGCTCCAGCGCAGGTGCGGGTGGGTGCAGAGGTGCTTTTGGCTTGGCTGGGTGGGCTGAGGTGTGGTTGGTGACAGCCGTCCTCCTCGCCCTGGTCTGGCGCTTCGGCTTCGCCGTCCCGGTGCAGCTTTCTCCGGCAGATACTTTTGCAGAGGTTCACAATGCCCTTTCTTTGTTCGCCATATGCTCTTGGCTTCAGCTTTTTTCGTAGTTAGTTTTTGTGCAAGTCTTCAATGCATGAAGCGAAATATGTCTGCATGAAAGGGAGGAGTGTCTGTGGTAGTCCCTGTGCCCTGGACTCCTAGGGCTACTGGTGGGAGCTGTAAAGGTGGCCTTTTGGGTAGTCTGCAAATGATTTAATGTCTAAGGAATCCGAATGAAAATTGTGTGTGGCATGCCTAAGTGGAGTTTTATCAAGTCAGTCAAAGAAGAATGTGAATGCAAAATGCACACTTTGCCTTCTGGACTCTGATGAAACATGATGCAGCAAGAAATTGTGGCTTGGAGACACACTTTTCCTGGTGCTGCTTGCATGATTTGCCATGTCATTTCAGTGACAGGTGCCTAAAATAGTTTTCTTTCAAGTAAGAGTCACATAATTCTTCCTCTAGTATAATGGTTTTCATTAAACATCCTCCCCACTTTGCAGATTGTAAAGCTGCTTAGCCTTGGTTGCTACATAAAATATTAATCTATTCAGGATCTTTGTGTGAGACTCTTATTTTCATTTAACCAGTGTGATATATGTATCATTTGGCTTTGTACATTTTGTAGGTTGAAACGACAATACTTGGTCTGAAACCTGCAGGAATGGGTAGAACTTACTTTGTTGAGGAAGCTATTGGCCAGTACCTTTCAGACCTCGGCACGAAATTAAAGCCATATGTCACTGGGCTGTTAATAGGGCAGGTAAGTGTGTAATAACTTAAGTTGTTATATTCAGTCATGTTAATTGGGCAAACCTCCCCTTAGGCTTATCCCAGACAATTAAGCCCATTATTGAAACTGGAAGAAGCTCGATTTATCTTAGACATGATGAAGAAATTCTTCCCCATGAGGGTGGTGAGGCACTGGAGCATGTTGCCCAGAGAAGTTGTGGGGGCTCCAAGCCTGGAAGTATTCCAAGCCAGGTTGGATGGGGCCTTGAGCAACCTGGTTTAGTAGAGGTGTCCCTGCCCCTGGTGAGGTTGGAACTACATCATCTTTAAGGCTTCTTCCAAGCAAAACAATTCTATTGATCTATGAATTATTTTTGTAGCAGCTTGCTGCAGAGTTTAACAATAGCTGGTGTAAAGCAACCTTTCCAGTTATTATATGAGGCAGTATTTTCTCAGGCTTGATATCAACTGATGGTGTTTTTGCTTACATTCATGTCTTTTAAAGTGTTCCCTGCAACGGGACTACGTTATTCGGGCTGTTCGAACCCCTCCGAAAGAAGAGCAGAAAGAAGACAACATCAGTCACTCCAATTTAGCATCCATTGATGAGGAATGGATAACTACACATGCCAGTCAGGTAGTACAGGATGAGTTCAGGAAGGGGTAGAAGGGACAGAAAGGAAATAAGATTGACCAAAATCTATAGATGACATAAGTGATGACAGAGGCTTTGTTCTCACAGTAAAAGAACCCTACTAACCATCCAGCTCTGGAGCAATACAGGAAGGACATGGACCTGATGGAGTGGTTCCAGAGGAGGGCCGTAAGAATGATCAGGGAGCTGAAACACTTCTGTTGCAAGGATGGACTGAGGGAGCTGGGGTTTTTCAGCTCAGAGAAGGGAAGGCTCCAGGGAGACCTAATAACGATCTTCCAGTACCTGAAGGGAGCCTGTAAAGATCTGTAGCACTATGATGAAGAGCAATGGTTTTAAACTAGAAAAGAGTATATTTAGATTGGATATTAGGAACAGATTATTGACCATGAGGATGGTGGAGCACTGGAACAGATTGCCCAGGTTAGTAGTGAGGCCCCATTCCTGGAGATACTCAAGATAAGGTTCAGGGCTCTGGACACCTGATCTAGGTGACAATGTCCCTGCTTACTGAAGGGGGTTTGGACTAGATAACCTTTGAAGATCCATTCCAACCCAAGCCATTCTATGATTCTATAAGCTAAGCACTGAGATTTTACAACAAATTATCTGTGCTGTTGTCAAAGTTTTTGATTAAACATAAGATTTGATAGGACTGAATCATGAAAATCTGAGAGAGGATTTCAGAGGAACCTGTAAATGAAAACCAGTCTTCTTGCTTCATTTCTGCTCTTGATACAAACTTAGTGGAAAATCTTCATAGATCAAATTGTATGGTTGCTAGATCTTTGATTCCTATTAATAAAAACTCATTTTTATTTTCAGGTTTCTAGGATGCTTCCTGGAGGCTTACTAGTTCTTGGTGTATTTATTGTTGCAACTCCAGAACTGTCAAAGGAGAGTCAAAATGCTTTGCGCAAGGTAAGTAGACCTAGTGGAGAGACAGGAGTACATTTAGCTGGGTAGCTGATTTGTCTTCTATCACAGACCTGAGTATAGATGATTGTTTTGTGTTGGAAGTGACCTTAAAAATCAACCTACCTGCCAAAGCGGGGAGATCTCCCACTAGAGCAGGTTGCTCAAGGTCTTGTCTAACCTGGCTTGAACAACACCAGGAGGAGGGGGCATCCACGACCTCTCTGGGGAACCATTCCATTGTCTCACCACCTTCACTGTAAAGAATTTCTTCCTAATATCTCATCAAAATCTCCCCTTCTCAAACTTCAATCTATTCTCCCTCCTCTTATCACTATAAGCCGTTGTAAAAAGTCTATTCCCAGCTCTGCTGTAGCCCTCCCTAGTGGTTGGTCTTAAAGATGGTTTCTAACCGAGATGAGTCTATGATTCCACGATTCTACAAGACTCTTTTCCAGAAAATATAATTATTATTTTTGTGGAAAAATCCATAATACTTTTTTTTTTTTTTGTCTCTAGCTGATCTTCTCAGTGGAAAAGTCCTTGACTAAGAGAAGGCTCTGGAAACCTGCTGAAGAGGAGGTCTCAGAAAGAGCAGCTCTTCAGATTTGTTCTTCTACAAAAAAGTATCCTTTCTGAGCAAGCTTTACTGATGGAGGGTGCTACCCCCAACCTGGTTTGTAGTTATTTCTGATTAAATGATAAGTTGGGAGGAAGAAGATGTTTGAGTTCAGTTAGGTGTGGATCGGTAAGTCAAAATGACTTTTTCTCATTAGGCGTGATCCTCTTATCCTTGCTAAATTCCCATCATTTCTTCCTATTAGGTGTGTCTGTCAGATGGCATCAAATCCTCCCTTTTCAAGCCAGTTTTGATTTGCATAGACTGAAGAAAGCATCTGAAATAACATAAAAGCTCTATAGCTTGCTGTAACATGAAAGTAGAGAAGTAGTGTGCATGTGCGACCTGTAGAAGTGCTGCAGAGCAATGTTGGGTCTGCTGAGGATTTCTCAGTAACAAATTGATGACTTAGTGTGCTGGTTTGAGGCTAATTGGAATATTTTAGTGGAGAAACTTACACTATAGGCTGTGAAAGGAAAACATCATGATGTCTACTTCACTCATATGCTTGCTGGAGAATTGTTTGGGAATACTAACCAAAACAACAGATAAGTGAGTTGCTCTCTGTCGCTTGCTTGAGCAGGAGTTGTTGGTGGGATCTAGCAGCTTCTGGGCTCTGGCTCCTCTTCTGATTAATCCTCACTAACCACTTTTCTTCTAACCCTCCTGGCCGATCCTCCTAATTTACCTTCCACGTAAGGCAAACCTTGGGGTAAGCTACAGGGGTGGGGAGAAGGTGGAAGGGTGGTTGGGAGCCCCTCCTGGGGTCTCTGATTTCTGGGAGGAGAGTTGTGTTGCTGTATTACCTTTTACTTGTATATTTCTGTAAATATTGTGTAAATATCTGCTGTACATTGTGCTGAGCTGTAAATATAGCTTCATCGTTTAACTTCCAGCCGACTGAGTGCTAGTCTGGGTCATTTTACAAAGTGTGGGGGGTGGGGGAACTCCCAAACCTTCACACTTAGCAGTTCTCCCTGTGAATCAATATCTGCTGATCTTAATGCATTTGTAAGAAATGGGACAGCACCACTATGATAGTTGAAGTTTACAGTCAGACCTTTTCTCACTTTTTTGCCCTAATGAGAGATGAGAACTTTCTTCATAGCATAAATTAGCTCAACAAAGAAGTGAAGGACAAAGTTAATTGAAAATTGTTTTTTATTCTGGTTTGGGTTTTTTTGCCTTTCACTGAATGTTTTTCTTTAAGTAACAAAGAGTAGTTTGCCGAACCTATGATGTGCAAGATCCCAAGGTGAGCTCCCCATCCTGTGTGCTGCACAAAGTTTAGTGCGTTATAGAGCTGTACAGCAATTAGTGTTGATGCTTTGCTCTTTTTTTTTTTTTTTCTACTCTCAGAGTTCAGCTAAACCAGCTGACTGGAAATACCAGAGTGCTCTGTCTGCCTCCTGGCTAGCTCTGAGCTGCACAGTAAATGTTAATATTCATATTCCACTTCTTGCTACTTCACCAAACCATGACTTGGAGAAGAACACCAAGGTAACTAACTGGGGGTCTGTGGGAGGGAAGAGTTGGTATGTGTTTGATCAGAAGTTATAACAGGCTGATAGTCACCAGGTTACTAAAAGATAAGACCCGGGGGAAACAGGGCTTGCAAGTGTGCACGTGAGCAGTAAGGAAAGATGGTATGTAACAGATTCCAAAATAAAGGAGGAGCTCTGTTCTCCTTCGTTCAGCCTTCTGGGACGTCCTGGCCATATGTCACAGAATTCTGAACAGTGCTGTTCCTGGGGCGAGACACCTACCTTAACAGGATAAGTGGACAGTGTTTGGTAGCTATTCAGAGATTCACAGGTGTTGGAAGGGACCCTCAAAAGTCATCTTGTCCAACCCTCTGGAGTGAGCAAGGACACCTCCAACTAGATCAGGCTGCTCAGGGCCACTTCAGGTCTGATTTTGAATGTCTCCAGAGATGTGGCCTGAACCACATCAGTGGGCAACCTCTTCCAGTATTTTACCAATTAAATTCAAAGTTATCCTGAAGCATTCATAGTATAGAAAATATGGATAACATCTGTGCTTAGTGTTGACAATTTGCTCAAAATTATTTAGCTGCTGTTGTGAGTGTTCCAACTAAAGTATTTTCTGCTTCATCTCCTCTGGAGACTTTGAAAACCTGCCTGGATGCATTCCTATGTGATTCCTGTTCTGGCAGAGTTGTTGGACTCCATCGTCTCTGGAGGCCCGTTCCAACCCTTAACACTCTATCATTTATGGTGTAGTGACATGTTACAGGGTGCTTTTAACATGAATTGACTTTCAGTAGACTACATCCCTCTACAAGAGTCCCTGGAGTAGCACTGCAATATTTCAGAATGCCTGTTTCTTAGTGCATGTACTCTGAACACACTGCATTTAAGATTTAGCTTCAGAAACACATGTAGGTGGATTTGTATGCAGACCTTAAAACTTTTGGAGTAACTGTTGAAGCATGTATTTCTATGATTTCCTGCGTGATGCTATCCAACTCTATTACTGGAATTCTCTACTTTCCTTGAACATGTTCCTTGGACATCTGTCCTATGAAGAAAGACTGAGAAAGTTGGGACTTTTTGGTCTTGAGAGGGGATCTTATCAATGTCCATAAATATCTGAGGGATGGGTGTCAAGATGAAACTGCCAGGCTCTTTTCAGTGGTGTCCTGTGATAAGGCAAGGGGCAGTGGGTACAAGCTGGAACCCAGAAAGTTCCACCTCAACCTGAGGAGAAGCTCCTTTGTTGTGAAGGGTGCTGGAGCCTTGCAGCAGGCTGCTCAGAGAGGTTGTGGGGTCTCCTCTGGAGCGATTTCAATCCCACCTGGACATGTTCCCATGTGACTCTGCTTTGGCAGAGGGGTTGGATTCGATCTCTAGAGGTCTCTTCCAACCCCTACCATTCTATGATTCCTTAAGAGATTTTTGTGTTTTCACTGTTTTCACAGAATGGGTTAAATCGATGGTCAAAACAGATAGAAGACAGTGTTTTTCTGATCAATGGACAAGTTAGAGGTGATGATACAGAACTGCTGGAAGGGCAGGTGAGTGCTGGATGGTTTCTGTGTTTAGTTACGATCCGGTGTGATAAAGCACTGCCTGGGACATCATCTGTACAATATTTGTTGATCTAATTGACCTGGTTTAGGTAACTAGCATGCATGAGTGCTTGCATTCCCATCTTCATTGCTTCACTGCCTATTTCTTCCTCTGGCAGTGTGAAACCAATAATTAAATGTGAACTCTGGCTGACTATTTTTCTATGTGCTGTCTCCTCATTGAAGACTGTAAGGTGTGAATGCAGGTGGTGAGATTTATAAGACCTATGTATGTCTAAATGTTTAGCAAAGAGTGGAAACACCTTGTTTGGCTGATACCTTCATCTCTCCTTTTAGCTTTGTAATTCTATTCTTGTGGCTGTTTCCTATGTACCATTTTTCTCTCTTGAAAGCACTTCCATGTTGAGGAGACTTGATTCAGAAAGATGTATTTTTTTCCTGTTTCGTAACACAAACAATTTTTTTTCCCTCAGAAAAAGTCAAAAGGAGCTACTCAGTCTGGCACTCATTTTTTGGATGTCAAGGTTCTGACACAACTGGTGAGTATTTAGGGGCTTGTAATGTATAACTGTGCTGTTATCTTATAAAGTGGAATTAAAAAGTAAAATGACATTCTGAATTATTCTCTAGAAATCCAGCTTACTTTATCCTAGGGTTTGTTTTTATTCTTTTGTGAAATTGCTTGTAGAAGATCAGTGTATTTCATGTCTTCAGAAATTCTTGTGGCATGTCCAAAGAAGGGCAAAGAAGCTGGTGAAGGATCTAAAGCACAACTCTTGTGAGGAACAGCTGAAGGAACTGGGGTTGTTTAGCCTGGAGAAGAGAAAGTTGAGGGGAGACCCTCTCACTCTCTACAACTCCCTGAAAGGAAATTGGAGACAGATGGTGTTTACTCCATCAGGTCCATGTCCTTTATATAATGAGAGCTCCAGAACTGGATGTGGTACACCAAGTGAGATCTCACCAGAGCAGGGTAAAGTGGCAGAATCACCTCTTTGGGTTTGCTGGCTGCACTTCTTTTGATGCAGCCCAGGATGTGATTTGCCTTCTGGGCTGCAACCATACTGAAGTTCAGAATCACCTCCATGGCTAGCTATGGACATCTACTTGAATGCTCTCATCAGAAGTTCACTCACTGGTTCTGGGTTAGGGGACAGATCTTATGGAGCCGAATCAAAAGTTAGAGCTGTCAGATCTGTGTCAGGAGTTTTCTCCCTACCAGAGGCAATGGTGACTTGAACCCTGAATGAGGTCTCAGAGTCTAGGTCTTGAAGTCCAGATGTGTCCAGGCTTCTTTCAGAGCACAGGCCCTCCCAGTTGGTCAGGTAGTTCCTGGGTTCTTTGCAGATATTTTTAGTAAAACTATTTTAAATACCTGTAAAATGTAGTTTTGAAGACTTAAAGTTTTAGAATTACAATTTAAAGACTCAGCTTCTTTTGTTATGTAGTTCCATTGGTTAATTGCCTCAGAGTAAGGGAAACTTCTAGGTTTGGCATAAGGAATTTATGTGGTTAATGTGGCAGTTACACATCCCTGTGTTTCCAAGTGTTGTCTTGGAGTGCCTCACAATACACTCACTGTTTTGATCATGAGGGGGAATATTTCTAGGTGACAGTCTGATGCCACTCTAAATGTGACCACATCTATAATTTGGTGCTGACTGATGAGATGACTCTTTAATTAAGACACCTTAAATTATGCTGGCTATACAGTAAACGGACAGACTTCATTGTATAAAACACAAAACCATACAAAGATTTCTAGATGGTAATGTTAAGGCACAAGCTGCTTGCCTGGAAGATTTTAGAAGTCTTATAGACACTATTTAAATAGCAAGAAATGGAATGCCTGGAAAATTAATACAGTTTCCATAATGGAAAAAGAAATATCTCATTTTTGGTCCTAACTAACAAAACAAAAATAATTAAATTAGAGTTATAAAATAATGAGGAAAACAAGTTTTATGTAAGCATCTGAAGGTATGCTATGAATTTCCCAGATCCGTTTTCTGTCACTTATACTGCCAAATGCCTTGGTAACAAACCTATTTCTTTTGCAGTCCCAAGGTTCAAGTCATAGATCAACAGCTGCAGTCCAGATCTGTAGTGGTTCCATAAACGTCAAAGGTGCTGTGAAATGCAGAGCCTACGTGCATAACAACAAACCTAAAGTTAAAGAAGCTGTTCAGGTACTCAAAAGATTGTAGTTCATAAAAGGATTGTTCTGAAATCCATGATATTTGCCTGGTTTTACTTTGCCGAAATGCAGTGATCTAAACTGGGGTCATGGTGTTTGCCTCCTTGAAAGACACAAGGATTGTGTTAGGAAACATGTGTGAGGTGGATTCAGTTCCCTTTTCCCTTCTTGAAGGTGTGTTTCCTGTTGCTAAGACTGTTCTCTGATGAATCTGCACCTGATTTACACCAGAACTGCCCAAGCGATTAGGCTATGATGAATTTTCTTTAACTAATAAATGACCCCAAGCTTTATTTTCTATCTGTAAAGGGAAAATACAGATTGATTTGTTCGAAGGTTGGGTTTTTTCCCCCTTGCCTAATCAATGCTTTGTCATTGTTTTTGCTTGTTCTTAATGGTAATATCTAGAAGTTGTTGGTTCTTACTCTAACACTAGTAAAATTTTCTGCAACTTTCCTTGGTTTATGATTTTCTTTTTTAATTTTAATTTCTTTTATGTTAACTTCCCGTTATTAGGATTTAAGATTCTCTTTAGAGTTTCTGTTTTCTGAGGGGGAAAAAAACTATTATTTCATCATGAATTGAACTTATGAGGACTTTTTTTCACTTTTGCACTAGTCATAACTTTTCAAAAGGTTTTTCTATTAGTAATGTTTCCACTTCTGTTCTTGCAGGCTTTGAAAAGAGACATCATAAACACATTGTGTGATCGGTGTGAAATACTGTTTGAAGATCTCCTTATAAATGAAGGACCTCACAAAAAAAGTAGGCATTAAAAAACCCGAACAGCTGACACTGGCAGTGAATTCTGGTGGTTGTAGAAAATTCTGCTGGTCTACTCAAGTTCCAGTGTGGTTAGAGCAAAATAAAAAGCAACAGAGTTCAGGAGGAAGTTTATCAGTACAAGGGTGATGAAACTTTGGAACATGTTGCCCAGGGAGGTTATGGATGCCCCCTCCCTGGAGGTGTTCAAGGCTAAGTTGGATGAAGCCTTGTGCAGCCAAGTCTGGTTGACAGGTGTCCTTGCCCATGGTGGCAAGGTTGGAGTAGATGACCTCTGAGGTCCCTTCTAACCAAAGCCATTCTGTGATTCTAGTTGTTGCATTGTTTAGTTTTTCTTTTAATTAATTTAATATTAATTGTATTTAATTTATATTAAATAATAAATAATTATTAATATTAATTAATTAATTAGAATATATTTTAAACAAGGTATTACTTGAAACACCAATTTGAAAGTGTTAAAGGACTTTGAAAAAATACCACCTTTGATAGTGATTTTAGGCAAAACAAGAAATATTAGGCAAAACAGATTGATGAGGACAAGCGATTCCTGTTTACAACCAGTTTTCTCCAGGATAAGGTAGTTGCTCCATTCTGTAGCTGGCCACCTTGGTCCAGCCTACGCGTTGTGAGCGTGCTGTTCTCAAGCGCATGCAGTTTGCAATTCCCTCTGCAGGTGGCACCCCTGCTACGTGGCTCTCTGACACAACGCAGCTAGATGCTTGCAGCCCTTGGTGGAGAAATGTGCTGCTCTCTTATCGGCAATCTTTCCCAGAGTTCTTTTGCTAGTCGTTCTAAACATGGGAAGTGAAATCTATTGAACATTTAGTATCTATTTATCGTCTGTTTTGGAGGTCACTGGGGTATTTCTGGAGCAACTAATGTGAGAGTATAGATCAGTATAACGGCAGCCAAAACTTGTGTAAAGCACTAACAGCTAAACGAGCCTGAAAGCAGGATTGCAGGATTTTTACATGGAACCCTTGAGCAGTTCTTTTGCAACAGCTTTATCTTATGAGCAGAGATTAATGAGTAATCTTATCATAACTGGCAAGGTTTTTATTTGGCTGGTATTTGTTTTTCCTCCCTCTTTCCTTTAGATTTTGAACGGGCATATCATGTCTTACCCCAAAGACTGTTTGTCCCCGTTGCTGGATCCAGCGTGATGCTGAGTGATTATAAGTTTGGTGATGAGGCCACTGAAGAGATTCAGGAACGGTTTGTTGAGATGTTGGATCAGTCTGTGCAAACCGAAGATATCCATATAGCTGAGGACATAAGCACAGGTAAATACAGCATCCAAGAATCATCACAGGCTGCACCAGTGGCTGGAAAGTTGCCTGTTGGAAAAGTACCTGGGAGTGTTGGTTGACACATGTCTGAAAATGAGCCAGCAGCGTGCTCTGGTTGCCAAGAAGGCTAACCAGCATCCTGGCCTGGATCAGCATTAGTGTGACCAGCAGGACCAGGGCAGAGATTGTCCCCCTGGACCTGGCACTGGTGACGCCACATCTTGAATAACGGGTTCAAGTTTGGGACCCTCAGTACAAGACATTGAAGGGCTGGAGCATGTCCAGAGAAGGGCAACAAAACTGATAAGAGGTCTGGTGAGGAGCAGCTAAGGGAACTGGGCTTGTTTAGTCCAGAGAAAATGAGGCTGAGGGCAGACCTCATTGCTCTCTACAACTCCCTGGAAGGAAGTGCAGTGAGGTGGGGGTTGGTCTCTTCTCTCTAGTATCAGGTGATAGAATGAGAGGAAGTGGCCTCAAATTCCATCAGGGGAGGTTTAAGTTAGATTTTAGGAGAAATTAATGGTCAAAGATTGGAACAGGTGGTGGAGTCACCATCCCTGGAGATGTCCAAGAATGTGCACATGGCACTTGCGGTGGCATTAGGTCTTGGTTAGACTTGATGATCTTAAAAATCTTTTCCAACCCAAACAAGTCTTAATGTTTCTGTGATTCTATGGTTTGTGATTCACAGTATTGACTAATGGCATAGGCCAGCTTTACCCCCATACAGATATGCTTCGAGTTGGTCTGCCATAGATCAAGCTCTAAGGGTTTATATCAGTCTAATTAAACTTTAAATATGTTTATAAACAGTAGTAAGGCTTTATGCAGTGTTTGTATTTGACTTCAACAGACCTCTTTCTCTTCTATCAAACCTTCTGTTCTTCCACAGTGTTACTTCTCCAGCCATGGTTGCAGCTCTTAAACTGTGGTAGAAACCTAAACATACAGTTTGGAACATTGCCCTGCACATGAATTAAGGGTGACTACTGAGTCATAGAACTTCTGAGGTTGGAAGACACCTTTGACATCATCAACTCCAAGTGCTCATCCAAAGCTCTTGACCCCACCACTACTGCTAAGCTATTACCACTAAACCACACCCCTCATCATCACATCCACACAACTTTTTCAGAATACTACTTTTTCACTTAGCTGGTTTAAGAGTTGAGTCCTGCTTAGAATGAAAAGTTGAGACCTTTAATCAAATCTACATTTCTTCCACTAAATATTATAAAACAGATACATAATCTCATGTACCTTTTGGGAAAATCTCGTGCTAAAACCTGTCTCTCTAAAACTACAAATACCTTTCTTTGTGCTGCATGTTTTGATTTATTGCAGTGCCCAAACCTGAAATTTTGTGATTCACCCTAAGTGGGAAGGAAATTGACAGAGCTTTTCATTTTCTACTGAATATCTTTTAAGTCTATGATCTGATTGCAAAACTTTTCTTTTCCTTTTAATACAGATATTTTGCCGTAATCTAGTTATTGAATCTCTTTTTTTCTGAGTATTTCTGGTTTATAATGCTTCCTGTTGCCTTTTTGCCCCATACTTTGATTTCGGTGTAAGAGTCAAATGCATCTAAGAATACTTTGCAATCTTATGAAAGAGATTTATTTCCTTTTTCTCCCCATCCATGTGAATATGAGCTGCAGGTTATAGTTTTATAATGTCATTTCAAAAACAAATGACAATAGTTCTCAGCTAGGAACTTGTGAAGCTTTTTGGCATTTGAGGACAGAAAGATTGAGGATGTAGCCGTGAGTTTGCTGTGCAGGGTGAACTGTAATGACTTCACCTAGTTGTTTACTGAGACACTTAGACACTAGCCATAAATTCTTGTGCCTTTCTACAGTAATCAGTGTTCCCAAATTTTACCTAAACCTGTTAGCAGGGAATCTGACTCATTATGTTAAGAAGTAAAAGCTCAAGAACCTCAAGAAAAACAGGAAATCCAATAAAAATCCCTCTTGCATTATAAGAGTAATAATCTTAAAGTTAATTATTACTGAGCTTTACAGAATTAATCTAACTTAGGAAAGCAAATTAATGTTGTTGTAGCGGTGGAGATAGGTGTGGAAGGGAGAGGGAAGATGATTCAGTTTACTTTTATTGCTCATGTAAGGATGTGTGATCTGGAGGTTCGAAGGATGGAGTTAAACTTTTGGGCTGAATAAGCTGAAAATTAACTGGTCTGAAACCAGGCTAACAAGCATCGAAGGTCCCTCAGACTCAAGGATGGGAGGTTAAAATAATCAGAAACAAGGCAGTAATTAAGAGCAGTGTCTAAAGAGAATAAAATTCTGTCAGCTTCTGAGCTAGTGCCTTAACATAAACCAGAGACAGATTTGAACAGAGATCAAACCATGAAGTGTTTCTTCCATAATGTGTGGAGGTTTTAATAGTAAAATCCACCCCTCTAGGAGGAGTATTTCAATGTCATTGTCACTGTAGGACCCTCTTAGTGTACTGAACCAGCTAATGGGTGGAGCACAGAGATTGATATAATGTACAATCATAGCTAATTTATGATTTGCACTGTATATAAACTGCTGTTGTTTGAGCTCACGGGGACTGGATTTGTGATTTATCATCCAACACCTGATTCTGCAGCACTGAAGTAAACCAATCATCTCAACTCTGTCTCAGTTACATTCATATACCAGGGAAAGAACCCTTTTTTGGGACTACAGAGGTAAGAAGAAAGCATGATTAGATGAACAGGAACACATCACAAAGATCTGATGCCATTAGTGTATGCAAAATAATGTCCAGATAGCTCAAGAAATGAGTTTATGTGTTCTTGTTATAGAGTTATCGAAGACCTATAGGACAGCTTAGGTTGGAAAAGACCTCAGAAATTATCTGCTTCAACCCCCTGCGATGGGCAGGGACACCTCTCAGCTAGACTTGGTTGCTCAAGGCTTCATTCAACCTGACATTGAACACTTCCAAAACCTCTCTGGGCAACCCATTCCAGAGTCCCACTACCCTCTTAATGAAGAACTTCTTCCTAAAATCCAGTCTAAGCCTACTCTCCCTCAGCTTCAAACCATTTCTCCTTGTCCTGGCTTGAGACACCCTTATGGAGAGTCCTCCACAGCCTTCCTGTTACAATCCCTTCAGGTGTTGGAAGGCAGCTCTAAGGTCTCCCCAGAGTCTTCTCCTCTCCAGGCTTAACAACCACAACTCCCTCAGCCTACCTCATAGCAGAGGTGCTCCAGCCTTCAGATCATCCTTGTGGCCCTCTTCTTGGGGTTGTTTTTCTTGTCAAACTAGTATAAATTAAAGGAATTGTGTAGCAGAGGAGAAGGGGAAAAAAAGAGAGAATTTGGGAATAAACTAAGAGACTGACCTTGTTGCTGTCAACACCATGAAGTATGTCTGTAGACTGGGCTCTATAGTGATGGTAATCATAATGCTATCAGCACAGTAGTGATGGATTCGGGTACTGATTATTACAGCTTAACTTGTGATTTATTTATACACATTTATTAAGGCTCCTTTAGGAATTAGGCTTGTTAACTGTGTAAGAAAAGTGTTCTGCCTTGAAAGAAATTTTGCAATTGGGTTTTGATTGGCACTCTGATATGACATGTCTTATGTGAGTATTGTCTTTACTGCTCTTAATTCCTGTGTCATCTTCCTGATCATTCTAATCTTCAAGGTCTTCCCATCCTTTAGTCTTAGGGACCTTCCATTCTTGTTAGCTTGGTTTCAGACCTGTTTTTTGTAAGCTTGATCTGCCCAAAAATTACCTTCCTCATTCCATTGTTGTATTGCTGTAAAGGTATTTGTGTGACATAATGAGAGTCTGGGGTTTCCCCTGTGTAAAGACTTTTTCAGCACACCATGCCAATTTGAAAAGCATTTGTTGTATCTTGGAGTGTAGTACTATTTTTATCAATAATAATAATAATAATTCAATATTCAGTAATGGCATAAAAATTAGTTTGTAGTGAATTCTGATATAATCCTTTCTATTTGTAGCCCCATTCCTGTGATCTCAGGCACAAAACTTGAATTAACTGGAAATCCTATCTATTAGGGAAAGTTTGCTGATAAAAGGAATTGTTTAACAGTCAAAACCATGGCTTCTGAAGTAATTTCTTTCATGTTGTTCCTTAAGATACGCACTTGAGAAGAATAGGCTCTAATCAGCATAGCCAAAATAACTATTTTTAAGCAGCTTTTAGTCAAAATATATGAAATAAAGGTATTTTGAGAAGGTCAGTTTGGTGTGCTTGCCTAGTACAGCCTCTGCTGCTGTCTCCTACAGTTTTCTTCTCTTGGTCCCTCATAAACTCTTCAGGAAGGTCACTGCCGGGTCATACTTTCAAACTGTTACATGGAAAACAGAAAGTAAAAAGGGACCTACTTATATCTGAACAATATAAGCAGCTCTAAGGCTGTATTTTCAAGGTATTTAGTGCTTTAATGCAAGCAATTGAAAGCTCTGCATTTCTGATTGGCTTTACTAAATCCCTGCTTCTCCTGGTTGCAGGAGATGGGGTGTTAAATACCATGAGTGGATAAACATAAGTAAAGCCTCAGTAGTGGTAATCACTGCCCCATCTTTGTTAGCAAATTGAAGAATTAATGCAAAGCTAAAGAGTCATAAAATGGATATTAGAAGGCAACTTTTGAAAACTGTGATTTATGCTACAGCTGCTTCACATGCAAGTCTTCCACAACTTCATGGCATAGATGCCTTTGGCAACTAAATAGTTCAAGGGTGTTTCTTTCTTTTCACTCCTCTTTTTTTTCTTTTTCTTACCCCTGAGCAAGGCAGCATTACCGCCTTGATGTGCAACTTCAAAAGTTCCTTTCAGAACAGTGCCGCAGTTCTGAAGGAGCGCAAAGAAACTCAAAGTTAGAGGGCATAGACTCTCCTACTTGCTCGTGAGCACTAAAGCAGAGAGAAACCTGATGGATCTGGTCTTCAAATGTGCCCCGGTAAATGTGATTAGCTACTCTAAAAAGTTATCTTTTATTTTAATGAATTGACAGCTGTGGTAGTTCAGAGAGAATGTGGTGCTCTTCCCATGCTAGTACTTAGTTTAAAAGCACCAGTATATTTCTGCTCCTATTTTAGACGTGAGGGTGTGTTTTCCTTTGCAAAGAAAAAAATACTGCTGAAAAACATTATGAACCAATGGGCTTCAAAGATACTTGAAAATTTCCCTTCAGAAAAGCACTACTGGCACTGAAACATTGTGTCCTT
Organism: Eubucco bourcierii; assembly: GCA_013396675.1. Taxonomy (NCBI): domain Eukaryota; kingdom Metazoa; phylum Chordata; class Aves; order Piciformes; family Ramphastidae; genus Eubucco; species Eubucco bourcierii. Next base: position 74,966 of record VWZE01024890.1, read on the forward strand.
TTTTATGTGCATGTGCAGCTTGCAGAAATCTCAAAGCAACAGTTATGCTGAGTGTATGCATATGGATATGTGTCTGTATAGATATCAGTCCTGCGAAGTTTTGTGCTGGACAGTTATTAACTCCTCTGCTGCAATACATCCTGTACAAAGGCAATGAGCTCAGGGATAGAAATGGCTAAAGAGATGTTCTAAATGTCTAGTTCCAGTGCTTTTCTGTAGCAACAGGTCTTGTGCAACTTTTTGACTTCAGAAGGTTTTGAAGACAATTGTGCTCATGACTCATTTTAGGTGCCAGAAACAACTTTTCTGATCACACATGTAGATTATACATATAATCCACTGCTAATGATACGATATAGAGAAAGTAGTTTTCCATGAATCATTTTCATATGAATCACCCAACGGATGTGCCTGATTACTCAACCATATAATTTGTAATTTATAGGTGATTGACAACCCCACTCTGGAAATGGGAATTCTGATTTTATTTAGATCAGTATTCCATGGAACTGCTAGAACTGGATAGTTGGTCTGATGTGCATTTTTCTTCTTCATCTTCTGAGTAAGAACAGTCTGTTAAGTTTTTTTGTCGACATGCCTATTCTGTTCTTTCTGAAGGCATCCAGACCTCACTACAGCAGCACAATTTTTTTTCCCCCAAGCTTCACGTATCCTGAAGATGTCTGCAGCAATAGTAGCTACTGAGTTGTAATCAGAACTTTTGACAAGTGGTACCATAGCAAACTCTTCTGGGAACAGGAGTGCACATTGAAAGCCTCCGACCCATCACTGTCAAGTATCCTTATCACTGAAGAGCTAGTCCAAGCTAGTGCTTGCTCTGAGGGCCAAAGGAAGAAGTTCAACTAGAGGACTCAAGATTAATCCCCTTCATTCTCTCCTCCCCCTCTCTAACAAGCTGGATATAATCAAGTGATTAGAGAAATCTTTGGAAAGGAAATAGAAATGGGCTTGAATCCCCTCAGCCTGGAAATAGAGTCAAGCTCTTTCATCCCAGCTGAGCAGTCTGAGGATTTAGTAATTGTTCCAGAGGGGAATGTGTCCTCTGTGCCTGCTCTTGGAAGACTTTTGTCCCTTTTTTTTTAGAGAATCTCCAGAAAGGAATTTCTGTACTTGAAAAAAAAAAAATTAATCAGAAAACACATATGGCTGTTGGGTAGGAAGATGATACTGGGCTGGCTCACTTTTTTAGTGACAGTAGGTTTTGCATATAGCCTGAACCGTGAAGAGAACACTGTGATCTTGGAAGGTAGTTAAAAGTTCATTTTGGTGGTTCCCTTGCAGCATAGTGAGAGTCTTCCCAGATTATGTAGAGGGGATTGAATATGTTTCTCTGGAAGCAGGGGGTGGAAAATGAATCTTGGAACTCTTCCAAATTATTCTTCTTTGGACAAGGAACTCTTCCAAAATATATTCCCAAATGCATTTTTTCCTCTTTGTTCTTTAAGCCATATGATACAATTTAGCACTGTGCTGTACATACTGTACCATTTCTACTGCAGTAAACTACTTCTGCCATAAATGCACTGTATGAAGGTGATGTGACATTCTTGGCATTAACTCGGCTGTAAAGCACAACTGTTGGCTTTTCACCTGGTATTTACTTCTTCACTTGGTTTCCCTGCAGTTGATATTTGTCCGGTTCCTGACCACTTGGATGCCCCACAACCTCAACAACTGACAAAAGCAACGTTGCTGTTGAAACTTCAACAGAATATGGGTATGTGACTTCCCTGGCTTTAGCTGTACTGGGCCCTTTTAGTACTGTTAGCTGCCACAGCATTAATGATAAACTGGTAAGATCAATACAATACTGTCCTAAACCAGGTCCCCATTTCAGTATTGTAGGTGCAGGGCGTTCCTGGGGAAGGAAGGACCACAGCCTGTTGCTGGAACAAAAGCAGTGTTTGCATTCGTTCAGCCTTCAAGGCAATACAGAAGGCTCATGTGGCTTTATTTGTTTTTTGAGGAGCCACCATTTCTACAATTCCATGCTCCAAAAAGTCAAACACTGTTGAATGGCTTTGTCAAGCAGTCATCCATAAATCAAATGGTGACTCACTGGCCTGCTTCCAAAGCTGACAGATACATTTGGGCTTGGGTGCTCATTGTCAACCTCAATAATTCAGGGCACATCAGCCCTGTCAGATTTTCTGTCAAATACAACCTCCCCATGATCCTCCTTCATCCAGCCCTTAGTACAGTTTGTCTGCTCTTAGTACAGTTCGTTTTTGCTGTGAGTTCTGACTGACTTTTGATATTAAAATATACTTTAGTTAAAACAGTAACTTCTGTTTTCTGGAATAGGAATAGAAACATGTTATCTGGAAGGTAAAGAGAAGGAGCAGTAAATATGTTTGCTTTGATGTAAAAATGTTTTCCCTTGACTCATCACTCAGATGTTTTGGTATTTTTCATAGAATCACATCACTTCAGTTTGAAAAGACCTATAAGACCATTGAGCCCAACCATTGTCTAGCTCTGTCAAGTCTGGTGCTAAACCATGTCCCTCAGCATCACATTTCCACAGCTCTGAAACACCTCCAGGGATGGAGATTAAGCCACCTCCCTGTGCAGCCTGTTCTAGTGTTTGGGAATCCTTTCAGTGAAGAAGTTTTTTCTAATATCCAAGCTAAATCTCCCCTAGTGCAACTGGAAGCTGTTTCCTCTTGTTTTATCACTTATGAGGAAGAAGAGACCAACCCCCACCTGGGTCCAGCCTCCTTTTAGGGAGTGTAGAGAGTCAGAAGGTCTCTCCTCAGCCTCCTTCTCTTCAGGCTAAACAACACAGTTCTCCCATTTGCTCATCATAAGGCATGTGCACCAGACCCGTTTTGTATGTTGTCTTCTTAGTTGTGTTAGTACTAAGGATGTCAGTCTCTGGTTAGAAATGTCACATGAAGCTTTTACAACTTAGTTATCTAGCAGAGTAACTTTAGAGTTAGGCTTAGCAGTGGTAGTTAGTCGTTGAGGTGGCTCTGTTTCTCTTCCTGCTTGTCATTTCCCTTGACCCTGCCCTCCACACCCTAGGTGCTGCTGACTGTGCTGCCCTCACTGAAGGCCTTTTCTTTGTTGTTCTAGGTGTGGTAATAGCAGCTGCTGTTGCAGTCTTTGCATCGATCTTCTCCTTCAATTACTTCAGTGATTAAACTCTAGCAACCAGAGCTTCATGGGAGTGTTGGCCAGTTACAAGATGGAAACCTCTGAGTTTAATACATTTATAATTAAAAGTAGTTGCCTAAATGTCACCGTTTAGATGCGCAATCGAAATTGTAATGATAGGTTCAGTTACCTTTGTTCCAGCATGCACTTCCTATATCAAGTAGAATCATGCAGGTACAGTATCAAGTGAATCAGGTTTACAGGAAACTAACTCTGTATAAACTAACCCCAAGAAAGAACCCCTAAACAACTGTAGAACCTTAATTTTCTTCCTCTTGCTGGTTTAATGTCAAATGCTACTACTGGTGATTTTCAGAACTAGCATAGTTATATGGTAGGACAATTCTTGCTTTAAAGATTCTGTTGCTTAAAGAAATTCAATTAATGGGTGCAAAATTAGATGTAATGAAGGCAACATTTCACAACAGGCATTGTTTTAGATAATAGTGGGTATTAGTAGCACAATAGATAAACAAATAGCTTCTAGTAGTTTTAAGCCTAGGGCAATTCATCCTGCAGATGCCTGGGTTCAAGACCTGAAGAGGACAGGAATCAATAAAATGGATAGAGCTTCTCAGCTGTGTATATGCTGCCTTCTACTCAGCAACTCTTGATGAGGATTTCTGTATCCAGCTCCGATCCAGTTACTGTTCTCTTGACATACAAAGCATTTCAGATCTTAATTATTTAAAGCCAATTGGACAGGATCTTGAGCAAACTGCTCTAGCACAAGGTGTACCTGCCTGTACTATGGCAGAGGGGTTGGGAATAGGTGATCTTTAATGTCCCTTCCAGCCCTAACTATTCTATGATACTTTAGCAACAGCTCCGTTTGGCAGCCCTTTTGGACTATCTTGTAAATATACATGCAAGTTGTTCAAATTGTTTGTTAATCACTGTAAAGCTTTCCATTAGAATCATAGTATTATTTGAATTGGGAAAGACCATTAAGCTCATCAAGTCCAACTGTAACCCAGCAACCATGGCTACTAAACTGTACCCTGAAGCACCACAGCTACAGCTTCTTGAACTCCTCCAGGAATGGTGACTCCATCACCTGCCTGGGCAGCCTCTTCCAATGCCTGACTACTCTTTCAGGAAAGAATTTTTTCCTAATCTTTAACCTAAACCTCCCCAGGCACAACTTAAGTCCGTTTTCTCTCATCCTGTCACTGGTTACTTGGGAGAAGAGACTGGCAGTGGCCTCAATTCAATCTCCTTCCAGGGAGTTGCCATGAGGAGAGCAGAGGAAGGAAAGAATTCTAGTAAGGTTAATAAAGATAATTCATACATGGTATGTGATGTTTATAGGAATCTGAACTACACTAGAGATGAATTCCATATTTTGGAGTGTTTTATTACTACTGCAAATCACTTTTTTTGTATAAAGACACTGGAACAGTAAGAAACAGTATCAAGACTTTGGTTCTAAAGCATAATGAAAGATGTCCTGGGATGCTTTCAGTAAAAGACAGCTATGAGAAAGGTGTCATCTGTGTGTTCTGTTGTCACTTGTTTTGAAAGAGCTGCTTTTAGTATAGGGGGTGATGAAATTGAGGGTAGCCCTGCAGAAGAAGACTTGGGAATTCTGATGGATGAGAAGCTGGACATTAGCCAACAGTATGTGCTTGCAGCCCAGAAGGCCAATGGCAGCCTCGGGCTGCATCAAAAGAAATGCGGCCCACAAGTGAAGAGAGAGGTGATTCTGCTCTGCTCTGCTCAGACCCCACCTACAGTACTGCATTCAGCTCTGGAGCCCTCAACACAGAAAGGACATGGACCTGATGGAGTGGGTCATGAGGAGGGCCACAAAGATAATCAGAGGGCTGGAGCACCTCTGATATGAGGATAGGCTAAGGGAGCTGGGGGTGTTCAGCCCAGAGAAGAGAACACTCTAGGCAGACCTAACAGTGGCTTTCCAGTACAAAAAGGCTGCAGAGGGACTGTTTTGCAAAGGCCTGCAGTGACAGGATGAGGGGCAGTGGTTTGAAATTAGAGAAAAGCAGATTTAGATTGGACATTAGGAACAAGTTCTGCACCATGAGGGTGGTGGAACACCAACAGATTGCCCAGGGACGTAGTTGAGGCCTCATCCCTGGAAATTTGTGATAACAGGCACAACAAGGATCTCAGCAATCTGATCTAGTGGAGGATGTCCCTGCTGATTACACAGGGGTTGGTCTAGGTGTCCTTTGGTGGTCCCTTCCAACCCAAACCGTTCTATTGATAGTTTGGAACACAGTGGTGATCTTTTGCACGAAGTATTGCTCAAGTGAGGCCTCTAGGAGGAAATGGAGTGTGGTAATGCAGGCACTGTGTTCAGCCCCTGTGTGTTTTATGGGTGGATTCAGGAGACAAGATGGCATTACACAGGAGCAGTTCACTCCAGAGGAGGTCAAATGCAATCCAGAAAATGAGATTAATTTTGTAATTTGCTTGAAGATAGGTTTGGTTTAAAAATTACTCTGTGTTAGAAGGAGGAGTAGGGGAGTAATGAGAAGAAATAATTTTGGATTCTGCTTCTTTTTGTCTGTCTTTTCTGGTTTTCCTTTTGTGAAATGCAAAACATTTATTCTGTACTTGCCTGTTACTCAAAACTCAGCCATAGTAGTGAAGTGCAACATCTGAGATTCTAAATATCCTATACCAGAGAAGAAAATACTCATTAAACACTCTTTCAGTAGTTCTTGTTTAGCACCTGTGGTGTAAAAAGTTGAGGTTTCTTGGAGGTATTATTCCATGGATCCCCTAGCAAAGAACTCTGTTTTAAGCTTATCTGTTGTTCAGTAAATGATCCTTTTCTCCATGGTTTTACTACAGACTGTCAAATCAACCCTTCAGCTTGTAACCAACAAGGTATTAATGCTCTGTGGAAGTCTAATTTTTACTGGAAATTGCTTGGAAGTCCAGCCAAAGTCCAGCATTGGAAATTGGCTATAAGTCCAACTGATTCAAGGTTGGAAGAAAGCAATGAAAGAAGTGCTGTGGAGTTGCTTTCTGCTTTAATACAGGAGACTACATTCAACTGTCATCCATGCAGTAAGAAAATAATTTAGCCCTGTCAAAAAGAAAATGAGTAATTTGACTTGTATCTACAGATTGAGCCTTCCAGTCATTCTGCCATGAGGGAACAGTGGATGTAGAAGAAAGCAGGTTCTTGCTTGTCTGAGAATTGCAGAACTAAAGGGGGGATTTCAATGCTGTCTTGCTTCCCATCCTTTTTGTATTCTTAGCCATTAATAACACAAGAAAATGAGTTCTTTAGGCAAGAAGGTCAGAAAAGGAAAACAAGAAGAAAGAAAAGCAAAAAGGATAGCAATCTTTTAAAAGTCTGTTTCTTGAGTACCGTTTACCTTTTGTTCAAGCTTCATCTTGGTTTATCCTTTTCCTGCTACCTAGTTAATTTTCTGAAGCTTTCAGTTGGAGGAAACTCCACCATGACTGAAATAGAACTATTTTAACTCATATCCATGACTGCAGATACGTACAGAGGAGGGCCACAAAGATGGTTGAAGGGCTGGAGCTCCTCTGCTATGAGGACAGGCTGAGGAAGTTGGGGCTGTTCAGCATGGAGTGAAGATGACTCCAGTGGGACTTTAGAACTGCTTTCCGATACCTGAAGTGAACCTACAGGAAAGCTGGAGAGGGGCATAGTTGTGTCTAGAGACAGTACAAGGGGGAATGGTTTGAAGCTGAGGGAGAGTAGGGTTAGGCTGGATTTAGGAAGAAGTTCTTCAGTACAAGAGCGATGGGACTCTGGAACAGGTTGCCCAGAGAGGTTGTGGATGCCTCCTCCCAGAAGGTGTTCAGTGCCACGTTAGGTGAGGACTTGAACAACCACGTTTAGTTGAGAGGCATCCCTGCCCATGGCAGGGAAGTGGGAGTAGGTGATCTCTGACGTCCCTTCCAACTTAAGCCATTCTGTGATTCCCTGATTTTGATGGGCAAGAGTCTAGAGGAGCAGTTGTGGCTTCCAAATCTGAAAACCTGGCTTGTTTAAGTGCAGTACTAAAATTGATGTTAAGGAATATTTTTACCAAAACCGTATTTTCTGTGGTCTGTAGTTTTAAAATACAGTTTGAAAAAGTCTCAGGGGTCTTGTACAATGAGTTTTATAATTCCTCACATCCTAGGGTTGGCATTGGGCATGCTGGTAACAAGTCATAGATCTCCTAGAGCTTCTCTTCATGATTCAATCAGCAGTTACATCACCGGTAATTTGTTGTCATCCCTCCTCTGTCTTTATCTGCATCAGAAGCACAGAATGTCAGGGGCTGGAAAGGGACCTTGAAAGATCATCCAGTCCAACCCCCCTGCCAGAGCAGGATCACCTACACCAGATCACACAGGAACACATCCAGGTGGGTCTTGAATATCTCCAGAGGGGGAGACTCCACAACCCCCCTAGGCAGCCTGTTCCAGTGTTCTGTCACCCTCACAGTGAAAAAATTCCTCCTCATGTTTACTTCCTCATGGAACTTTCTATGCCTCAACTTTCACCTATCACCCCTTGTCCTACTAGGCATTACTGAGAAAAGCCTGGCTCCATCCTCCTGGGACTCAACCTTTATGTATTTATAAACATTGCTGAGGTCGTCCCTTAGTGTCCTCCAAGCTAAAGAGACCCAGCTCCCGCAGTCTCTCCTTGTAAGGAAGATGTTCCACTCCATTAATCATAGTTGAGGACATTCTGACTTGAACTCAAAAGGAGGAGAAGCTGAGGGTATAGGAAGCATGCTCCTATGTGCTCATTGAAGCACCTACTTCTTGGTAGTCAAGAAGCTTCATCTGGTGGTACAATGTTTGAGTCAACTCTTGCTTTTTCTTTTGAAGGGCGCCGGGTTTTTTTTTGGTGCAGAAATATGGATGACTGCTGTGGCAATGTTTGAGTCAACTCTTGCTTTTTCTTTTGAAGGGCGCCGGGTTTTTTTTTGGTGCAGAAATATGGATGACTGCTGTGGCAATGTTTGAGTCAACTCTTGCTTTTTCTTTTGAAGGGCGTTTTTTATTTTTGATGCAGAAATATGGATGACTGCTGTGATCAGAGCTTTATTTGCAACTTATTAGTCATGAGCTTCTGTTGGGGCTTGGCGTCACGTGTGGTTTCCTTTTCTTTTATTTCAAATTACAGGTTGATGTAAATCCTGCTTAAACACGCTTCATCTGTCTCTTAAACTGGAGAGTCAGCTTATTTCCTGCAACTAGCTATTAATGTAGTTTCTGTGGTGGTTATTAGTTGTTAAAGGGTTTTTTTTTTGTTTTTTGTTGGTTTGTTTTTTTCTTTTTGTTTCAGCCTGTTTTCTCAAAGAAATGAAGCTGCTAATGTGCAGCCTAATAACTCTTAAACCAAGTTTGATAAAGAGGGAAAGTTCTCAAGAACATTGCCATTGGTTATTTGCAGATTTTCTGGTGTGTAGAGGGCAGAAGTTTTTCATGCCTGTTTAAAATATTAAAAAAAAAAAAAAGCGAGACAAATATTAGCCCAATATTTGGGTAACTGGGGAAGATCATCAGGTATTCAGAGTGTTTAGTGTATCTGCAAACACTGACTTCTGAAATCAGCCTGCTGATGCAAAATCATAGAAGCACAGAATCACTTTGATTGGAAAACACCTTTAAGATCATCCAGTCCAACCATTCTCTACCAAGGCTGGGGCTAAACCATGTCCCTCAGCCACCACAGCTCTGTGTCTATGAAACACCTCCAGGGATGGGGATTCAACCACCTCCCTGGGGAGCCTATTCCAGTGTTTGAGAACCCTTTCAGTGAAGAATTTTCTCCTAATGTCCAACCTAAACCTCTGGTGAAACTTGAGGGCATTTCCTTTCATCCCATCACTTGTTATGAGGGAGAAAAGACCAGCTGGACTCCACATGGTTCCAACCTCCTTCAATGGTTTCTTGGTCCTGGCCACTCAGTTCTGCTACATGTGCAGAATTTTGCAGGGTGACTTGTCCGTGAAGGGATCATGACCTGAAATAGAACTGAAAGCTCCCACTCCAGAGCGAGAAAAATGCGAAACTATCAAATCAAATAAAACCTGGTCATAAAAAGAGAATCATAGAATGGTAAGGTTGGAAGGGACCTCAAGGATCATCTAGTTCCAACCCCCTGCCATAGGCAGGGACACCTCCCACTAGTACAGGTTACTCAAGGCCTTGCCCAACCTGGCTTTGAACACCTCCAGGGAGGNTCCACTCCTTCCTGTGCTGAGGGCTCCAGAACTGCACACAGTACTCCAGGTGGGGTCTGACGAGAGCAGAGTAAAGTGGCAGAATCACCTCCCTTGCCCTGCTGGCCACACTGCTCTTGATGCAGCCTAGGACTCGGTTGCTGTCTGGGCTGCATGTGCACTCTGCAGGCTCATGTTGAGCTTTTCATCAACCCAGAACCCCAGGTCCTTTTCCTCAGGGCTGCTCTCCAGCCATTCACGACCCAGCCTGTATTTGTGCTTGGGATTGTGCCTACCCAAGTGCAGGACCTTACACTTGGCCTTGTTGAATGTCATGAGGTTGGCTTGGGCCCACTTCTCCAGCCTGTCTAGGTCCCTCTGGATGGATCCTTGAACAATGACCAGCTTTCCTGGGCCCCCCTTCCTTCCAGGGTTATTTCCCATGGTACCCTGCCAAGGAGATCCCTGAAGAGGCTGAAGTCCGCTCTTCTGAAGTCCAGAAGTCTTGCTACACACCCTCCTTGATGCCCTGAGGATCCTAATCTCTATCATTTCATGATCACTGCAGCCAAGGCAACCCTTCAGCTTCACTTCACTCACCAGCCCTTCCTTGATGGTGAGGGCTGGGTCCACCATCCACAGAGCCATGTATTAAGAGACTATTTGGCTGCCTAATCCAGTGTCTCTGCCATTGGTTTGAATAATAGAAGAGAAGATAATTTGTGCCCCTGAATCTCGTATTATNAGTCTTGCTACACACCCTCCTTGATGCCCTGAGGATCCTAATCTCTATCATTTCATGATCACTGCAGCCAAGGCAACCCTTCAGCTTCACTTCACTCACCAGCCCTTCCTTGATGGTGAGGGCTGGGTCCACCATCCACAGAGCCATGTATTAAGAGACTATTTGGCTGCCTAATCCAGTGTCTCTGCCATTGGTTTGAATAATAGAAGAGAAGATAATTTGTGCCCCTGAATCTCGTATTATTTGCCCCAAAGTCCTGAAGTCTTTTTTGATTGATCTAGGACTACCAGTCATTATTTCTTCTCCTCCTATATGGAAGATTAGTAAGGGGTAGTAGTCCGTAGAGCACACCAGGATAGGAATTTTGCTAGCAATGTCCCTAACCCGGGCTCCAGGTAGGCAGCACACCTCCCTGTGAGAGGGGTCTGCCCGACATATTGGCCCCTTTGTTTCTTGTAGAATTGCATCCCCTACAACTCACTCTCCTTTTCTTCTTTGTTGAACTGGTCTTAATTCTTGGCACCGGCTGACCTGCCCTGTGCAGCTGAGCAGATGGGCTTTCTCNTAAGGGGTAGTAGTCCGTAGAGCACACCAGGATAGGAATTTTGCTAGCAATGTCCCTAACCCGGGCTCCAGGTAGGCAGCACACCTCCCTGTGAGAGGGGTCTGCCCGACATATTGGCCCCTTTGTTTCTTGTAGAATTGCATCCCCTACAACTCACTCTCCTTTTCTTCTTTGTTGAACTGGTCTTAATTCTTGGCACCGGCTGACCTGCCCTGTGCAGCTGAGCAGATGGGCTTTCTCCTCCATCTGCCTCTGTCCCAACCTCAATTTCTAGCACCCCTTATCTGTTGCGCGAGGGCAGCTGGTAAGACTGAGACAATTGGGAGGGGGCTCTCCTGTCTCTATTGGGGGGGGACCTGCCTCCACTCCCCCTTATCTCCTGGGTCGTCTCCTTTACCCATTTTATCTGTGAAGGAAGGGAGAACAAAATCCTTTACTTCCCTGACCTGCTGCCCCACCCCCAGGGTTGGTATAGCCCTGCTCCACCAGTCTATTTCCTTTTCACAACCCCATATAGACCTTAGTCTTTCAACTTCCTTCTTCAGCCTAGCCACCATACTGAGCAGATCACTCACCTGCTCACACCTCACTCAGGTTTCATACCCACTACCCTCCATTTCAAATGCTAGGCTGAAGCATTCTCTGCAGCCCGAGGTCTGGACACCTACATGTTTGTGTGAGGCACTAGTCTGGGTGCCCATAGTTTTCTTAGCAACCCTATTTGCCCGGGTTACAACCACGGCTACTATACTGGTTTGGTTGTTTTAACTTGGTGTTGTGGGTTTGTTTTGGTTTTTGTTTTTTTTTAATACGCTCTCAGCGCGCGCTGCAGTGGGACAGCTGCTGGCTCTCCAAATGGCGCCGCGTGTTGCTGGCTCGCCCGCGTTTGTATCTCGCGCGTAACCACAGCACGCCCCCCAGCTAGGTCAGTCCCTTCGCGCAGGCGCATGAGGGAGTAGACCCTGCTGCCCCTCCTCCCCTTTCTTCAGGTGTCTCCGCGCCGGGGAGCTCCGTGTTCGCCTGAAAGCAATAACGTTAGGCGCTGGAGTTGGTCTCGGTGCCGGAGCTGGTCTCGGTGCCACTGCCTCTCCAAATGTCCAAATGGTGAGTCATGTCAGTACTAAAAGTCATGGAATCACAGAATATTGGGGAGTGAAAAGGACCTCTGGAAATCATCAAGTCCAACCCCCTTGCCAAAGCAGGATCATCAAGGGCAGGTCACACAGAAACGTGTCCAGGTGGGTCTTGAAAGCCTCTGGAGAAGGAGACTCCACAACACCGCTGACTAGGCTGCTCCAGGGCTCCAGCACCCTCACACCAAAGAATTTTTTCTTCATGTTGAGGTGGAACTTCCTGGGTTCCAGTTTGTGTCTGTTGCCCCTCATCCTATCACTGGGCACCACTGGAAAGAGTCCAGCACCATCTTCTCAACACCCAAACTTCAGATGTTTGTAAACATTAATAAGATCTTTCAGGCTGCTCTTCTCTGTGCTAAACAGCCTCAGGTCTCAGCCTTTCCTCACCAGGGAGATGTTCCATTCTGTCATCATTCTTGTAGCCTCTGTTAGACTTCCTCTAGTATTTCCCTGTCCCTCCTGAACTGGGGAGTCCAGAATAATCTTTAACATTTTGATAATCTTGTCAGCAGATTTTGTGTGGGTGGTTGTTGGGTGGGGGGTTGTGGTTTTTTTCTTTGTTTTTTCTTTTCCATTATGATGTAGATTTTTTTTTCTTTATAATAATATATAGAAATTTAATTATGATGACTGGACTGGATAATCTTAGAGGTCATTTTCAATGATTCTGTGTTCAGCAGGAGTAGGGCATGATACTGTGATTCTATGTGTCTATATTTAGGATAAAATTTAGTCATAACCTTTACCATTGTGCAAAAGAAGTTCTTGAAATGCTTCTAATGTTTTGTTGTTGTGTATCAGGACTGGAGGATGAGGAATGTTTTAGATCTTTAGAGAAGAAGGTTTATAATGAATTTACTCTGTGTTTACTCTCAAATTGATTGCTAAATTGTAGTCCTTAGCTGTGTTCCTTTAGCAAAACTTAACACTGAGTTTATTAAATGTCTGATGTGTGCTTACTAATGTTTTTAAGATTAAGTTTATGTTCTCCCAACACATTTCACACTTCCAGTGGCAGGTTTTGACAGCTATTAGGCTTTATTTTAGAATCATTACATGAGTACAATATACTTTTCCAGCAACTCAGCAGACATTTCAAATATCACTAATCAAATTATGGAGCGACAGTGAACTGAAATTAGCTGACAGTGTGTCTGTCTTATCTGTTGAGATGGCAAAGAGAAGCACTAACTCCTGCATTCTCACAAGTATTGAGAAGTTAAATGCAGAAGCATAAACTAATGCCCTAGACACCTAAGTCATTTAGGAATGCAAGGAATTTGGGCTGCATGTTTGTTCTTTAAACTGCTGGATGAAATCTTTTGACTGGATGAAATCTGCTGCATAAAATTTTCTGACTTTAGTCAGTGGAAGTGGATCTGAGGAGCCAGGACTTGCTGTAATCCCAGAGCACAGAGATGGCCTTTTGTGTATACAGAGGGATGGATCAGTCCTTTTCCTATTGAAGTTCTTCTTGTGCTTTGTGGAGACAAGTGTGGGCCCTCAATTTTTATGTAATTTCCCCTGAATTTCTTAAGTATCATATCCTGTTCTTTTTACTACTTGTGGCTAGTATAGAAGTAGTTATGTGCAGGACTGCCAGCTGTATGTGTTTTAAGTAAAATCCTCACGCTAATAATAGTTCTAAGCCATTTTTATGTCTCTGTTTTATATATATATATATGTATGTGTGTATGTATGTATGTATGTTACAGATATATTAGCAAAGAGAGCCTTCTCTAAATGAGATGGGTGTTACCGAACTTCATTTACAACACAGAAGAGAGAAGGGAGTCAGTGAGGACTATAGCTCTCTAATTACTCAACATCTGGCTCATCCGTGTTGCCATTTCCCAGGGCTGGAAGCTCCTTTTCAGGCAGCAGCCCATACTCATTTAGGAAAGACTCCACATCCACGGCAAAAAACTCCTCATTGAACTGTTCAGAAATGCTGATGAAATTGCTCAGAAGCTCCCCACCCTTGTAGACAAGCAGAGTGGGAAGCACTTCGTTGGAGAAGCGGTCTCCGGCCCCCGTGTTGGAGGCCTTGATCTTGCAGAACTTCACAGTGGCATACTCAGCCGCCAGGCAGGTCAGGCTGTTGTTGAGAGCATCACAGCCCTTGATACCATCTTCGTAAATGTGGACGATGACGGTGGTGGTTTTGCGCTCTTTCTCGACGGCCTCCAGGAACTGTTCCCCGTTCTGCAGCTCACACAAATAGCCATATTTTGGCCCGAAGCTCAGCCTCTGGTGCATATCCTGCATGCAGCGCTTGCGGTATTTCTGTAGGCAACTTTCATCTTCTTGCTCATCGTGAATTAATTCATACTCCTGCATGCTCATCTGTGGGTATTGAGAGAATGTTATGTTAGTAAGCGGTCATCTGTTGGCACTGAAGCAGGAAGAGATGCAGTTGTTGTTTAAAGGACACCACATTGAAAGGTTGGCCAAAGAACCATCACTGACTGCTCGCAGAATCATGGAATTACTCAGGTTGGAAAAGACCCATCATTCGACACCATTTAATCAACTAAATCACCGCACCAAGTGCCAGATCCAGTCTTTTTTTAAACACTTCCAGAGATGGGGACTCCACCACCTCCCTGAGCAGCCCATTCCAATGGCTAATTACTCTTTCTGCAAATAACTTCTTCCTAACTTTCAGCCTAAACCTCCCCAGGTGCAGCTTGAGAATATGTCCTCTTGTTCTGTCACTGGTTGCTTGGGAGAAGAGACCAACCCCCACCTTGCTATAACCTCCTTTCAGCTAGTTGTAGACAGCAATAAGGTCCCCCATGAATCACCTCTTGTCCAGGCTAAACAACCCCAGATCCAGAGGTCTCTTCACGAAACAGCTGAAGATACTGTCTTAAGACCTGCATGTCAACTTAGTGGTATTGAAGACAGTTACCAAAGACTTCTGGATCTTCCCAGACTGGTGGGAATTTCGCCTGGCACTGTCACAAGGTAAGAGTTTAATTTCTGTGGTCTTTTGGATCAGAACTGGTCAATGGTAATGAGCAATGTTTAGGCTCAGAGCTCTATCCTGACTACTATTTTTTTAGCATGTTAAAATTACTGCATTGCTTAAATGATGGAAAGAGTGTTGAGGCAAGGGAGGGAGGAAGAAAGGTCAACCTGTGTTGTGTGCTGTGTGGGTATGAAATATGCTTTTTGGTTTACTGCAGCTTGACTTTGCTTGGGAGTGAAGTAGAGCGATGGTTGCATTTGTTCTGTCTATACTGTGTGAGCTCTGCTGAGGTACAAAGGAATGGAGTCTGCCCAATTCAGGATTTTCTAGCTTATAAAATGCATGTTTTACATAGAATCCAAACTAATTTGATTTTTGTTTTCTTACCTTACGACAGAATCTCTCTCTGGTGTCTTTATCATCTTTACTGTAACATCTGTGCGGAGAAGACATTTGTCTAAGGATTTCTTTCTTGGTTATGGATAAGGAGTCTCGATCTTCACTTTCTAATTTAAATTTCCTCCAGTCATTGATGACACCTTTTGGTCCTAAGAAAGATGAAGACAGATGAAAAAGAGGCTGCAACAAGAGGCTGTCTTAAACTTCTGCTCATTTTCCTTCTGTGCCACAGGTTCTCTGTCCATATCTCTTTCTTCTGAAGCACTTTGCACTAGTGGTGCAAACTTGAGCTTTGGGATCGGTGTGTTACATCAGCCTCCGAAGGAAAGGGGTTTTTCCTAACCTGGATCACTTTAGTGCACTGGTTCCTATCAGGATCCCAAAAAAGGGTTTTGGTGAACTCCATGAGTAGCTAACAAAGCTGATATATTGGCCCAAGCCAGTGTTTTGTATGTGTGTTTGCATTTCTCTAGAGAGAGTACATTTAAATACACTGAAAGGGGACCGCAAGAAAACTGGGAAGGGTCTTTTCACTTGGGCTTACAGTGATAAGACAAGAGGGAATGAATTGAAGCTTGAGGAGGGGAGGTTTAGACTGGAGATTAGGAAGAAATTCTTTATGGTGAGGGTGGTGAGACGCTGAAACACATTGCCCAGGGAGGTTGTGGATGTTCCCTCCTTGGAGGTGTTCAAAACTAGGTTGAATGAGACCTTAAGCAACCTGGTATAGTGGAAGGTGGTCCTGCCCATCTCAGGGGAGTTGAAATTTGATGATCTTTAAGGTCCTTTCCAACTCACACCATTCACTTACAGTAAAACTGAGAATACAGGACACCTGAGTTTGGGTTTTTTCCAACCCATACCTGTTCCACCAGAACAGTAACCCATGAGGCTCTGATCATTGATTGTAATTCAGCTCTTGGTCTTTAGAGCTGATTGATCAAAGCAGATATATTTCTTATGGGAGAGAGGGGATTTTACCAGTTGCCAATATGTTTTGGATTAAATTTAATCATCTGAAGTAATGGCTTAAGGAACTACACCCCTTGGTGGAAAGGGAAGGTGTCCTGATCCTTTGCAAACAAGATTCCAAAGCAGAAATTAGTCTGAACATCTTGGCATGGTGATAACAGTATAGTAGCCTGGATTCCAAAACTATTTTGAAGCCTTAATGTGGATCACAGAATCCCACCATGGTAGGGGTTGGAAGGGGCCTCGGGAGATCATCTAATCCAACTCCCCTACTAAAGTAAGGTCACCAACAGCAGCTTGCCCAGAATCATAATGTCCAGGTGAGGCAGACTCCACAACCTCTCTAACCAGCCTGCTCCAGGGCTCCAGCACCCTCACACCCAAGAAGTTCCTCCTCATCTTCAAATGGAACCTCCTGGGTCAAACTTGTGCCTGTTGCCCCTTGTCCTGTCACTGGGGACACTGAAAAGAGTCTGACTCCATCTTCTTGTCCCCTGCCCTTTAGCTATGAATCAGCATTGACCAGATGCCTTCTCAGGCTGCACTTCTGCAGGCTCAACAGCCCTGGGGTTCTCAGCCTTCCCTCCTCACAGAGGTATTCCATTCCCCTTAGCATCATTGTAACTTCTGCTGGACTCTCTTCAGCATTTCCTTGTCTCTCGCAAACTGGGAAACCTATGACTGGACCCACTACTGTGGGGGTGTTCTCACTAGGGCTGAGCAGATGAGGAAAACCTTGCTCGACGTGCTGGCCCCACTCTTCTAAATGTACCCTAGGAGGCCATTTGCCTTCTTGGATAAGAGGGCACTTTGCTGACTCATGAGGAGCTTGTTATCAACCAGCATTCCCAGGTTTTTCTCTGCAGAGCTGCTTTCCTGCACCTGTACTGGTGTAGGAGGTTATTCCTACCTGTGCTACCCTACATGCTGGTCTTTAATTTTTTTAAAAAGTAAAGCCATATCTAATAATTTTAGCCAACAGCAGTAAGGATAGTGGTGATGAGGAAAAGTTCAGAAGGAGTTACTACAAGAGCTACATTTACTATAGCAGAAAGAAAAAGAAGCCATAGGAGCACTGGGAAGCAATGATTGCCTGTTGGTGGGGTAGGATAAAGTGTCTGTAGAGCTGAAGGCAACATCTGTACTCATAAAAACAATGGTGACTGGGTGCTGGATTAAAAAGAATTGTGAATCTCAGCAAGGATGCTGCTTTTAAAGGCTGTGCTGTGTTTGCCAAAAGCATTTACAGGTTCGCTTTTAGCACTGAATGTTCCTTCTGTAAGAAGGAAAGAACAATTCAGCCTTTACAGTGAGACCTTATAACCTAATTCTAGCGTGTGAGTTTGGTTTTTTCCTAGCTTTCCTTTCTTCCCCAGAAAAGAGATCATCGTTCATGACTGAAGCAATAAACCAACAAAAGCTTTGTTGGGCCATTGCTGTTGGTGGCTCTTTGGATGTCTTCTGCATTTGCTGTTTGCTTCAGGTATGAGGAGGATTGGAACAAAGGTCAGTTTGTAACCTGCCCTTCCCTGAGGGCTGTCGTTTACTCCAATACACATTCTCTTTGGCTTTGGAGCTCATGTTTCTGTGCAAGGGATTTGGCAAACCAACTGGAGCTACTCAAATTCTGGACTTCCCTAGTGAACAGATCCAGGGTCAGGTTGAACTGGGCTCTGAGCAAGCTGCTAGAGTTGCAGATGTCCCTGCTCACTGCACAGGAGTAAGACTAGAAGAGCTTTAAAGACCACTTCCAACCCAAACCAGTCAAGGATATCTAGGAAGAGAAAAAAGTTAGTTTCCTTGCCTGTGTGTGTTGCCTGTCCTTCAAAATCTTCTTCAAAGCTGGCTGTGGCATTTTCCTCCATTTTGGTGGCTGGAGCAGGAGATGCTGTAACTGCAGAAAGGAGAACAGTTAATGACAGGATAGGAAAGAGCTAAACATACATCAGGTACAGCACTGTTTGGTATCAATGAAGATCAAAATACACATGATCATTGTAGAGCTTCTTATCTCCTAAAAAGCAGTCGCGATATGTGTTGGTCTCTTTAATGAGATGTCTGGACAGGTTCTTACTGGAAGTGCCTGGGTGAGGGAGAGTATTTGGAAAATGGTGTTGAATAGTGGTTGTCACACTTCCTGCCCTGGGATTGTTTAATATTTTTTTTAATTTTCTTGTTTGGTTGGTTTTGGGTTTT
Source organism: Eubucco bourcierii (assembly GCA_013396675.1). Lineage (NCBI taxonomy): Eukaryota > Metazoa > Chordata > Aves > Piciformes > Ramphastidae > Eubucco > Eubucco bourcierii. The sequence continues at coordinate 93,306 of VWZE01024890.1, forward strand.
ATTCTTCACCTTGGAATCAAGAACTACATTCATTTTCCATGTGTTGCAAACTATTTAAGGGTTGCCTGAACTGCTTGCTTCTCATACAGAAGAAGATGGAGCCAAGTATTTGAACCTGTTGGGCAAGAGACTTCTGAACATCCTGGACCTAGGCTGCTTGTACTGATTGGGCTGTGTTTGTTACAAAACACAAAATTATGTGGGTTATAGATCAAAGTCACTGTCTTGTTCCACCTGATTTGTAAATAAGGCCACCTAAGCAGTCACAAAGCACTGCAATACAGCACTTCAAGCAACACTGTCTTCTGCACTGGAATTTTTGAGGGGTGAAGCAGAACCACTGATCTTTGAGGGAACAGGAGAGGTTTCCCTTTGTGTATTCCCACCAGAAGATGAGCCCAGTTCTGTGGAGCCAGAGAACTAGAGTAACAAATTTGGCAGCAGTGTCAAGCTCTCAAGGTCAGGCTGATGCTCGGCTGGTTCCCAAAACTCACTGTATATATTCTAGGGGTCCTACAACTTTCTTGAGAAGACCAATTATCTATTTCAAGAGGATATACTGGGGGCGAAAAGTGTGGATTCTTCACATGCTCTTTGACTCCACTGTGTATAGACATCTGCACAGCCCTCTGCATGAGCTCTGCCACCACGCAGTACTCAATCTTTCTTCACGTAACTCTGAATGGTTTGGGTTGGAAGGGACTTTTAAAGGTCATCTAATTCCAATCTCCATGTCATGGGCAGGAATATCTTCTACTTGACCAGGTTGCTTAAAGTCCCTGCCAACACACAAGAGATGCACATTACCATCTGCTGTCCCTTCTACTCATCTTCCTGTGACATCAGTCACAAGTTTTCTTTTTGGTCAGAAACTCTAATTCTAGTGTCCCTGTCCATAGGACTCTTAAGACAGGTGATCTGAGCACTCTCTTTGAGTCCAATTCTAGCTGTTCAGATGTTGAGCTTTATCTGACTTCACAGGAAATCCCACCTTGAAGCAAACAGTAAGATGTTTTCCTGCTGTGAGTGCTGTATTTGGAAGCTGCTGCTGATGTTAGTGTTGGAGAATGACTGCAGAGGAGGACATTCACCTTCATCTTTCATACCAGCATCAAGGGATAAAGAGGAATAATGGTTGAGCAAGGCACAAGGAATCTGATTTTTGTGTGCATTGGGACTAAAACTCAGTAGTAAATGTGTAAATAAATTGTGCCATACTTGTGGCAATTGATCAGAGCTTGTGTGAAGCATTGCAAATAAGCCTGGGAAAAGAGCAGGCAGTGAATTTTACTTTATTAGCATGAATTGTTCTGTGGGTTGATCTCTAGCTAGATTGTTTCACATTGAGGTGCTGTAGCGTGTCCAAAGAACAACACAATGAAGCTGGTGAAGGAGCTCACAGGTCTTGTGAGGAGTAGCTGAGGGAACTGGGGTTGCTTAGCCTGGAGGAAAGGAGGCTGAAGAGAGGCCGCCTCACTCTCTACAACTCCTCAGAAGGAGGTTGGAGCCAGATGGGTATTGGTCTCCTCTCCCAAGTAACCAGCAACAGGACAAGAGGGGAGGTTTAGGTTGGAGACTAGGAAAAAGTTATTTCCTGCAAGAATGGTCAAGCATTGGAACAGGCTGTCCAGGGAGGTGGTTAAATCTCCATCCCTAGGGATATTAAAAAAACACATAGACATGGCATTTTGGGACATAGTTTAGTGAACATGGTGGTGTAGGCTTGACAGTTGGACTTAATGATCTTAGAGGTCTTTTCTAGCCTTCATGATTCTATAATTGTACAATTGTTGTCAGCCTCTAGATCCGGCTTCCTGGATCAGTTGCTGTTCACTTAGTTCTGAAACAGAACTAGAAAGCTAATCTTTCCCCACACAGGCACAGCTGAAAACCTTTGCCATGTCAGGGATGGACAGCTACGTAGGTATGCTGGGTCATAGTAGCACTGCAGCGTAGAAGACTTGTAAATAATTCCCATGACTTCCATGGATGTCTCCTAAACTTCTTTAGTTAGCTGGCGCTAAGGATTTGCTTTGTTTCCATGAGGAATGTTGATTTGATTCTCTGTATGCTTTGCCATTTCATATCTTTCAACTGTGAAAGGCTCTAAAAATAGGAAACTTCCAGCAGTCTGAGGCAGGCTCCAATCAGAAAACTGACCATGCTTCTGGTGAAAGATGTGAGATGGAACTGATTGCTTAATGAAAGCTTTCTGTACAGTTTATGTTACTGATCTGTTGTACTAATAATTCTGAAAAGATTAGGTGAGTCACCATGGTACAGAAAGCTCTGTTTCACCATTCTGCTGCAGCGTGGCATGAGGCAACAACCCTGCCAGGTTGGAAAGCTGACCATGGAGCTGGGAGTGGGGAACTCCTCATATTTAATCCTGGCCCTGTGACTGAGTCAGGCTGTGAGCCTGGAGCAAGTCATGCAAACCATTCAGTGGAGTTATAAATATTTATCATTCTTATCTTGGCACTGTGAGAACTAGGTCGTCCCAGCCAGGTGTTTCCCAGTTAGGCACCTGAGGACAAGAGCATAGGAACATGTAACTGCAAGGTGATCCATGGGAAGCTGGGTTCTAGGATGAGCTGGCTCTGCTGCATACTCTTCCTTTTGAGAGAGCGTGGTGCAAAAAGATTGTGTTAGTGTGTGGGCAAAAATGGGCACTCACCAGGGCAGGAAATTGTCCCATGTTCTTGTGAAGGGTTTAGGTGAAGTACCTGAGTTGGAGTTGTTGGGTGGTGAGGTGATGTTCTGTTTTATGTTAGGCAAGCAGCATTTTCCAAAGAAAAAATGTAAGTTCCTAAGATTTGGAGGAATGTGGATGCTACCAGCACATTGTGCAAGTGCCTGCATGAGGAAATGTTAATGCTGCATGATGCTGAGACAGAAAAGGAAGCAGTGTCACAGTGCAGTTTGTAATGACCCCAGCACAAGGTGGCTTAGATCTAAAGTTTCCACCTTGCTGGCTTTACAGGTGTGCTGAAATCCAGTGTGGAGACAGCTAGAGCCATACTCTGTGCCACATCACAGCTCTCCTAAGAGCAGGTGCAGTTTGCAACCCTGTGGGCAGACCACAGCCCTTGTGATTGTGCAGTCAACTCTGAGTGGGTGCTAATTAGTTGACTAATTCAGAAATTCATTAAGGTCATCTTTTAATGCAACCCCCTTAAATCTGAGGCAGCCAGAGATCATGGGGAGCACAACAGGTCAGAGGCAGACCTTTGTTGTGTGTGGGTGATCACATTAGGCAGGGATGGGCTTATGTGCTGGGGAACAGACATCCCTGGCCATTGCAACCATCTCTTATGGAGTCATAGAATCTTTTTGGTTGGGAAAGACCTTGAAGATGGTTGACTCTTAACCAGTAACTCAGCACTGCTAGGTCACTGCTCAGCCATGTCCCTCAGCACCAGTCTTCAGTTTTTCAATCCCTCCAGGGATGGGGGCTCCACCACTGCCCTGGGCAGCCTGATCCAAGGCTTAACCATTTTCAGGGAAAGATTTTTTTCCTCTTGTCCAACTTACACCTCCCCTGATGCAACCTGAAGTCATCTCCTCTTGTCCTATCACTTGTTATCTGGGAAAAGAGATCAACACCCACATAACTACAACCTCCTTTCAGGAAGTTGTAGAGAGCCAGAAGGTCTCCTCTCAGCATCTTTTTCTCCAGACTAAACAACCCCAGTTCCTTCAGCTGCTCATCACTAGACCTGCTCTCCAGAACCTTCACCAGCTTCATTGCCCTTCTCTGGACATGCCCCAGCACTTTAAATTGTCCTTCTTGGAGTGAGAGGCCCAAAACTGAACCCAGTATTTGAGATTTAGCCTCAGCTAAATCAAGTACAGAAGCCTTAGTACTTTAAATCTGTTATTTAAGTGTTTTTGGTTTTGTTTTTTTTTTTTTCCCCATGTAAATATGCTGGCTCACAATCGTACTAAATACTTGCTCAGGATAAGATAACGCTGTGAGAACAGAATATGCCAAGAGGGTAGTCAGTTCCAAGAGTGATGCAGGGTGATCTGCAGTGGTGGTGAAGTGATAATAAATGCCATAACTAAAACTATTTGTGTCTATTTGTTCTAAGGAAGCACCCACAGACATTTTAGACCACTAGCTGCATGGCTGCTGCTCTCAAGCTTTGTATTTGCACCACTTAAACAGCATGTGGCATGCCAGCTGAACAGCAATCTTTGTGTATGTGTGGGAAACACTGATTTAGGAGATATTATATGTTTTCCTTAGCTTTGGCAATTGGTTTTGGCAACTAAAAGCATCTCTTGATGGTTTTATATGAACAGTGCTAACAGGGAGAAAAAAAATATTCCTTCTGAGGTGTATGGATCATCAATGTATCAGACAGTAGTTTGTAATGAATATAGTGACTTCACGTATGTATTTTAGGAGACTGCTAGTTCTAATACATCTCTACTTTCCTGTCTTAATGTCAGACTTTGTGTGAAGAAAACAAAAATTACAATTTGTTTGTAGAGGAGACCTGTAACCATCCTGTATCCCAAAAGTCACTTCTTCAGCAAGAAAAAAAACCCAAGCCTGAAGTGCATGCCTTAGGACTCCCAGTTAATTTCTATGAACTCTGAATTTGTTGTAGCTCAAAATTGGTAATTCCTATTAGTGATGTTCACCCTTCTGTGGTCATTAGAAGGTCAGTAATAAGGTCCCGCCTTACTATAGGGTAGAAAGGTAGAAATGATCATATAATGAAGTATTCACTTTTTAGAATTGTTTTGATTGGAAAAATCCCCAGACTATTGAGCCCAAACATCAACCTAACACCACCATGGCTTTGAAACCATATCCCAAAGTCCTGTGTCCACACATTTTTTTAACACCTCCAGGGATAGTGACTCCACCACCTCCCTGGGCAGGGCAGCCTGTCCCAATACCTGACCTGGCAGGAGAGTAATTTTTCCTAACATTCAACCTAAACCTCCCTTGGCACAATTTGAGGCCATAATGAAGGATTCAAATGTGAAGGAATACTTTCTACTTTCTAACAAATATTCTGTGCCTTTGGCTTCCACAGAGTTTTCAGTTTACCCACATTTACAACTTTATTTCTTTTTCAACTATTTTCTCTCATGCATGTTGAAGTTCTGAGGTACTTCAGGAGGAAAGCACTGTACCTGTGTATTTGTAAGGAAGGCTTGGTTAGTCCTTGTCACGTGCTACAGCTGTAAATAACAAAATGGTGTTTTCCAGTGGCAAATTATAGTTATGGAAGAGAGGGAAATTAAAAGAAAAATCTCTCTAAACAAACTGTAAAAGGCAGGGTGTATTTCTTAAAAGACAAAGCAAATAAATAAAAGTTGCTTTGTAGAGAAAGAGGTCTTGCTGCTAGTCCAGTAAGTAAACATGAGGAATATTCTTCTCAAGGTAGAAATGTGCTCTAGGTACATATTTCCTTCTCTCCATCTGTGCAAACCCCCCACAAAATACTACTCTGTGCCTGGGTCTTTATAAGGCCATAAGTCAGCAGCCTGCTGCTATCGCCAGCAATTGGTGGGATGTTGCCTCTGATCTGGGCAGTAGGAAATTCTGGATTCTCATGAAAGTGGAGGAAGGAAAAGTAAAGGAACTTCCTTTGTCAGTGAGATGTGGTTGCACAGTTACGTTTGAAGCTATATGTGGGTGGGTGGTCAGTACCTGTGCCCTGTGTGTCCCCTTGGCTCTTGCCTCTTGAGTGGGTGTCTGAATTTTAACAGCTTTTCCCTCTGCTTTAGTCTGAATCTTGCTTCTCTACATGTTTTTCCTGGTTTCCATTTGCAGAATTCCTTCCCTATGTGTTCTTGTCCACTCTGTCAAATCAGAACGGCCACCAAATGTATCTGGCAGAGGGGCAGGTTCTTAAGCAAGCAAGCCAAGGGTAGGAGCAGCTATGGGTTTAAATGCTTAGGTTGTTGGAATTAGAGGAATTGGGTAAAAACCACATGGAACTAGAATAAGGCATTGTTTACCCTTATCCAAGCATTGAAAGTGTCCCAGTGCAGCAGAATCAAGTGAGTCCCTTGTGTGAAGCTCTGCACTTCCTCTTGGGAAGGTAAGCATCCTACTGGGTTAGCAACAGTGACAGATTTCCAGGGATAACCCAAGCGTATCACAGAGTCATTTTGTTTGGAAAAGTGCTTTAAGATCATCAATCCAGCACTACCAGGTCATTACTAAACCACATCACTCAGCACCACATCTACATGCCTTTTCAATCCTTTCAGGGATGGGTACTCCACACTGCCTTGAGCAACTTGTGCCATTGATATCATTGAATCCTCAGAAACTTCAGGGTACCACAGGGTGTGATCTACAGCACTGTGCAGAAATGGTGAGATGTGAATTTGCATTGTTTGCATGGTTAAGACTTGCACACTTCAGCCCTAGCTGTGATCTGGTTTGTAGCTGCTATGTGAAGCACTACATAACGCTTCTGTGAGAGAGCTGGAGTTGTTCAGTCTGGAGAAGTGAAGGTTACAAGTGGACTTCCTTGTGGCCTTTCAGTGCTTAAAGAGGCTTGATCAGAAAGCTGGGGACAGATTTTTTTAGCAGGGTCTGTTGAGACAGGCCAAGATGACATGTCAATATCACATGAATGAAGTGTGTGTTGGTTTCTTTCACAAAGAAACTGGGACGAGTGAGAAAAGTAAGAGTGCTCTCCATCCTGGGTCATAGAATCATAGAATTGTTTTGGTTGGAAGAGATCTTTGACATCATCGAGTCCAACCGTTAACCCAGCACTGCCAGGTCACCACTAAACCATGTCACTAAGTCATCTATGCATTTAGCTTTGCAAGAGGCATTAGCATCATTATGTAAGCAAAATCAGTGTCAAGGGCAGAGGTCAGAGTTTCAGAGCGCTGCGAAGGGAGCTGAACACCATAAGCACCTTTAGCGATCTGCTGCCGATGAGGACTGTCAGGCACCGTGCCAGAGAGCTGCTAGTGGAAAACATGGAGTACCTGCAGCAACCTATGTGCTTAGAAACAATGAGGTCCCTTACACCAGGGTGGGTAAATACAGATATCAGGGCTGCAGCCTCCTGCTCTGACTGCTCATCCTGGCCTTACCCAGATATGCAAAGCCAGGCTCACTCTATGGGTACAGGGAAATTTCCTGGGCACACTTGAAGAAAAAAATGTTGTGTATCATATAGTGATTAGGTCACCGTGCTGGGGAAAAAAACCCCATAGAATCATGGAATTGTTTTGCTTGGAAAAGACTTTAAAGATCATTGAGTCCAACCATTAACCCAGTACTGCCAGGTCACCACTAAACCACGTCCCTCAGCACCACATCTACACAGCTTTTAAATAGTGTTTTTGAAAACACCAGAATGGGACTTTATTTGCTCAAAGAAGACATCATAAAATAGGAAGAAAATGCAAACAAGGGTGAGCTGACATTAGAAAGCTGTCAGCTTTGATGCAGGTCCCTACAACTGATGAGAGAGTTACAGGATTAGATTATTCCCTCTATCCGCTTTAGGGGAGTTATGCTGTTCTTTGTGAGATGGAAACGTTTTAAATAGCTGCAGTTCCATCTTTCATTTACCCTCAAGGCTTTTACCAGTTAGGAAGTTCTTGATGTGGCTACCTCAGGCCTCAGCAATTGTATCAGGTTAAAAATCATAGGGCTGAAAAAAATACTGAATGCACATTTATTTCCAGATTTCACTCTGAAATGGGAACTTGCCTCATTGTCTTGTACATCACCCAGCTTCAAGAGAGGTGATTCTTCCCCTTTAGTCTGCCCTCGTGAGATCCCACCTTGAATACTGCACCCAGTTCTGGTGCCCCATCATAACAGGTAATGGAACTCTTGAAGCAAGTGAAGAGAAGGGCCACAAAGATGATCCAAGGGCTGAGGACAGGCTGAGGGAACTGAGGTTGTTCATCCTGGAGGCAAGAAGACTCTGGGGAAGATCTGTCTTCCAGTACCTGTAGGGAACCTACAGGAAGGCTGGAGAGAAGCTTTTCATAAGGGTGTCTAGTGACAGAACAAGGGGAAATGGTTTTAAGGTGAGGGAGAGCAGTGTTAGACTGCATCTTAGGAAGAAGTTCTTCAAAATGAGGCTGGTGAGACACTGGAATAGGTTGCCCAGGGAGGCTGTAGATGCCCCCTCCCTGGGGATGTTTAAGAACAGGTCGGATGAGTTCTTGAGCAAACAAACCCCATGGCAGGGTGTTGGAGTATATGGCCTCTAAGGTTGCTTCCAAACTAAGCCATTCTATGATTCTACTACAGTACCACTGTGATTCTTATGGAGAGGCAGAGTGCAACTATTTTAAAATGAGCCTTGCTTTCTTATCTCAGAAAAAATAGTAGTTAACATTGTCAAATGTCAATTATCATTAACTATTTTTTTAAAGCATAATTTTGTATATTAAGTGGTGAAATTATTTTTAAAGTCAAGATCTGAATTGTTGGAGTGAATTACAGAATCAAAGCATGGTGGGAGTTGGAAGGGACCTCTGAAGATCCAAAGAAAGCAGGGTCACCTACAGCAGATTTCCCAAAATCACAATGTCCAGGTTAGTTTGGAATCCCTCCAAAGAAGACTTTACACATTCATTAGAGAAGTTACATAGTTAGTACTATTGTGACAAACCCATCCTTTGGTTTTGAGTGTCAGGAAACCTCTAATTTATTTATCCTTTTATAAATCTTGGGTATATCAAGAGGGATGTAAGAGGAGGATGGCTGGATATAAGAAAATGTCTCTTTGGAGGTGGCGCAGAACAGCCCACGTTTTCAAACGCAGATATTTAAGGACATAAATCTCAATCCATGTTTAACCTCAATGCCTAGCCCCATTTGTCAGGACAATTGCGTGTTTCACTGTGGTGCTCTGAAAGACAGGACAGTTTCCAGCTGACCAGGACACAATTTCTGAGCTCTATATGCCTGCTAGAACTGACACATCTTTCAGAGTTTTGGCTGGAGTTTGTTGCTGTAATTAGCAAAGACATGATGAAGGGCAGAAGCCTAGGGGGAAGGGATTATGTATGTTTTGTTCCCAAACTCAGCAGATGTTTGGCAGCATATATAATCCCTATAATTTGTCAAAAATCACTAAAGTCAGGGCAGTGACTAGAGACAGGTGTTTAAAGAGATTGATGGACAGTGCTTTATAGAAAAGGGAAGAAACTTACATTTATTGTATGGTTAATTAAAGATCTACAAGTAGTAGTAGCCTGCGGGGACTTTGAACAGAGTTTTACTGCTCCAGTTCACCAAAAAACCTCAACAGAATGCCTGCAGGGGAGGGCTGGGAGGGATCAAAACTCAGGAAGGTGGGAAAACATTCAATGGCTGGTTTGGGGTAACGAAACCAAGAATACTCCCTAAGGCTCCTGGATATTGCATGCAGAAAACAGCTGGCAAAATGGATTTGGCTCAGAAGTGTGAATATTTATTTCTGATGTGAGATGCTGTGTTCAGTCTTAGCTTGGATAAAAGTTTTTCCTCAAGTGTGTATTTGCAATTGTAAAAGTAAATTAGTAGGGTGTTTTGGTCCTGTTATCTTCATATAAAATCATAGAATGGTTTTGGTAGGAAGAGACCTTCAAGATCATCAAACCCAACAGATGTCTAACTCTACCTGCAGTTTGTTATGATTATCTATGAAAGACAGGCTTGAGCTAGCCAACAGTCTCCCTCTACCTGCAGGCTTTACCTAAGCCACCTTTCTCTCAAATTTGAGAGAATTAGACAGTTCAAAAGATAAACTGTTCATGACAGCTTTCAAATTCATGTATTACTCATATCTTGCTCTCTCTAAGCATTACAATGTGTTCTCTGTAACATGTGAAGATTTTGTTTGCTGCTTTGTCAGCATTTGAAAAGTTTTATGGTCTTCCACTTCTGTGAATCCAACACTGAATTAGTGTTGGCCATCCTCGTTGGACAGAGTGCAGTATCTTCTCTCTAGTATCAGATGATAGAAAGAGAGGAAATGGCCTGAAATTGTGCCAGGGAATGTTTGGATTGGATACTAGGAAAAATGTCTTTAGTGAAGGAGTGGTCAGTCATTGGATCAGGCTGCCCAGGGAGGTGGTGGAGTCACCATCCCCAGAGGTCTTCAAGTAACTTGGGGACATGCATCATGTTTGACTTGATGATTTCCAACCAAATCTATGATTGTAAGAATTTCTTCACTGAAAGGATGCTCAGGCATTGGAAGAGTTTGCTCAGGGATGTAGTGGAATCACCATCCCTGTGAAGATATTTAAGAGTCACATAGATGTAGTACTTAGGGGTATGGTATAGTCAATAATAGGACTTGTTGCTCTTAAAAGGTCTTTTCCAATCTAGGCAATTCTGCGATCTAATGCTTTGATCAGGGTAGATTAGTAGCTCCTGACAGGGAGGATTTAATAATTATGTATTACATATGTCTTGTGTTGATGATACAAGAGTAAAATTGTGCTGTCAAGCCAGATGTGCTATGGTAAGGAAAGGGACCTTAATGAAGAAGGTATCTTCAAGCTGTGCCCTCAAGAATTTCTTGTGTCTTCCAGCCTGCTGCCTTGGAGCTGTTTCTGCAGAACTGGCAGGGCCAAGCAGATAGAACTTGATAGAACTACTAGGTGATGCTGTTCTTTCAGTCCTGAGACTCCCCCAAGCACATCTCCAGGAGTCAGAAGAGTTGGAGTCAGTTGTTCTGTCATCTTGTTACAGACATTTAACTTAAGGCACCAATAGCAGGAAGCTGGATTTTTGGTCAACTTTAGTCAATGCAGGGAGAGAGCTAGAGAGCCTGGCTGCGTAACTCAGGTGGTAGAGTTAAGCTGGTGTGAATCTCCCATCTTCCTGGCTGTTACATCAAGTGGATATTTGTCCTGGAATCGTTTTGGGTGGAGGGGGCCTTTAAAAATCACTGAATCCAACCCATGACCTGGCACTGCCAAATCACTGTGAAATGAGGTGGCTTTCACCAATGCTGTTAATATGGGAAGAGCCACTACCTCAAAGTGGGATGGTTCCACAGTTCTGTCATCACTGCTCCCAGCCATTTGCTGTTTACTGATGGAATAATGACCTGTGCAGCTATTGGGCACTAAACTGGTTGCACTTTACAGGAAACTTGCTGGTTTGGGGGGTTGAATTTCATTTTTATCTTGAATGGGAAGATTTCACAGGTAAAAATCTGGGGAGACCTTCCCATGGCCTTTCATTACTTAAAGGGGCTGATCAGAAAGCTGAGGGCAGACTTCCAAGCAGGGCTTGTTGTGGCAGGACAAGGGGTGATGAATTTGAACGTAAAGAGGGAAATTTAGACTAGAGGGAGGAAGTATTTTTTATGCTAAAGGCATTGAGAAACTGGCTTAGGTTTCCCAGAGAGGTGGTAGGTGTTCCATCCCTGGAAACAATCTAGGTCAGACCATCTGGGGCTCTAAGAAACCTGGTGTAGTTGCAGAGGTCCCTGCTGACTGCAGTGGGGTTAGACTAAATGGCCTTGAAAGGTCCCTTCCAAACCAATTCACAGTTGTGTGATGTGTATTTGTCAAGAGTTAGCAAAGGCACTGTGGGGAGCACACAAGCAATCTTAAGTTGGGTCAGTATGTCCAGATGAGAAAAACACTCGCTGTAAAGCTGTGGCCACCAAGATGTGTGTGGCAGTTTGGGAGTTTCCCATCCCCCACACAAATACACCAGACTAACTCAGCTGGCTGGAAGTTAAGGAGTGAAGCAGTATTTATAGTATGGCACAATTTACAGGCATATATACACAATATATACAGAGATTTGCAACTATATACAGTAATCACAGTAACATCCAAGTTGGAAAAGACCCTCAGGATCACCAAGTCCAACCTATAACCCTGCTCTACAAGGTTCACTCTAAACCATATCCTCAAGCTCCACATCCAAATGGCTCTTAAATACATCCAGGGTGGGTGACTCCACCACCTCCCTGGGCAGCTCATTCCAGTCCCTGACCACTCCCTCTGTGAAAAACTTTTTCCTAATATCTAATCTAAACCTACCCAGTCTCAACTTGAGATCATTTCCCCTTGTTCTGTCTCCAGGTATCAGTGAGAAGAGACCAGCAGCAGCCTCTCCACAATGTCCCTTCAGGTAGCTGTAGGCCACAATGAGGTCTCCCTTTAGCCTCCTCTTTTTTCAAACTAGCCATCCCCAGCTCCCTCAGACAATCCTCATAAGATTTTATCCTCCAGGCCTTTCACCAGCTTCTTTGCCCTCCTCTGGACCCACTCCAGCACCTCCACATCTCTCCTGTATTGGCAGTGCCCAAAGCTGAAAAGAATACTTGAAGTGTGGCCTCACCAAAGCTGAGTACAAGGGGACAATCACCTCACTACTCCTGCTGGCCACAGCATTTCTAATACAAGTCAGGATGCCATTGGCCTTCTTGGCCACTTGGGCACACAGTTGGCTCATATTCAGCTGCCTGTCTATTATAACCCCCAGATCTCTTTCTGCCAGGCAGCTTTCCAACCACACTTCCCCAAGCCTGCAGCATTGCTTGGGGTTGTTGTGACCCAAGTGCAGGACCTGGCATTTGGCCTTGTTGAAACTCATCCCATTAATGTAGTTAATATGCAAGTTAAAAATAATACAGAGATATGAAACCCCAGGAGGGCTTTCAATCAACCCCCCCACCTTCTTTCCATCCTCTCCCTTATCTCAGAATCCCCCTTATGTGCAGGGTGAGATGCACAAGGTCAGCAAGAGGTTAGAAGGGAGGAGATTAGATTGGGTTACACAGATGCAGGCAGAGGAGTTAATGCAGCTGCAGAGATGCACTGACTTTTTAAATTTATACTTTTGTTTTTATATCTTCCAGCAAAATGAATGAGTGATATATACATCAATATTATTTTCATTTCACAGCCAATGATCTAATTTCTCTCATTAAAATATTCCAGTTAGCCTCAAACTGCCACAGTGTGTGTTAGAGCAAAATGTTTGGATTGTTTGACTTAACTGATTGCCAGAAAATAGGGTAGCTGTTTATAAAGTAATTGATTAAATGATGGATGTCAGAGCCCTGTTTCAGCCAGCTGCAACCTCATTGTGTGTGCTCCAGCATTCCCTGTCCTTCTTGTTTGCAATTGCAGGAATGACATTTTCTCCACTAAATGATCCTGACATCCTGTGGCAACTGCAACTGCCTAAAGGAAAAATTGATCGTAGGAATTACTATTAGTAGTAGAAGGGGCCTACAAGAAAGACAAGGGGCTTTTTGCAATGATAGGATGAGGGGGAATAGATTGAAGCTTGAGAGGGTATATTTAGACTGGAGATTAGAAAGAAATTCTTTGCAGTAAGGGTGGTGAGACACTGGAACAGGTTGCCCAGGAAGGTTGTGGATGCCCCTTCCCTGGACACGTTGGATGAGGCTTTGAGCAACCAGGTCTAGTAGGCGTCCCTGCCCTTGACAGGGGCGTCAGAACTAAACGATCCTCAAGTCTCTTCCAACCAAAACCATTTTACAACTCTGTGAATGTTTTCCCTCATCATGTTTTCTTTACTAATCAGAAGATGGAAGCCAGAGTGGACAACATCATATGGCCACAGTGAGCCTCATAACTCCCACAGTGGTTACATCAGGGCCATGGCTTCCAGATGTATCTTTTTCCTGTACAGATTTTTTTTTTTTTTTGTCTTATTCCAGAGGCTTCACGTTTTCCTTTAAATCTTGTAACTGACTTAATTAGAAGTGAGGAACTTTTTCTGGCTAAACCGTGAATGGCTTTACTTGAAACAGAGGAAATCCTCTGCGAAAAGCAATTCCTCAGCTCACCCTCCATCTCACCAGCAGTAAAAGGAGAACCTCAATGAGGAGGTTGAGAACTCATCCTTAGCAGACGTCCCTCAGCCAAAACCCATGCATCAAACTCACACTTTTCATGCACAGAGGTGATGGGAGAGTTTGCAGCAGGTGCAGCCTGCTCCCACAACATCTGAGGACAGCAGGAGCCAACAAATCCTAAATTCCCACTGGTGAGACCACACCTGAAGTGACATATCTGGTTTTGAGGACCACAGCATAAGAGGGACATTAAAGGACTAGAGCAGGTCCTGAGAAGGGCAACCAAGGTGGGGAAGGGTCTGGAGAACAGACCTGGGGAGCAGCAGCTGAGAGAGCTGGGGGTGTCTGGTCTGGAGAAGATAAGGCTGAGGGGAGACCTTCTGTGTCTCTACAGCTCTCTGAAAAGAGGCTGAAGACAGGTGGGGGTTGATCTCATCCCTAGGATCAGATGATAGAAAGAGAAGAAGTGGCCTGGAATTGGGCCAGAAAAGGGTTAGGTTTGAGATGGGGTTAAACTTCTTTTTTGCAAGAGTGGTCAGGGACTGTTAACAGGCTGCCCAGGGAGGTGGAGTCCGCATCCCTGGGGATGGTTTAGTGGCCATGGTGGTGTTGGGTTGAAGGTTGGGCTTGATGATCTTAGAGGGCTTTTCCAACCCAAACAATTCTATGGCAACACACCACCACTCCTACCACAAGCTTCCAGTTCAGCCAAGTACTTGAACTCATCATAAAGTGAGCAGAAAGCAGCAGCTGAACAGAGAAGAGCTCAGCCTAAGTAAGGAGGCCCAACCAGCACCCATGGGTGATGTTAGAGTGACCATCAAGCCTCAGTCCTACCTAACCAGGGGGCCACCAGGCCCCCCAGCCCTTAAAACCCACTCCCATTCACCCAGTGTGCACCATGGGGACTCACCAGAGGTGACAGGAAGAGGATCCCTCCACCCAGTTGGGCAAACTTGGGGCATCTGTCTTTTCTGGGGGCCATTAAAAAGGGGAATGGGCAGGGAGGGCAAAGTGGCCACACCTGGGTCGAGAGGAGACTCCAACAGCACCCAGGTTTGGGGCAAAAGGGGGAAAATGCAGTGTGGGGTGGGAGAGGGGATGTGGTGCTGAAAGGATGGAGATGGAGAGGAAGAGGATGGAGATGAAGAGAAAAAGGAAGGAGATGGAGGGGAAAGAAAGATGAGGGTGTGCTGGTTTGAGGCTAATTGTAGTATTTTAATAGAGAAAATTACACTATAGGCTGTGAAAGGAAAACATCATGATGTCTAATTCACTCATAGGCTTGCTGAGATTGTTTGGGAAAAATAACTCAAAACGTTAGATAAGGCATTCGCAGTCTGTCTCTCTCTGGGGACACAGCGTGTCAGGTGGTCTAACTTCTGGCCCCTCTTTGCAGATTAATCTTCACTAACCACTTTTCTTCTAACTCCCCTGGCCGATCCTCCTAATTCACCTTGTGCATAGGGCAAACCTTGAGGTAAGGTACAGGGGTGGGGAGAAGGTGGAAGGGTGGTTGGGAGCCCCTCCTNAGGGAAAGAGGAAAATGGAGAGGAAAGGAAGGAGATGAAAAAAAAAAAAAAGAAGGAAGATTGGGAAAACAGAAGATGGAGAAGAAAGGAAGGACATGAGGGAGAAGTGGGATAAAAAAATAAAAATGGAAACTGGACTGTAAAAAAACCCCCAAAACAAACCAAAAGGTGCTTCTGCTCTGGTAGGAGGGTTGGACTGGATGATCTTTTGAGGTCCCTTCCAGCCCCTAACATTCTGTGACTCTGTGACTTGTAAAACTGTGCAGCAGTTAATGATTTTGCTTACTTTTCAGACCAAAACTAAGCAGACTGTGGTTGCAGTTATGCAGCAACTAAGAGAATCACAAAAGTTTCTCCAAGCATCTAAAGAAATGTCACTGATGACTTAAAACACAATTTTCCCATCCAAAATATAGCTGGGATAGACACCAGAGGAAATCCTTTCCCTGGAATTTGATTTATTTATGTAGCAACCAAAGCACAGTTTCTTAGCCATTTTATCTGTGTACCATTAGTTGTTTCTCAGGCCCCTTCAGAGAGATTGCCATGGCTCTATCCCAAAATTCCCATTATTTCAGTCTTCCATATAGTCAGGCTGTGGCTGTATTGCCTCATAAGAAGCCAGCCTAGTTGCAAACATCCAACAGAGATTTTTTAAGGCTTCTAACACTCCTTCCAGCATTTAAAGGCAGCTACAGGAGAGCTGGAGAGGGACTTTTTACAAAGGGGTGACAGGCCTAGGGGTAACAACTTCAGACTGGGAGAAGCTCAGGTTAGGTTAGACATTTGGAATAAATTCTTCCCCAGGAGAGTGGTGATGCCATGGAAAAGGTTGCTCAGAGAAGTTGTGGAGGCTGCAAGCCTGGAAGTGTTCCAAGCCAGGTTGGATGGGGCCTTGAGCAACCCCATCTAGTAGGAGATGTCTCTGCCCATGGAAGGGGGTTGGAACTAGATGGTGTTTAAAGTCCCTTCCAACCCAGCTGTCGTCTATGATTCTATGATTCCCATCCGAACACAAGGAAAGAACATCAGAAGGAAAAGTCTTGTTGGAACAACCAGCAGGAGGTACCAGAAAGCTTGTTTGATTCAAGGAGAGTCAGGGAAAAGCAGGAAAAAGCAAAATGGAAAAGTACCTCCCAAGGACAGAATTTGAAGCCAAGCCCAGGTGAAACATTACCATCACCTGTAATATGTCAAAATGCATATGCAAAGCCCACAAAATAGCAGTAGCACAGATTCTGCAATCCTGAATATGGCCACAGATGCCTGGATTCCTTTGGTTCCTTGGTGCTAACCTGAGGTAGAAAATGTACTCAACAGCCTGAGTTTCTAATGAATGAAACAGGAAAGGTACAGTAATGGACTGATCACAGTATTCTCCGTAGGGTGGTGCAGCACTTAGGTACCTTCTGCAAAATGCCAGAGCAGCCCTGTCTTGTAGAATCATCAAATGGTTTGGGTTGGGAGGGATCTTAAAGATCATCTTGTTTCAACGCCCTCTGCCGTGGGCAGGGTCATGTTCCACTAGACCAGGTTGCTCAAGGCCCTGTCCAACTTGGCTTTGAAGCCTTCCAGGGAGTCTCATTGCTGTTGTGGCTGTTGTGATAAGACAAACCAGGTCCTGATCTCTTCCGCTTGCAGCAGCTAGCCACAAGTTCAAGAGAGGTAAAAACAATAGTCAGATACTGAAGATGTTTCAATGGTAGGTTTTCTCCTCCTGCTGCAGAACATAAGATTTGGTTCAGCTTAAGCTGCTGTAGAACCTGACTGCAGCTGTGGCAGCCATGGGAGATGGATGGAGTAGCAGCAATGAACAGGGTGCTGTGTTTATGAGAGAAGAGGAATTATGTGATTATTTCATTAGAAAAAATGAATTCTGATTTTTCTAGGTTTTTTTTATCCTAATGATTTTAGGGTATCGAAACTTTTCTCTGTGGCTTTGGCAGTTAAAAGGGCTCTACTTGTGGATTCTACAGTGTTAAGGAGTAAGATGTGATTGCTCATCTCCCTTTGGGAAAATCAGACTCAGACACAAAACCAAATAGCACCATAAATCAGAGGGAAAACATGCTCTTTCAGATTACCATGATGTCAGGTATTTGGATTTACTTGATAAATGACTGTGCCAGCATTAACTGTCCCAGCAGAATAGTTAAAATGTGAATCAGTTTGTAGGAGCTTCACTTATTGATGCATTCCAACAAGCTCTCTAAAAAAAAAAAAAAATCTAACTCTAATTAATTTACCAGTCAATAAACAGTAGGTTCATCTGTATGACAGCAAGTCTACCTTAATCCCTGTGTTTAAAATCCTGCAGGAGAGTCTTGGATGATTCATCGGTATTCATACAAAAGAGAACAAAATTCTAAAGTCCCAAAGTGATTGCTACTGTATTTGAAATAAACATCCACTTTCTAAAATAATTTATGAAGTTAGCTAAGTAAGAATGAAATAAATACATTCCACTGGGTGCTTTACTACAGGTTGTGGGTTCCTAACATTCTCCAGAATAACTTGGTTCCATGGCCTGAAACCCGTTTTTGTTCAACTACAGATCTTGAGAGAATGCAGATGTGGATAATGGGAAAAAAAGATTGGCATTTGTTGAGAGAGCTGGTCACCTGGAAAGCAGACAGTGACTGGAGATGACTGTAGTTTGGACACCAAGGAAATTCCCAAGGTCTGCAAGCCCTGTGAGGGTGGTGGAACACCAGAATAGGTTACCCAAAAAGGTGGTGGAGGCCCCATCCCTGGAGATATTCGCAGTCAGACTTGATGAGGCTCTGAACAACCTGATCTAGTTGGGAATGTCCCTGCTTACTGCAGGAGGATTGGGCTAGATGACCTTTGAAGGTCCCTCCCAACCCAAACCATTCTATCATTCTATATTTAGACTTCAGTTGGCTGACATGTTTCCTCATCTCATAGAGCCTGACTTCTCTTAACTCTTTCTGAGGGTTTACTTCATCCTGTTTGGCTTAAGGCTTAGCAAGGTTATTTTTAGCTAGGCTGTATTTTCAAATGTGTCTCTGGCCTGTGACCCAACACAATACGCAATTAAAAAAAAACCCAGACTGCCTTCAACATGAAAGAGAGTAGGGGTGTGGAATAGCCCAGTGCTGTCTTCTGGGGTCTCTTCTCATGAAAAGGTCTTGAGAAGACTAATTGAGGTCTCCCTGTGGGCAGTTTTTCATCTTATTGAGGATTCGAAGATCAACACCAGTGAACTTAGTGTTCATTGGCATGGATATGACTGGATTTGACTTAAAATTTTCTATGGATTCATTTTGTCGTTGCATGCTTTCAAGGAGATGATAATCAAGGCCTTACCTCATAATTCCTTTCCAAACAGTCCTAATTTGCCTTATTTAAACATTTCAAAACCCTTGTTCTATTCTCTGAGAAAAGGAGTATCTTCACTGCTTTCAGCCTAGGTAAGACAACTGTTACAAGGAGAAATGGGAATGTGTGCTTGTCCCTGGGTACCTCTGGAGACAGTTGTTTTATTTGGATTCCAGCAGTCATGAGGGACAGGGCTCAGCACCACAATTATTTCATTTGATGCTTTGTGTCAAAATGACAAGGCTTTATTATAACATGCTTTCATCTCAGATTAAGGTAACATTTAATCCCATGCAAAGCAACTCTCCTTACAATATACCCTAAGCAAAATAATTTAAGAGTATTTTAATTGTGATGTCATGTTCTGAATGACTGTTACACTACTGAAATGGCAAGGTTATGCAGATAGGACCAAATTTAAGCCATTTAAAGCACATTCAACCATTTAACTTCATGCTGCCATTTGAATGTGTAAGAGTTTTCAATACAGATCCATAAAACATTGTAGTTCTCAAGATAAAGATACTGCTTTTGTGAATGCTGTCATCGACACCAAGTCACAGAGGCAAACTGATTTTATTTTTCTTCCTCTTGCTCACCAGTGTCTAACTGGAGTGTTGCACAGTCACTGAAGAGGTTTCTGCCCACAGGTGCCTTGTGGTGTATGTTTTTTTAGTTCTGGTTTTATACCACTGGCTGCCTGAAAGTGGCCTAAGAAGGCAAGAAGTCCAAATGACAGGGTGGAAGCATAAGGGATGGTATTGGTTTTTCCTAAATCCTTGCATCTTCTGCATTTAGGACTGTTCTGAAATTACACAGCTTTTCTGTATAGTGAGAATCACAGCCTCCTATAACTGCAGCTGGTTGCACAACTGAGCTGTCTAATCCCTGTAATCCAACCTAGTGCAATATTTATTGCAAATTATTTCCCCACTGAGGTGGGGCTGATGATTGTATCAGGGCTTTTTTTTTTTCTTTTTTCTTTTTTTCTTTTTTCTTTTTTTTCTTTCTCTGACTCTCTTTGCACTTATTTTTTTGGAAGGCTGGAAAGGGGCAGGGATATCCTTTAATAATGTAATTCACCAAAGATAAAGCTTTGCAGTGGAGATGAGGACATGAACAGATGGCATCATGAGTGTTTTGAAGATGTAAAATAGGGGCTTTGTGCTTTGTAAATTAGGAATAAGGGAACCCTGTGATGGCTTCAAGATCCGTCCCTGCTAGTGATGAATTCCCTTTATCACTGGAAACCAGTACCTGCATATCCTGGTGTTTAACAATCATCCTTAGCTATGCAATTTACTTTCAGGTTGTATTATTTTGATTATTATATTTTGTTCCCTAATTCATCTCCCCATGATTTCAGCAGTGCTGTAATCAGAACTGCTAGGATTAGACATTAATATTTATAACAGAGATCAGATAAAATCCCACTCTGAAACAGGGTCACGTGTTCGCGTATAATTCTAGCAGTCTGGCAGGTATCAGCTGCAGAAGAGCAACTTCATCTTCAAGCTGCTCCCTCCTCTCAACAGCATTTCAAGTACTTGCAGCAAACTTGTAAAGCTGTTGATTGTGGAGATGGTATAATTTGTGTGAGCAGGTTGAGTGCAAGAATTGAAGGTGTCATTTGGACCGCTTAGACCTGTGCAATTCCCAGCATATTCATCTTCTGGGCACCTCAGCTGTAGAATGCAATCTCTCAGTATCAAGAAGTGGGGATTTAGTGGACTGTTATATACTAAGTTACAATTATTTTCTGAGGATTGACATACAGGTAACTGCTCTTATGCTCATCTCTGAACACAAATGAGAAAGACATGTCACTGAGAACAGCAAAATACTGATAGAGAAATAAAGGAGCTTCTGCATCCACACTCAGCTGCGGGCCTGGGGATTCTTTTCATTGCTGTCAATGGCAGATTGCCCTCAGAGTATCTCACCAGCCAGACAGAATCACTTTCTTCACCTTTTCACGTAATTTATATCTTTAGTTATTTCAGTTAGCCTAAAATTTGTGCTGTCACACCAACTACACAGAAAAAATTAATGTCTGACACATCTGATTTATTATTCTTTCACACCAATTTTTTTACACTAGAAGGGTGGGTGCCCTGTCCCTGCAGGGAACCATCCCAGGTCAGGTTGCTTGGGGCTCTGAGCAACCTGCTCTAGCTGCAGGTTGCATTTAAAGATCCATTCCCACCTAAAGCATTCTGTGATTCTATGACCAATATTTATACTTACCAAAAGTTTCTTTTGCAAGAAAACAATCCTGATCCTGAACTTAGATACCCAGGTAAGAATTTATCAAAAAATTAGGCTTTATGTTTTCTTGACTGCTCTGAAAATGATGGATCCAGACCTGAAAATTTTCTAGGGTTTATCCCAGACATTTGAACCTTTCACCAGAGCACAGAATGTCATTCCAGCACAATCAGGAGAAAGGGTGTGCTTATAATTCTTATCTAGTGTTCAAAGACAGGTTACAAAAGAGCAGAAATTCCATTTTGAATGACACAAAAGCTGAAATCAAATAAAGAGGCACAGGATCCCATGCAAGGAATATAAAGCTCTAGTAAATTAGGCTAGGTGTCTGAACACACTCCAGCAGCAGCTCAAGGGCCAGATTTCGAATGCATTTTCCTTTCCCCATCTGTAGGGAAGCAGCACTTGCTGACCATGATAGATCTAAACGTCTATTTATTTAAAGCATGAATAATGACAGCTCTTGGAGCTTGTTATTCTCAATGTAATCAAAACAATGTGCCAAATTCCTAACTGGAAATCTGGCATTAGTTTTTATCTCAACAGCTACATTTCAACCTGATGCCAAAGATGAGGTTCTTTCAAGAGACCATATCAGTTAAGTTTATCTATTAGAACATTTAAGGCACAGCTAATAAATTCCAACAGCTGTGGCCATCTTCAAAACACCATATTTTATTCCCATACAAAAATAAAACTTGAAAGACAATCAACATACAAATCACTCTACCTGAGAGGCTCAGTTGCTCAGCTCCACGTTTTCTGAGCGCTGACAAATGTCCTTGGTGGTTTCCAGCAGAGGAGCTGGATTACAACTGACCAGAGATAAACCTGGTCTCAGATTTACATCTCTGTGTAGTGATGACCCTTGCAGAAATAGCTTTGGACAGATAATAGGATTGCCATAAGGGAATTAGAAAATTCTATTCGTTAGTTTGGGCCAATGAAGTTGCAGACTGGATTGAGGTTTAAAGGATTTGGTGCATAGATATAATTGGGAAGGGAGAAAAACAACTCAGCCTGAAGAATAGAGACAGATGGCATCTTGGTGTTACAGACAGAGGTGTATCAAAAATGCTGAAGCTATACAGATGAATTATAAGCATGGTATATGAACCCACTGTTGTATGCAGCCTTTGTTGTGGCTCAGGTGGCCAAGAAGGGCAAACTCATCCTGGCCTGGATCAGCAATAGTGTGGGCAGCAGGACTAGGACAGGGATTGTCCCCATGTACTTGGCTCTGGTGAGGCACCACACTGAGTAATGGGTTCAGCTTTGGGTCCCTCACTACAAGGAAGACAAAGCTGGCGAAGGACCCGGAGAACAGATCTGGTGAGAAGCAGCTGAGGGAACTTGAGTTGTTTAGTCTGAGGAAGAGGAGGCTGAGGCTCGTTGCTCTCTACAACTTCCTGAATGGAGGTTGGAGCCAGATGGGGGTTGGTCTCTTCTCCCTACTATCAAGCAGAGGACAAGAGAAAATGGTCTGAAATTGTGCCAGGGGAGGATTAGGTTGGATATTGGGGAAAATTTCTTTGCTGCAGGAGCAGTCAAGGATTGGAACAGGCTGCACAGGGAAGTGGTAGAGTCACTGTCCCTGGAGGTGTTTTAAGAAGAGCATAGATGTGGCTTTTCAAGGTATAGTTTAGTGGTCATGGTACTTGGGTTATGGTTGAACTTGATGGTCTTAAAGGTCTTTTCTAACCTTAATGATTCTATAATCTCTGGTGAGGCAGTGTAGAAATGACCCAAGCACAGGGAACTGAGAGTACTTCTGCTCTTGAGCTTGTCTCCCATTCTGGTTGTGTAGCCAAGGAGAAATGAGAACTGGTGTCACCAGGGCCCCATGGGATGGTGGAAACTGCTGTGCTTGATGCTGTTTGCTCTCTCTTTTGGTATGTTGCTTTTGGAGGTTTTGCTCTTTGCTTGGACCCTGAATTAGCTAGCTGCTGGATTTATCCCACTAGAAGTTTCATAATGTCTGCTGGGATAAAGCTAGTAAAGAAAATTAGTGCTAGCTGCATTCATTTTATGGGATACACAACTTCAGTCCATCCATGCAAAGCACTTATGCAGCAGTCGTGGAGACAGTTTGTTGCATCAAAATCAGTTAAACTTCCATGTCTATATGGAGAAGATGCTACATAGGTGCAACATGAGGGTTACTGCCCTATGCCTATAGTGAATAAGACTCACAGGGTACCAAGAGCTTTGGGAAGCTCAGCTCTGAAGGGGCTGCTGGAGTGGCCCTCTGGTAACTTGGGTCAACTGAGGTTTGGTGTGATTTGTGACTAATATTACTGATAAATTAATGGTCAATTTCCAGTCAACTGCCAGTCCTGCTTTCATCCACCAGGCAGTGACCTTTGATAAAACTGAAAGCTTACCAGAGGTCTAAGTCATCATTAAGACCAGGCTTTATTAAGCCACATCCTCTTGAGCCCAAGAAGTGTGGAAAAGGAAGACTCCTCCTTCTCATGGTGGAGAAGAATCAGATTAGGGAATGTTTAAACAAATTGGATGCAATCAAATCCATGGGACATGGGGTGCACTAATGAGTACTGAGGGAGCTTGCCCATGTCATTATGAGGCCACTGTTCCTTACCTCAGCCCTGGAGAGACATGTTTGGAGTGCTGTTTCCAGTCATGGGTTGCCTAGGACAGGAGGGATGTGGCTTTACAGAAGTGAGTCCAGGGAAGGGCCACAAAGGTGGTTAAGGGATTGGAGCACCTGTTGTATGAAGAGACTCCAAAAGAGCTGAATGTACTTAGCTTGAGAGAAGACTAAAGGGGAATGTAATGTTTATGAATATCTGATGGCTGGGTATAAAAAAGAGAGAGAAACTGGTTTGGTTGGAAGAGATTTTAAGATCATTGGCTCCAACCATTAACCCAGAACTGCCAGGTCACTGCCAAATGATGTCACTCAGCACCACATCTACATGGTTTTTCAATCCCTCCAGGGACGGAGACTCCACCACTGCCCTGGGCAGCCTGTTTCAGGCCTTGACGAGCCTTTTGCAGAAGAAATTGTTCTTAATGTCCAGCCTAAACCTCCCCTGGCACAACTTGAGGCTCTTATGTTACTTGTTACCTGAGAGAAGAGGCTAACCCTCACCTGGCTTCAACCTCCTTTCAAAGAGTTGTAGAAAACCAGAAGGTTTCCCTTGAGCCTCCTTTTCTCCAGACTAAACAACTGCAGTTCCTTCAGCTACTCCTCACAAGACCTGAATTCCAGACCCTTTGCTAGCTTTGTTGCCCTTCTGGAGTGGATCCACTCCAGCCCCTCAATGTCTTTTTTGGAATGAGGACCCCAAAACCGAACCCAGTACTCAAGGTGGTGCCCCACCAGTGCTGAGTACAGAAGAACAATCCCTGCCCCGGTCCTGCTGGTCACGCGATTGCTGATCCAGGCCAGGATGCTGTTGGCTTCTTGGTCATCTGGGCACACACTGACTGAGTTCAGTCTGCTGTCAACCAGCATCCCAAGGTCCTTTTCCAACAGGCAGCTTTCCAGTCACTCTGCCCCAAGCATGAATGGGATTATTGTGACCCAAGTGCAGAATCCAACACTTTGCCTTGTTCAACCTCATCCCATTGGCCTTGACCAGTCAATCCAGCCTGTCCAGGTTCCTCTATTGAGGGAGGAAACTTCCAGAGTTTTGCGTTACACTGCGTCCCTCACATTTTTAATTTAAAGTTACATTTTCTCTGCTAGCAAGCTGTAGTGGGCAGTACCACCATTTCAGACAAGTATCTCTTTAAGACATTGGGGACCTGTACAGGCTGGAGAGGTGGGCCCAGGCCAACCTCATGAAATTCAATAAGGCCAAGTGTAAGGTCCTGCACCTGGGTTGGCACAATCCCAAGCACAAATACAGGCTGGGTGGTGAATGACTGGAGAGCAGCCCTGAGGAAAAGGACCTGGGAGTCAGGGATGATGAAAAGCTCAACATGAACCTGCAGTGTGCACATGCAGCCCAGACAGCCAACCGAGTCCTAGGCTGCATCAAGAGAAGCGTGGCCAGCAGAGCAAGGGAGGTGATTCTGCCCCTTTACTCTGCTCTCGTCAGACCCCACCTGGAGTACTGTGTGCAGTTCTGGAACCCTCAGCACAGGAAGGACATGGAAGTGTTGGAGCGGGTCCAGAGGAGGGCCACAAAGATGATCAGAGGGCTGGAGCAGCTCTCCTATGAGGACAGGCTGAGAGAGTTGGGGCTCTTCAGCCTGGAGAAGAGAAGGCTTCGAGGGGACCTGATAGTAGCCTTCCAGTATCTGAAGGGGGCCTACAGGAAGGCTGGGGAAGGATTATTTACAAGGTCCTGCAATGACAGGACAAGGGGCAATGGGCTTAAACTGGCAGAGGGGAGATTTAGACTAGATGTTAGGAGGAAGTTCTTTACAGTAAGGGTGGTGAGGCACTGGAACAGGTTGCCCAGGGAGGTTGTGGATGCTCCCTCCCTGGATGTGTTCAAGGCCAGATTGGATGAGGCCTTGAGTAACCTGTACTAGTGGGAGGTGTCCCTGCCTATGGCAGGGGGTTGGAACTAGATGATCCTTGAGGTCCCTTGAGGTCCCTTCCAACCTTACCATTCTATGATTCTATGATACATTGATCTCTGGTGCTATTTCCTGACAGTCTGAAGTCTAACAATGAAGAGTTGGTACCTGCAGCAATATTTGCAAAATCATGGTTATTCACCATTGGCTTAAGAAACCCTCTGTTGAAAAGGGTGGATTAAATCTTGGTGTAGAAACTGATCCTAAACCAATTAGGAGAACTCCATTTGTTTGCATCCTTGTCATTAACTTAAGGAAGATTAAAAGAGGAGCAATGTGTTTCCCATGTCTCACTTATTGTGAAGTTGCAGTGTGTTGCCTTGTCTGAGGCATAGAAAAGCTTAAAATTTGGGTGTGTTCACTTATTTTTTTCAATGAAGAGGTCAAAACTGTCTCCTGCGATTGTGTGATGGTAGTGAAGGTGGTGGGGAATAGCCTACAACTGTTTGTCCTCATGCTGTCAGGGTGAGACTTGTGCTCTCTTCCCACTGCCCAGACATGCACTGCTGGTTCATAGTTTTTCATTGTCTGTCCTAGTTTGAGTCTTGGTTTTATTCTCAGTGTAGTCTGAGTCTCTGTCGCACAGAGAGTGATGGTTCTGAACCTGCTGTCAGTACTCTCTCTTTGAAGATAGACAAGGAGAAACTGTATTCCCAACTGGACATTATCCGGCACTGTGGCATCTTCTTCTTCCTCCTGGATGTCCTCCATACATACTTAGTATCTCCTCCCTCATCCTGGTTGCCCATCCTTGCATACTTTGTGCAACCCTGAGGCCAGGGCTGGACCCCCATCACAACCTTGGGAAGGAGGACCTTAAGTGCTGGCATATGGTTGAGATGCCCATGTTTCCCCATCATCCTGGGGCCACAGGACCACCAACGGTGCACGAGATTGCAATCCAGAGTGGTTCAAGCATTTGGGGGCTGCTTTTGTGAGCCATGCCCTTGGTATTAACGGTGTTTTGTATGTCAAATTAAATCTTTTTACAGGCAAAATCTGTTCACAAAACTGATAAAAGCCTGCTGAAAACCTGATGAAAGTCTCATCCTGGTGAGGGGTGTGACTGCTTCTGAAGTTCATGGCTACATCCAAACAGAGGATCCTTCTCCATGTCCATTGTCAGTGTAATGACTTTGACTTGCAAGGGTTTTTGGAAAGGAGGGTGAGGGGAGACCTCCTTCCTCCCTACAACTACCTGAAAGGAGGTTGGAGAGAGGTGGGTGTTGATTTCTCTAATGAGAAGAGTGGACAAGAGGAAATGGCCTCAAGTTGCAGTAGGGGAGGTTTAGGTTGGACATTAGAAGAAACTTCACTGAAAGGGTTCTCACACACTGGAACAGGCTGCCCAGGGAGTTGGTTGAATCCCCATCCCTGGAGGTGTTTCAGAGACACAGAGATGTGATGCAGAAGGCCATGGTTTAGCACCAGCCTTGGCAGAGTTAGAAAATTGGTGGACTGGATGATCTTAAAGGTCCGTTCCGACTGAAACGATTCTATGCAGTGCTTTTGCCTTTCTTCAGTACTGTGTTTTGCACCATTACTCTGTTGCCCGTAGAGGTCGGTGTTTGCCTTTGAAAAGCAGAACCTGCTGCCTGAAGCGCTCTGGCATCACGCAGCTGCCCTTCAGATCTGCCTCTACCCACTTCACTAGTTAATAACTGTGCACTGAGCTCCTTTTTGAGATTCTAAAGCTGTCAGTGAGAAAGAAAATGTTAGTATATATTTTGGTCGTTAGGTTTTGGTATCTTTAACATATTTTAAAAGATCAAACATGGCATTAAAATAAAGCCCCCAAAACTTGGCATTTCATAAAGTGTTTGTATATCTAAAAGCGGAATGGAGGATGATAACAGAGTGAGAACAATCTCTGCAGTTACCATCTTATATATTTTATGCAGTCATTTGCTGGCTGAAAGCATGAAATGTTTTCGGTGATGTTCTTGCAGGAAAAAATCTTCCCTCTTTATCCTAAGACCCATCTATGGTTATTTGTCAGCGGTAACAACAGCAGTGGCTGCATGAGAATAATCACATGAGAACAAGAGTGATCACCCTTCGGAGCTGGGCCGAGGATTGGGCTGGATGATCTTTGAGGTCTCTTCCAACCAGACATATTCTGTGATTCTCTGAATTGCCTGAGATTATAGAAGATACTTTGGGAAATAGTCTGTAGAGTGGTTTTGAGTGAGTGAGTGCTGAGTGAGGAAAAGTATGAAAACAGTGACTGAAATCTCTAAAATTGTAGTTGTATTTTGTAATAACTGCCTTCTGAAGTGGTCTTTACACTCCAACCGTCTCCTGGGCTGATCCACTGCAGTGTGGGCTGCAGGAGGGAGGGAGAGGGTTCTGCCCCTCTCTTGTGCTCTGCTAAGACCCCATCTACCATGTTGGGGTCAGCTCTGGGGTCTTTAGTACAGCAGAGACAAGGACCTGTTGGAGTGGGGCCAGAGGAGGACACAGCAGTGATAGGAGGTCTGGAAGCCCTCTGTTGTGAGGCCAGGTTGAGAGTTGGGTTGTTCAGCCTGGTGAAGAGGAGGCTCTGGGGATGTCTTCTTGTGGCCTTTCAGTGCTTAAAGTGGCCAACTGGAAAGCTGAGGACAGACTTTTCAGCAGAGCCTAGTGTGACAGAACAGGGAGTGGTGGTTTGAATTAAAAGAGAGAGGTTTAGACTAGAGAGAAGGGAGAAATTTTGGCAGCACTGAGGGTGATGAGATCATGTCCCAGGCTGCCCAGAGAGGTAGTAGATGCCCCATCCCTGGAACCATTCCAGGTGAGGTTGTTTGGGCTCCGAGCCGCCTGCTCTAGTTGCAGATGTCCCTGCTGACTGCAGGGGGTTGCACTAGATGACCTTGAAAGGTCCCTTCCAACCCCTTCCAACCCAAACATCTCTGTTGCAATGAAGCATAGCTAATGTCGCATTAACATGTTCAAATGCATTAACTTGCAGTATGCTTCCAGATGAGAAGTGGGGTAAGAATCACATGGACTGCACCACTCTCAGTTGTCTCAACTGTATTTGTAAACTACTCCTTGGCTGTGTGCGGTGAAGTTTACTGAACTGTTCAAATGCTTTGTAAGCATTAAGAACTGTTAAATTAATTTCCTGGTTGGATTAAAAAAAAAAAAAAAAAAGGCGCATTGTTGTATCAAGACATGGAAACTTTGTTTACTAAACTAAGCATTCCTTAGGTCCCTTGGGTATGCCAGTTGGAAAGGATTTTGAGCAGTATACCTGGCTGCAAAATAGCCTGAATTCTTGTGTTTCATGCCTCTTGATAAAAGAGAAAACTAACATTAGCAATTCTCTGGTTTTGTTAAGTACTGGGTTCCACACTTTGGCCATAACAACCCCATGCAGTGCTACAGGCTGGGGACAGAGTGGCTGGAGAGCAACCAGGCTGAGAGAGACCTGGGGGTACTGGTTGACAGCAACTCAACATAAGGCAGCAATGTGCCCAGGTAACCAAGAAGACCAATGGTATCCTGGCCTGTATGAGGAACAGTGTGGCCAGCAGAACCAGAGAAGTCCTTCTGCCATTGTACTCAGCCCTGGTTAGGCCACACCTTGAATGTTGTATCCAGTTCAGGGCCCCTACATTTAAGAAAGATGTTGAGGTGCTTGAACATGTCCAGAGAAGGGCAACAAGGCTGTTGAGGGGCTGGAGCACAATCCCTACAAGGAACAGCTGAAGGAGCTGGGATTGTTTAGACTGGAGGAGAGGAGGCTCAGGGGAGACCTTATGGCTGTCAACAACTACATGAAAGGAGGTCATAGCCAGGTGGGGTTGGTCTCTTCTCCAAGGCATCCAGTAACAGAACGAGAGGACACAGTCTCAAGCTGTGCCAGGGCAGGTTTAGGCTGGATGTTAGGAAGAAGTTCTTCACAGAAAGAGTGATGGATCATTGGAATGGACTACTTGGGAAGGTGGTGGAGTCACTGTCCCTGAAGGTATTTAAAAAGACACTGGATGTGCCATGGTTTAGTTGATTAGATGGTGCTGGGTGATAGGTTGGACTTGATGATCTCAGAGGTCTTTTCCAACCTGATTAATTCTGTGATTCTGTGAAGATGGGCTAACCCCTCTTTGAGGAGGAGTTAAAAAATCAAACCAGTTGATTTAACTGGATAGCACTTAGCACTCCATTATAAAGTTTATATGAACAAGAGATTATTAATGACATGTTTGCAGAGAGCATGGTGCAACCAGTGCTTTTGGAAACATGTTGGTGGGAATGTTCAGTTGGAAGTGTTGTACATACTGCCTTGTTCTCAAGTTAAAGAAGTCAATTAAATACCCCTAAGTAATATTTTCTTTAAACACTACTTTGTGCTGGGGAATGGTGAAGCTGTCATGAAATGTGCGCTTTTTATAAATACAGGCAAAGAAGCAAAAGAAGTGTGGCCACCACATCAAGAGACCTGATTCTGTCACTCTGCTCTGGTGAGATTTCACCTGCTGTAGTGTGTTCAGCTCTGGAGCTCTCTACACAAGAAGGGCATGGACCTGATAGGAGCACCTCTCTTGTGTTGGTGGTGTTCAATCTGGAGAAGAGAAGGCTCCAGGGATACCTTATAGTGGCCTTCCAGTACCTGAAGCAGGCTACAGGAAAGCTGGGGAGGGATTTTTTACAAAGGCTTGTAGTGATAGGACAAGGAACAATGGCTTTTTAAACTGGAGAAGGGCAGATTTGGATTGGACATTTGGGAGCAGTTCTTTACTATGAGAGTGGTAGTGCACTGTAAGGTGCCCAGGGGAGGCCACATCCCTGGACACATTCAAGGTCATGCACTGAGCAACCTTCTCTATTTGGGGATGTCCCTGCTTATTGCAGGAGGGTTGAGCTAGGTGACCTCTAGAGGTCACTTCCAACCAAATGCATTCCATGATTCTAGTCTGTGATTCTGTGATTCTGCATGTCACTTCCAATATTCTTTTTGCCTCCTTAGAAGTGTTTTCCCCCCATAAGTGTCTTGGCAGTGGGCTGAGGTGTTATGAGAGTGTTGAAATATTCCTTCTGAGCCCAGGTATATGTCCCCTAAATATCTTTTTCAACTGTGCACAGAACATGATGTGTGACTTTTCTCAACTTACATCTATGCAACCGAAGATGGTTTCTTCAGAGATGTTCTTCTCTCAGACCCGTAGCCAGAAGGGTGCACTCTTACCTAAGGCACAGTGATGTTCCCCTCATCCCATAGTTTCTCCTGGCTTGGCGTCCTTGGGCAGCAAATTCTTTCACCTCAACAATGGGTAAAGGGTGAGGCTGGGAAATGCTCAGCAATGCTCGTGCAGTGTCTGTACTAATTTGTTGCCACGTAATAAGACTCCTCTGTCTTTGTCTTTACTGGTGGTAGCCTTGGCTTGCTGAAATTGAGTGGCAGTTCAGAGTAAGATGAAGCAATTCTCCTATTGTCTTCTCATAAGGATTTGCCATTGTGTTTTTCCAAAATAGTGATAGATGTCACTCGTATTACCACTCCTCAATATGACTGTAGAATGGTTTAGATTGGAAGGGACCTTGAAGGATCATCTAGTTCTACCCTTCCTGCCATGGTCAGGGAGACCTTTCACCAGACCAGGTTGATCAAAACCCCATCAAACCCCATCAAAGGTTTGGTGAAAGCTTTAAGAGCAAACAGGAAGCTTTCCCCTAGCAGAGTCCAGGCAACACAAGTAATTTCATGGAGCTGTTGTTTCACCTCGCAGACAGGTGTTAAGATGACAGCTAGCTGCAGGCAGGAAGTAAGTGGATGTCTGAATACAGGATGTCACAGTTACTGGTGCAAAGAGTCTGCAGTTAGAACAGCTGTTACCTAGTGCCAGGCTACCTTGCTCCTCTTTAGATAACTTGTAGATTCATGGAGTATTTTGGGTTGGAAGGGACCTTGGACATCACCTAATTCCAACCCCTCTGCCATGGGCAGGGACACCTACTAGACCAGGTTGCCCAAGACCTCATCCAATATGGCGTTTTACACCCCCAGGGAGAGAGATCCATGACCTCCCTGAGTTACTTGTTCCAGTGTTTCACTATCCTCACTGTAAAGAATTTATTTTTAATCTCCAGTCTAAAGCGGCACTCCTCAAGCTTCAAAACTTTTCCTCTTGTCCTATCACTACAAGCCCTTGTAAAAAGTCCCTCCATAGCTTTCTTTTAGCCCCCTTTAGATACTGGAAGGTTGCTCTAAGGTCTCTTCTCCAGGCTGAACAGCCCCAACTCTGTCAGCCTTTTCCCATAGGGCAAGTGCTCCAACCCTGTGATCATTTTTGTGGCCTCCTCTGGACCTGCTGCAGCCATCCAATGTCCCTCCCGTGTTGGGATACCGGAACTGGATGCAGTATTCAAGGTGGGTTCTCACAAAAGCAGGGCAGAGAGGGAGAATCACCTCCCTTGTTCTGCTGGTCACACTTCTTTTGATGATACATCCAAGAACTAGAGTACATGTAGGTCATATGGCAGAGAGCCACAATGGATGTACAGTCATCTCCCACTGGCCAATGTCACTAAGACCCCAGAAAAGGTCTTTTGGACCTCATTCCTAGTTATCTGTTTTGTAAAAAACCAAAGCAAACTGTTTCTAACGGAGCGAAGTGCAGTGCTTGCTGGTCTCCTTAAGTTCCTGCTTAGACTTCTCTCCAATGACCAGCTGCTCCTTCAAAGTTTATTTAAAGTGAAATGTCATGGGCAGCAGTGCAATTCCAATTGCCTGGGGTTTTGCAGTTTATCAAGGGCATCTTTTTGGCAGCTCTTTGGAGAACAGACCACGGGAATGTCAGACTGGTCATGACGGCTTGCAGCATGCAGGGGCTGAGTGGGAGGTCTGAGTACAAGAGCTATGGTTATAACATGGAGAGAGTAAATTAATCTAAAAATAGAGTGAAGGGGGAAAAAAAAAAATCCAACAAAAAAAAAGAGGCAGAAGTGACCGAGTGAGACACACGAAGGAGGTGGGCAGTTATTCATAGGTCCTGATATAATACTGGATGTCATAAAGTGATGCAGGCCCAAACCTGCCCAATGAATCTGGAGCAAAATGGGGAAATGAGCTGGCAATACACACAGGTATTTAATCAGCATATAATAACAGATATTTGGATGGAACCCTCTGCTGGTCATCAGTTCTACTCCCCTGCGTCATGGAAGAGCCTAATTACGCTGAGCCGCTCCTCCCTCTGATGGAGGCCAAGTAGTCATTATGTCCAGCAAAGATGTTCCTTGGCAGCTTGCTGTGCTGTCCATGTCTTACAAACAAAAGCACTCCAGCGTGATGTTGTTAAACACTGTGAAATTATGGTGACAAATGGCATCCTCTGGGCTCCATGGTTACTGCTGCTCAGTAACTTCCTTCCAAGTATTTTCAGCAGATAAGTAAACTGGAAAATTTGCTTCCTTGATGGGAGTCCTGGAGAATGTCCTTTGGGAGTTGAAATTATCTGCTTTTTCTGTCTTAGCTTTTTACTAAAATATCTCTGGCTCAGATGTGTATGTTCGTTAATGTTGTCCTGTACGACTACGTTCTTGTGGCCTTTCAGGACTTAAAGGGTCTGATCCGAAAGACAGGACAGACTTTAGCAGGACAAGGGTTGATCAGTTGAACTAAAAGAGAAAGATTTAAACTAGAGAGAAGGAAGAAATGTTTTAAACTGAAGGTAGTGAGATGCCATCCCAGGTTGCCAGAGAGGTGGTAGATGCCCTATCCCTGGAACTATTCCAGTTCGGATTGTCTGGAGCTCTGAGCAACCTGCTCTAGTTGCAGATATCCTTGCTGACTGCAGAGGGTCGTACTAGGTGGTTTTGAAAGGTCCTTTCCAACCCAAACCATTCTATGATTTAAAGTTCAAACCTGCTGAAATGAACCAGGGCACAAGGTTATACTCAAGTTCTAGATATCATATGACCAAAGAAAGGAGATTGCACCTGTACCTGTCAACCGTTCTGTGAGTGGGGTTCACAGATTACTTCTGATGTCATCACAGTCCATGGTAGTGCAACCCAATCATTTTTTCTGTGAAGAACTTCTTCCTAACATCCAGTCTAACCTTCCCCTGATGCAGCTTGAGGCTGTATCTCCTTGGTCTATCACTGGTTGCCTGTGAGAAGAGACTGACCTCCACCTGGCTACAACGCCTCTTCAGGTAGAGATCACCAAGTCCAAACATCCACCTAACACCACTATGGCTGCTAAACCGCATCTTGAAGTGAAATGTCCACAGGTTTCTTGAACACCTCCAGGGACAGTGACTGAGATGATTATAATTAAGTCTTGCTTTGGGAATTCAAAGTGCCTGGCTCTTGATAGGAAGCAAAATAACTGATCAAGAGAGGGCACTAAAATTTTCATCAGTCCAAGCAATCTCAGTGTAGTCTTTGCCTTTGCTCAGGTGATGGGCAAAATAGCTTCATTTCTCTCACTGGTACCTCAGATTCACAAACTCCAAAAGATATCAACGGGGTATAAAGAGTCCACCGGACTTTTCTAATTTCTTTGGATATTTGTGTTACCTCATCTGACTTTCAAAAAAGTTCCTTTGTTGAACCTGCCAATCATTGCCTGAGGAGGAGGATTCCTACCTCGTCTGGCAGTGTGTTAATGGCACCAGGCCCAACAGCTCTATAATCTGGCAGATAACATATTTTAAGGGAGAGAAATTGCTCTCTCTGTGTCCTGGGGCTTCCACTTTCTCTGTTGTTTCAACTAATGCATTTCTTAGCTCATACTTCTGTTGGCTTCCAGTCTTGCCTGATTTATGTGATGTTAACATGCCTGTGCTGAAGGCTCTTTCCTTTTCCAGAAGCCTCCAAGTGTTTGGTTTGGATCTTTTCTGTATCATCACTGCAGCCTAATCCAAATTATGTCCTACAATACTGCAGTTCTAACAACCTTTACCTAAGATAATACAAACCCAGCTACTTTATTCTCTCTGGCTGTGAAGGACAAGTTGACTTTTCTGAGTAAGAATGAATGTGAACATCTCTCGCAAAGCTTTGTTTTCTGAACGGCAGGAACATCAGGTGTGGACTTTCCTCTTCTCACAAATCCTTCCCTGAGCTGTGGCAGCAGGCTGTCCTCAGCTGCGGAACATAGCAAGGCTCTTTACTGAGACGAACAGTTACAGCTGGTTCTGAGCAAAGAGGAAGATTTGCAGTACATTTCTGAACGTAGTCTTGCTTACCTAACTTATTTAAAAATATAAGGTCATGCAAATTAAGAATATTTAGTAAATTTCAGTGAGTGGACCTGTCAGTGTCTTTCAGAGGTCCCCCTAATGTGACCTGATGTATCATAGAATCATTTTGGCTGGAAGACACCTTTAAGATTATCAAATCCAACCATTAACCCAGCACTGCCAGGTCACTGCTAAACCGTGTCCCTCAGCACCACACCTACGTGGCCTTTCAATTCTTCCAGGCATGGGGACTCCACCACTGCTATGGGCGGCCTGTTCCAGGCCTTGACAAGCCTTTTTGGGAAGAAAATGTTCCTAATGTCCGACACAAACCTCCCCTTGTGCAACTTAGGGACATTTTCTTTTGTCCTATCACTTGTTATTAGGGAGAAGAGACTGATCTCCTCTCGGCTCCAGCCTCCTTTCAGGATGTTATAGAGAGCCAGAAAGTCTCTCTTTTCTCCAGACTAAACAACCCAGTTCCTTCAGCTGCTCCTCACAAGACTTGTGCTGTAGACCCTTCACCACCTTCATTGCCTTTCTATAGATCTACTCCAGCACCTCAATGTTCTTGAGGAATTTCCTTTTTTAAATGTCTGTGCTGTGTAGGATCTATTTAGCTGTCATACGTTGTTTATAAGTCAAGAACCTGAAGCCTATGACAATAAGTGATAGGAATTTGCTTGTAAAATGGCAATCTGGTTAGGACATAGCAAAAACCAGAAGATGTGTGCATAATGTTGGTATCATGTTCCCATCAAAATCTGGGCACCTAACCCCCATCCTCCTTTGAGAAACCCCAGCCTACATAATCAGATGGATGAATGCAACGTTCACCCTCATCAGCAACTAGATGGGAGAGGAACATGCTTAACGCTTCGCATCATCAAACCCCTCTTGTAAATGGTGATTCATGGAGGGACTGCTGAACTCCATCCAGAGAATTCTCAGTAAAGTAAATCCATTCAGAGATGTCTCACCAGGAGGAGCATGTCTTCTTGTGTGTGATGGAGAAACTGTGTGTGTAAAACATTGTACAGTCATACTGGAGTGCTCCAGATGAAGAATTTCAGTTAGATCATAGAATCATAGGATGGCTTAGATTGGAAGAGACCCTTGAGATCATCTACTCCAACTTCCATAGCATGGGTAGGGATGCTTCTTAACTAGACTTGGCTGCTCAAGGCCTCATCCAAGGGCCTGAGCACCCCCAGGGAACGGGCATCCACAGCCTCTCTGGGCAGCCTGTTCCAGAATCTCACCACACTCACACTGAATAACTTCTTCCTAAGATCCAGTCTAAACCCTCAAAACCATTCCCCCTTGTCCTCTTTCTAGACAGCCTTATGAAAAGTCCCTCTCCAGACTTCCTGTAGGATCCCTTCAACTATTGGAAGGCAGCTCTGAGGTCTCCGATGAAATCATCTCTTCTCCAGGCTGAACAGCCCCAGAACCCTCAGCCTATCCTCACAGCAGAGGTACTCCAGCCCTTGAATATTCTTCATGGCCCTCCTCTGGACTTACTCCAACAGTTGCATGACCTTCTTGTGATGGGGACACCAGAACTGGATGCAGTATTTGAGATTTTAGATGAGAGTTTGTCACCCTGCTTCTTTATTGCACTCATAAGAGGAGCAAGAAGAAAGTGCCAAGGCAAGTTTCAGCTACTTTCAGAGTTACAAAGGACATCTGAAGAAATGTATCTGTTGAACAAGGGGTATCAGCACCACCTTGGACTGGAAGTGTTGAGAGCCTGTAAATGATTTACTGAAGGAACTACATGGAGAAAGAAAACTGACTAAACTTTTGGGTTATAGGAAACGTTTTTATCTTAAGACAAAGGTCAGTGAAATTATGCTGCAGAGATGTAGTTCTTAGAGGTAATGGGACTTCCAAGTATCAACTGAAAGTAGCTAATGAGAAAACACCTTGCAGATGATGCAAGTACTTCAAAAGAGGATGAAAGAAAAATGAAAGCTTGGGGTGAAATGAGAGTATTTTGCTATTTCCAGATGCAATAAACCATCACGGTTTTATAAGGAATTGAAAACAGAGTTAATGCACTAAAAAGTCATCCTCCTCCTCCTCCATTCTCTTTCCATCTTGACAACATGTAGAGAGAAAGATGCTGCAAGGCAACACCTGTAGCTTGCAATGATGTCTGGCAGCCCTGGAGGTCATCAATGGCTGGCTTAAACTGTAGCAGGATGCTGTGAGTTATGTGACACAACTGAACAGGCACATCTGGCCTGGGCCTAGGGGAACACAGAGATAGCTGAAAGCTTCTTGTCTGTCATTACCCATCTCCAAGTCCCACAGCTGTTGCTGAAGATTGTGATTGTTCTTTTCTGCTGCATTTTTTCTGTCCTTAGAGTTTGTTATGTAGTTTCATAAAATAAAATTGCTGAGGCAAGGGCTTCTTGGGCGGAGGCTTTCTGACTTCCCTTTAACCTCCCCCGGTAGGGTTTGGGAATCTTTTCCAAACTGATAGACCAAACTCTATCTAGTAATGGAAAAAACTCATTACCTTGTTCCAGTGGTTTAAGTCTGAATTCCTTCCAGCACTGTACTTTGGCTTTTATCTGCTGCAGAGAGAAAACAAGTAGAAGAAGGAAGTAGAACTGGCTGTCTCCTCCAGTTTCAAAGCTTCTTCTGTATACACTCGCATATTTCAATAGGTTGTTCCAACATAAATATTTAAAGAAAAAGGATGGAAACCCCATACTGGAGCGGCCAGGAGTTTCCAGAGCTGCCTCAAAGAAGGTCTGTGTCAGGACAGCTCTTGACTGTGCAGAAGGAGGGTACAGCCTGTTATCAAAAGATAGAAGATAATTGCTAGGCAAAATTATAAACCAGTCTGCCACTCACATCTACCGTCCTGATATCCAGACAGTAGGAAAACAGGCTTGGTGTCGGACCGTGGGGGGGTGATGGAGAAGGGGTGGGAGGAAACCCATGAAACCGCAGTCCCTGTGCCTCAAAAGGTCAGACTCTGGAGTGGTTTTCCTTGCCTTTCTATGCCTCATCCAGCTGTACCTTGGAGCACATCATGGCACAGTCATGCCTGCGTGGCTCATCTGCTTGGCCATGATGCATAAGGCTGCTGTTATTAACAGCGAGTGTGGGGACGAGGAAGGGGAGAGCCATGTCTGCAGCATCTTCCCCTGAGTGGACCTCCCAGCCGAGCCTGGCAAGGGGCTGAAAATCGCTGAGCTATTAGAAATGCTACTTTCCAGCTAAGAAAACAGTCTTGTAATCCTTGTCTGTGAACGTTGGAGCAAATATTGCCAGTGATCAATGAAGGACGGAAATGTAACTTTATACTCAGAGCCAAGGAGTACACCAAGAAAGACACTTTCCCATTTGCTCGCTCCTGAAGCCTCAGCACAGTGGTTTAGGAATCCATTGTGAGGAAAAGTAGAGATTTCTATTTTTGTTTCTCTTCTTACTGACCTTCTATGACTTCAGTCTCTGAAATAAAACACTTGTGTTTTGCGGAAAGAAAACCCTCAACTTTTCATTTCTTTTTTTTTTTTTTAATTTTCAAAGAAAAAGTGCTTTACCCTCCTAGGTTCTGAGTATACACAAAATTGAGCATCTTCAGAAAATTCAATGCAACCATCTTAGCTATGAACCTAGTCTTGCATGCCAACTGGATTCTTAAAAGATTATGAAGATAGAATACTTAATTTGATGGTTGTACTCCATGATCTTCAAGGTCTTTTCCAAGGAAAACAATCTTGTAATTCTATGAAAATAAGGAGACTTAATTTTCTTTTCTCTCCCCCTCTATTAGGCTAATTATGAACTTCTGAAATTCACAGAATCACAGAACATTAGGGGTTGGAAGAGACCTCATAAGATGATCTAGTCCAATGCCCCTACCAGAGCAAGATTGCCTAGAGTAGATCACACAGGAATGTGTCCAGGCAGGTTTCAAATGCCTCCAGAGAAGGAGACTCCACAACCTCTCTGGGTAGCCTGTTCCAGTGTTTTGAAACAACAATTTTTAATTTTTTTTTTTTTTTTCCTGCTGGAAATCCCCTGATTCAATCCATGCTTGCTACAACAGTTACTCTAATCTCTGTGTGGATAGGCTGTAGAGGTCCTGTGCCCATAGAGTTGAAAATGGACTCTGTAGAGTAGAGAAGAGAGACGTGACTCAGCAAGGAACTGAAACCTGAAAAAAACTTTTTATTTAGTTAAAATTAAAACATTAAAAGGTGATTTTGGCTTAACTCTGTGCCACATGAAAATGCCTTAATTAATCACTACACTGCCTTTGGATAACATTTTAATTTTAATCTTATCTAATGTAGAAAAATCCCTTCACTTCAGACACCAAATGATTGGTGTCATTATTTAGTTACCATCACCATGCCTCTTCACTTCCCTGCATCATGCTGGCCAACACAAAGATGACAGCCAACACAAAGGTGGTGGCCAACATAGAGTGATAAGTCAATGTCTACTCTGTTGCAGTTTTGAAATTAAAGGATTTGCCATTTTAAGTGCCAAATGGAGCTGGCAAAAAAACCCTCAAGACCCTGTTATTCACTGTGTTAAATATTCAGCATCATCCTGAGGAGTAAAACATGTTGCCTCATGTCTAGCAGGAGGTTCTTGTGGTGAAAAGATGAGCTTCTTCAGCTATTCTTCCTTCTTTTGTCCCCTTACTTTCCTACCAGACTCATCATTATGGTGTCAAAGCACCTCTTCAGCCATGGAGCTCAGAAACCCGGTGGATGTGTCACCCAACCTTGCTGATGCTAGTTGGAGTTTCTTCTCCTTGCCAGCTGCAGAGTTCTCCACAGGGTGTCCTTTAGCATGGTATGAATGCACGTAGCCACTTAACAGTGAAAAAAAATGAATCACAGTCTATTGTATTATTTGCTCATTTTGTTTCTTTTCCAGGTTACTGATTCACTCAAGATGAAATAATTTCCATGTTAAAATTCAAGGTGTCAAAAAACATCCACCCCAAGAACTCAATGCTTGATTGTCTTGGCTGCTGTAATTTCCTTTTCCAAATGTTTTGGCTGGAAATGATGGTGAACCAAAAACCAATGACTCATTTTCAAAAAATCAGGACTTGTGTTCTTGGAATCACTTTTCAACAAGGGCAAGAGTGGAGTCCTACAACTGGGAAGGAGTAACCCCCTGCAGCAGTATGGGTGAGAGGCTGACCTGCTGGAAAGCAGCTCTGCAGAGAAAGACCTGAGAGTGCTATTGGACAACTAGCTCACCATGAGACAGCAATGTACTCTCATGGCCAAGAGAGCCAATGGTCTCCTGGGGTGCATTAAGAAGAATGTGACCAGCAGTTGAGAGTCTCATCCCTCTCTTCTCTGCCCTAGAGAGGCCTCTCTGTGAGGAGGAAAGGCTGAGACACCTGGGACTTGTTAGCCTGCAGGAGAGCAGCCTGTAGAAGAACAGCCTGAAAGGGGATCTGACTTATGCTCAGCAAAAGCTAAAGGGTGAGGGTCAAGAAGATGGGGCCAGCCAAACTCTTCTCACTGGTGACCAGTGACAGGACAAGGGGCAATGGGCACAAACTGGTACATGGGAAACATGAGGAGAAAATTATTTCCTGTAAGGGTGCTGGAACCCTGGTGCAGGCTACCCAAAGAGGTTGTCAAGTCTCCTTCTCTGTAGAGATTCTAAAACCTACCTGGACATTGTGATCCTGGGAGACCCTCTTTTACCAGTGGGTTTGGACTGGATGATCTCCATAGATCCCTTCTAAACACCAACCGTGCTGGGATCCTGTGATATGTGATATCTCTGAAACAAAACAAAATTGTAATTCTTGTTGGACTGTAGGTGTGGTTGTCACCCCTTCTGGCTTCTGGCTTTCAGTTCAAGGCTGGAAGGTCCTCGAATTACAGAAGCTGTCAATTTACCTTGATGCCAGCACATGGCTGATCTGCAAATGTCCCATAAGTGTACTACTCTCTCTTCCTGTGTATAGGGCAAGGAAAACTCATAACTTGGTGGCATCTTCAGGGGTATAAAGCTATGCATCTGCTTTCTGGATCAGGCTGATTGCCTGATGTTTCACCCAAGGTGAGAAAGGCAGTAGAGCAATGTTTCTGAGCTAAGTGGCTCATTCCTGTGCAGCAGTCCTGGTTGAAGGGGTCCTACTCACAGGGGAAACCTAAGCTTAGTCACTTTTTGTTCTTCAACATATGTCTCAGATGCTAAGGGAACTGAGACTGTGGGTTGAATTGTGTGAAATGTCAGCCAGAGGGCTTGTTGCTTTTAGGACAACAAAAGGATATCTGTTTCTCCCAATAATTTCAGTCTGCGTCAGATCTCATTTCTTGACATTCTTCTCCACCTGGCTTTGCACAGGAAAACGAATAAATTAGCCTGCTTGCTGGTTTTAATACTGGTTCTCAGCCTAAACTTCATCCAGTTTAACAAATTTACCATAAGTGTTCTTAAAATCCTCACACAACTTTGTTAACAGTACTGAGTGAGGTTTCTAGTTGTTATATGGATGCCTTGACCATCACCCTGATAAGGAAAATTCCTATTCTGTCTAACCTGTTTGAACTGAACACCAACAGAAAGAAATAGTCCAAGAAATAATCCAAGATTATAGGAATTTGCACTAACTGCTTGCATAAGTTTATTTGATTTTGAACAATCCTTGTTTAAAGACAGAGCATTCTCTGCCAAGCTATGCTCTGGCAGGTTGGTTTTCCATATTTTCCTCATCCTGTGATTGAATTGTTCCATAATTGCAGCTATTTGAGTCTGAAATTCAAATTAGAAGAAGCAGATGAAAGGGAATGTGGGAGAAGGCATGTGTAATGAATCATGTGTTCATCTCCCTGTGTAGGTCAGAGGGGTTTATACTCTAATCCCTTCCTTGAAATACAGGAAATACCGTTTTAGTACGACACCAACTTGTGTCATTTATACTAGTCTCACTGTAAATCTGTTTCTCCAAAGATTTATTTTAGTGTCTCTATTACTATAGCTTCTTAATACTGGAGTCACAAACGTTTTTTTCAGGTGTTAAAGACCCACTCTCCACAATCAATGCTACTCTACCTGTTGCTGTTTGCAGTCAGTATTGTGTTTCTAGGTCTTTTGTTTGTAGGTATTTGTGACACCTGACCTGGTAGGTTCCCTTTGTAGAGCCAGTAAATTTGCCTCTGCCCTGTCCTTAAGATCTGTCAGCCCGTAGATATCAGATCACCTGATCAGAAGTCTCCTTCTCCATCCCTTTATAGAATCATTGAATCATAGAATTGCTTTGGTTGGAAAAGACCTCTAAGATAATCAAGTCCAACCATCCTTGGTTGGAACTAGATGATCCTTGAGGTCCCTTCCAACCTTACCATTCTATGATTCTATGATCATTTCTCCATCACCATGGCCATTAAACCATGTCCTGGAAAAGTTCACAACCCAGAAGCAGCTGCTAAAAGGCCAGCTCAAGCATCTTTACTTGAAACATGGAGGAAACTACATAGAATCATAGCATCAGGAAATGACAGCAACTCCACCAAACTCCCTGGGCAGCCTGTTCCAATGCCTGGCCACTCTTGCAGGAAAGAAACTTTTCCTAATATCCAACCTAAACCTCCCCTGGCACAATTCAAGCTCATTTCCTCTTGTCCTGTTGCTGGCTACCTGGGAGAGGAGACCAGCACTGACCTCACTCCATCCTCCTCTCAGGTAGTAGTTCTTTAGTCAAAGTTGATATCTTAGTGACATATTTATATAATTGAATTTAAACACTTCCACTATTAGACTGAAATTTGAAGTCTGAGAGAAGAAATTAAGAATCAACTTCCTTTACCAATAATTATTCTAAAATTATCTAAAGGACTATTGATCAAACATGATGATCTCAAAGGTTTTTCCCAACCTGAATGATTCTATGATTTTATATGATTCAAAGTGCAATTCCTAACAAAGACCACTGAAACGAATCCTTTGATTCGTTGCTTTACCCAGTAAGAGAAGGGAACAATCTTTCCCTTTTTTAAGTTGAAATATTTTCTCTTGAATCAGCCTTCTGGCCAGTGTTCCATGGTAGGGATTCCACGGGGCTGAGAACATGTGAGTTCACACACTGTGCGTTCACGCGCTTAGCGCACATTACGCGCGGCACGCAGCAGAAACGGACGTTGTCTCCTCATTTCTATTTTCTGCTTTGCCTTTGATTGCTCAAGTGTTTTGGACAGATTCACTCTGACCTTATTCGTGAAAAGAGGTTAATCCTGACCAAGTGCTGCTGGAGGACTGTGCTGTGGTCATGTTCCATACTTAGAACAGTTCTTTGTGGGAAGTAGGGATGAAAAAAAAACCCTCTCGTTTTCTTTAAGTGAGATAATATACTGTGATCCAAACTGCAGCATTTAATCTTGCCGAGTTTGTTCAGCTTTCCATAGCAGAGCACATTTTCCTTTGTTCAAATTTACTAAAAAGCAAACTCATTTACTGGTATCAGGCCAGGGTTTTTCTTTTCTGGAGTACTGAAGATATTGTCCAAATTTCCTGGCCAATTTATGGCAATCTTTTGTCCAAATTAAATTTTAAAACATTAATTAAATTATTATTTTCTGTCCATAAATCTTCAGAAACAGACCCTCTTTCTGTG
This sequence comes from Eubucco bourcierii, assembly GCA_013396675.1. NCBI lineage: Eukaryota > Metazoa > Chordata > Aves > Piciformes > Ramphastidae > Eubucco > Eubucco bourcierii. The sequence continues at coordinate 136,597 of VWZE01024890.1, forward strand.
ATCTGCAAAATCTGCAGAGGTCTTTTCTTCCTGTTTGGTTCCCCAAAAAGGATGAAGCCTGTACACTAAAACAACCCAAAGCTGCCTTGAAAGAATACCATAAGAGGAGAAAGCAATGGAAAAATACTTCGGATATGTCTATGGCATTTGGGCCTGAGGTTTTGTGCCTCAAATACAGGCAAAATTGTAACTGCTGAGACAAAATATTCTTTTTTTATACTTCACCATATCTTAATTTTGTGTAAAAATGGACTTTTGAATTTCCTTATTTCTTTGTAACAAAGAATTGTTTATTATTGTTTACTTACTTTGTTAGTTTAGATTTGGTTATTTTATTTTGCTTGATTTTGGAGTAGCATCTCTCATACAAAGTTATAGTTTTGGAATATCAGCCTCAATTGCATTTCAACTTAATTTTTATCTGATGTGAAACATTTTCAGGTTTGTGATTTTCTCTTTCTGCTTGTGCAGATTTTTGTTACGTGTCTGCAGCCAGCATGTCCAGCTGAATCCCCAGAAGCACAGGAAGTAGATCAAGGAGGATAATTTTACCCCTCTACTCCACTCTCATCAAACCCCATATAGACTACTCTGTCCAGCTCCCAGAGCTCCCAACACAAGAGGGACATGAATCTGTTGGAGAGGATCCAAAGGAGGTCACAGAAATAATCTGAGGGCTGTGAGGACAGGCTGACAGAGTGGAGGTTGTTCAGCCCGGAGGAATTAAGGCCCCAGAGAGACCTTGGAGCATCCTTTCAGCATCTGAAGTGGGCTACAGAAGAGCTTTTTACAAAAGCATGGAGTGACAGGACCAAGGGTAATGGCTTCAAACAAAAAACAGCTCAATTGAGATTAGACATCAAGAGGAAATTATTCCCCAGGAGGGTGTTGAAGCACTGGAACACATTATCCAGAGGAGTTGTGGAGGCTCCACACTTGGAAACGTTCGAAACCAGGTAGGATGGGACCTTCAGTGATCTGGTCTGGTGGGAGGTGTCCCAACCTATGGAAGGAAGGTTGGAACTAGATGACCTTTAAGGTAATTTCCAAACCAGGCATTCTATGGTTTGTAGCTAGAAATAGATTCTGCTTTGTTAACAATACATGGGCATATTGCTTCCAAACTGGCTGGAAATACAAATAGAAGGGAAAAGAAAAAGAATGTTTTTATTGGAACAGCCTGACATTTTCAGAAGAATTCCAAGGGAAAAAAACCCAACAAAACTGAATAAGCAATTGTGTAATTGCCACACATAAAAGAAATGGAATATGAAAAAAGATAAATTCTTCAGCAGTATGAAAGAAATTAGACTCTTTAAGACAAAAGTATTTGTGTGGGCACCTAAATTCTCCAACAATAAACCAATTCTCCCTAGCTTATAAGTTTGGAATGATTGGAAGAGCTACATACAAAGAGAAGAATTAAAAGATGTGGTGATAAAGCTTGAACAGTGGTATCCTTGTACTAACTTATCTATAAATGATGATACTAAATAATAGCCTGAGTGCATCAATTCCAGAGATTTTAATTACCAACCTACTTTCTACTGGCTCCTTTGCCAATGAACGGAAGAGCGTTAGAGGAGATGAATTTTATGTGCTGAATCAAAACCTGACACTGTTTATACTTCAGAGGCAATACTCACCCCAGAGGTTTTTCCTTCTGCTATATTTAGTTACCTTGCAGTTCATTTCAGGAGACAGACATTGCATTACAATGTCTGCATTAAGAGAAATATTCCTTCATAGTTTAATTGATGTGTGGTTTGAGCTAGCATCAGTTGTAACAATGTGAGTTTTTCCTCATGAAACAGAATTAATTGTAACAGATTAAATCTTGGGCAGGGCATTTTGCAAAGAAGTTACTGTCTGTAGTTTTCCTCTGGAAAACTTTTATAGTTCCATTGGGATGAACTTCTGCTTTGAAAATGCAAAAGAGAAGTTGTTTGATAGTGATGAACTTTAGACTGGATATTAGAAGAAAATTCTTCACTGGAAGGGTTCTTAAGTGCTGGAACAGGCTCCCCAGGGAAGTGGTTGAATCCCCATCCCTAGAGGTGTTTAAAAAAGGGAGAGATGTGGTGCTGAGTGACATGGTTTAGCACCAGGCTTGAGAATGGTTTGACCTGATGACCCTAAAGGTCTTTTCCAACTGAGGTGTTTGTATGGTTCTATAAATGAAGTCAGTGAGTCAAGGGCAAAATGCTGCTTTCAAGTGGATATTTGGAGGATAAAGATCTTTGAGAAGACTGATTTATTTGAATGGCAAATTGAAAAGTGTTGTGACAAGTTGCGATGCAAAGTCATGGGTTTCTGAAGTGGGCAGTTGTCTGCAAATACTGCTATATATGGAGAACTGTTATTTCAAGCATCCATGAATTAGGCATGCCTTCATCCATGTTTTCTTTTCCAAAAGCTTGTGTGAACCCATTCCCAGCTGCTGAGGAAAAGCTCTGGAAATGCCTCCAAAGGGAGAACAGTTTAAAACTGTACACCAAAGAAAGCAGAGCCCTAGTTCCCTCCTTCAGCCACGTTTTCCAGCACAACTGCCTGGAAAAGAGAGATAAATTAGCCAGCCAAGAGGCAGCAAGCTAAAATTAGGTTTGCTGTGTTACAACACCTAATATCTATTTAATCTCAATTAATTAACCCTATGTAATTTCAATTAATATCTATTTAACCTACTGTGTTTCTTTTTTCCTGAAAAAAATGCTATCAACACAAGCTGCTTGCTGGAAGGAAACCGATGAAAATTCTTCCTCCAGCTGCATTTTGAGTGTCTGGGGACTACATAAAAAAAAAAATAAAATCCTGAAAAGCTCTTTTCTTGCCTTTAAAAGAAACAGAAGTGTTGGGAAATTCCAAAGCTTTTTATGTTGTGACTTGGGTCAGAAAGTGAGAGAAAGAGACTGGTGAAGACTCCCGCCTGAGGCATGTGGAAAGGTTTCTTCATCAAACTCCTGACACTTAATTACGGTGATTTTCTGCCAGGGGCATCAAAGAATGCACAAAGCAGTCAACTATGGTCGGAAATAGTGAGTTTCTGCAGAGGTGGGAGCCCTTCTCTTCTCCTGGCCTTGTTTCTCACTTTAAAAGGGCTTGACCGATGTAAGGGACAGACAAAAACCTGACATTTAGGTGAAAAGGGACTCTGTAAGCAAGATGAAATGGGAAACAGCCATTCTTCCTTAGGAGCTGGTCGCAAGGCCCAGTGCAGAGCGGTGTAGGTGGGCAAAGGTATTTAGGTGTTGAGGAGTATTTGAGAAGCTTTGGTGTAGGCAGACCATGCCATTCATGTCTCCAGAAGAGGTCAGGAACATGAGGATAAGCTCCATCACAATCTCAAGAAGGCACAGATGTTGCAGAAAGTGTGGTGAGGTCTTAACACTGTTTACTGTCATCTAGCCCAAGGGCAGTTTTCATTCCATCTGTGGACAATAAAACACGGTCTGAGACAGACCTTTACTTTCATGCATCTTAATGATGCACTAGAACAGGTTGCCCAGGGAAGTTGTAGATGTCACCTTCCTGAAGGTGTTCAAGGCCAGGTTGGATGGGGCCTTGAGCAACCTGGTCTAGCGGAAGGTGTCCTTGGCCATGACAGGGAGATTGGAACTAGATGAACTTTAAGGTCCTTTCCAACCCAAACTATTGTATGATTCAATGATTAATGGCTTGAGTCAAAGATTCTAATGGGGAAGCACCTTCTGGGCTGGCAGGCCAGGAGGACTCCATGTCTTAACTTTCTACAGGAGAAAAGTGAGGAGGATGATGGTGGTGATGATGATGATGGACATTTTGCACAGTGAAAGCCTGGTGGAGAAGTACATCCAAATATAATTCTTTTTATAATCACAGTGAAAGACAAATGCTGTTGCCATTTTCACCCCTTGAAATTCAAGGTTCTCATTGTTTTAACATTAATCGCTATGTTTTTCAGCTAGGTTGTGAGGCTCCACACAACCTTCACTCTGTTTCCAGCTCCAGCTGTGGTTGTATAGGTATTGAAATATCAAGGAAAGCTCTTGAAGTGTTCCCAGGAAGTCTGTCTTTTTTGTAGCTTTTCAAAGTCAATACATCATGAGGGCTTTGTTTGACTTTGTTATGAGTTGCAGGCTACCACAGATGATTGGGTCGTAGAGGAGTTCTACAACCTGTGGTTATAGAATCACAGAACAGAATCATAGTATTGTAGAATTATTTTGGTTGAAAAAGATTTTTAAGATCATTGAGTCCAACTATTCTCTAACTCTACCAAGGACTGTGGTAAACCATGCCCTCAGCACCACATCTCTGCAGCTTTTAAACGCCTCCAAGGATGAGGATTCAACCAACTCCCTGCCCAGCCTGTTTCAGTGTTTGAGAATTCTTTCAGCGAGGAAGATTATTCTAATGTCTAACCTAAACTTCCCTTGATTCAATGTGAGACCATTTCCTCTCATTCTAGTAATCTCTGTTTGAGAAAAGAGATTGATTCCCACCTCACTCCATCCTCCTTCCAGGCAGTTGTGGAGAACCAGAAGGTCTCCCCTCAGCCTCCTCTTCTCCAGGCCAAACAACTTCAGTTCATTCAGCTGCTCCTCACCACAGCTGTTCTCCAGACCCTTCACCAACTTCATTGCCCTTCTCTTAATCTGCTCCTGCCTCTCAATGTCCTTCTTGGAGTGAGAGGCCCAAAACTGAACCCAGGATTTGAGGTGTACCCTCATCAATGCTGAGTAGAGGGTGGCAATCACTTCTGTGATCCTGCTGGCCACACTACTGCTGATCCAGGCCAGGATGCTGTTGGCCTCCTTGGTCACCTGGGCATATGGCTGGCTCATCTTCAGGCAGCTGTCAGTCAACACCTCCAGGGTTTTCACAGCTGGGCAGCTTTCCAGCCCCTCTGCCCCAAACCTGGAGGATCACCCAAGTGCAGGACCTGGTGCTTGACACTTGCTTGGTTAATGTGAGAAGGAGTCAATCCATAGCTGTAAGAAAGCTTTTGTGAATTACAGAAACATGGTTCTTCTACGTAGAGGTAGGTTCCCATTTCAGTGAGCTTTCTCACATCCCATGTGCACAGTCCCACGCCGTGTCGTGCTGCAGAGTACTCAGTGACCTTTCTTTGAGGGAAAATATAAACAGTGGCTATGGCATAATAGATGGGTGGGCTGTACTTCAAGGGTGCTGTGCCAGACTGCGTTTTTCCTTTCTCAAATTAGAGGCTAAGCATGATGCTGGAAACTCAGCAGAGACAGGGAGATGCTCCATCCCAAACAGGGAAGATGCTTCCAGGCACTTCACAGGTAGTACCTTGTTTCACAGTAGGATAGTATCTCCCTAGCCCTGCTTCCTGTGCCTCCTGCATCTAGAGGAAAACCACAGTGCTGCTGAATTTAAACCAGCTCTGCTATGTGGTGTAGTCTATTTTGGGAGGTCTATACTGGGGTTGCTGGCTCGGCTCTGGCAGTCAGTGAGTGATGCCTGTGAGAAATGCAGATGTGGATTGAATATCTTTGAAAAAAGACTTTCACTCCTCACACTCAGTGCAGTGATGCTGTCTTTGTGAGAGGATTGTCTTGACTGACTTGCTGAGATATGTGCAAGCGACATACAGCACTTAGGAAAAATAAAAATAAAATAGGAGTTATATGATTTTCCAGCAGGAGAGAAGAAAAGGCCGTTGGAATAGTGACACAAGTAGATGGGTGTTGACATAGCTGTATGGGATGGAGGGCCGTGCACGCACGAGTGCCTCTGTCCTTAATGTGAACCAACCATGTCCATTCCTTAGAGGTCACTGAAAGCTGGAGTGATCTGCGTCGGTGATCAGCTGCACACAGCCTATGTGTGGCTGGAGAGAGCAACCCCGAACAGGAAATAAGATCATCCTGCATCTGTTGGTTTAGCTGCAGTTCTTCAGACTTTTTAAAGAAGTTAGGCAAGAGGAGTTGTGTAACAGGGAAGTTTACTTTCTACTCATGCTAGCTTTCTCTCTGGACTTTCTTACTTTATGTAAGAGATTGTTTATTTTGCCTCAGCTCCAGCGTGATTCAAGGGCAGCCATTCTTGTGCCTAACAGATAAAATGTTGGAAGGCTTTAAGAAAAAACTTCCTGCCGTTCTAGGAGATGGATAGCAGACCCTGCAACCCTTATGCTCACAAGGATATGATTTAACAGGTTCTTGATTATACTGGGGGCAGAAATACTCTATTCTTAGTTGTTCAGAAATAGTGAAATCAAAAAACTCATCATCTCCCTCACTGTATAGAGCAACACAAAGCATGAAAAAATAGGGAAGAAAGATGGGCAAGAAACCAAGAGCCTTTTTTTTTTTAACAAGAAGAGAAAACAGAGAGCCAACTTGCCTAGCTTACTGTGTCTCCAAATAGACAGCTCTCACATGTGCTTTCCTGTGTATTTGGGAACATGGACAGTGGTGCGGGGACGAGTGAGCTGGAGCCTGACACCCATATATTTTCTACATATGCCTATGAGACACACAGATCTTTCACCCATCTTCCTCATCCAGATGGACCTCCAACATCTACCAGAGACCTTAGAGATCACCTACTTCAACCTCCTTGCCATGGGCAGGGATGCCTTTCAACGAGACTTAGCTGCTGAAGGCTCTGTCTAACCTGACCTCGAACCCCCCAGGGAGGAGGCATCCACAACCTCTCTGGGCAGCCTGTTCCAGAGTCTCAGCACCCTTGTACTGAGTAACTTCTTCCTAAGATCCAGTCTAAACCTATGCTCCCTCAACTTAAAACCATTCCCCCTTGTCCTGTCTGTAGACACCCTTATGAAAAGTCCCTCTCCAGCCTTCCTGTAGGATCCTTTCAGCTACTGGAAGGTCCCCATGGAATCTTCTCTTCTCCAGGCTGGACAATCTCAGCTCCCTCAGCCTATCCTCATAGTAGAAGTGCTCCAACCCTTGGATAATCTTTGTGGCCCTCCTCTGGACTCACTGTAACAGCACGGTGTCTGTTGGTTTTATGGTGGGGACACCAGAACTGGATACAGTAAGTCATTGGATTATGAAGACTAGGTGAGTGGTTGAGCTCAAAGGTCTCTTCCAACCTCATCCAACAGACAGTTCTATGATTCCATGATTCTAAATCAGAATGCTCCACCCTCCCTTGCTCCATGCTTGAAAATCATACCCTGTGTGTCCCAAATTCTTACACTATCTGCTTGCCAAAGGAAAATACATTAAAACAATAAGATAAATAACTAAAAGAACCCCCCTGTTGCTGTGGTGACCTCCCAGTCTTGGCAGACTGTAACAGCAGTGGTTTACTGAACAGCCATGTACGTCAGCAGGGCTCTCCGCTGTGCAGTCTTGTCCTTGTCTAAGGTGCCGCTGGAAAAATCTATCTCTGGCTTGCTCCACACTGGAGGACCTGTGGTGGTGTTCTTGTCAGACATGCCTGGAGAGTTGTGTCACGGAGCTCTGAAGTTTAATGATAGCTTGTGATGCTAACCCTGCCCTCCCGCAGCTTGCATCCCAGGGACATGGTCAGTGGAGGGAGAGAGGCCACAGAGAGGGGCAGACAAATGTGGGAAGGAAAATGTCTGGGATCACAGCTCACCTCTTCTCTATGCCCCACCAACCCTGTCCCATCAGTTGTACTCACTGCTGGTATGGAACATTACAGCAAATGGTGTTATAGCCACGGCTAAGCGTCAGGGTGTACCAGGCAGCAGCACGGTTCCAGGGCTGATCACAACTCCACCTTGAAACTCAACCAAAAAGTTATTACTGTCTTGATTAATTTTCCCCTTTTTGTCTGTAAAAGAACATTTTATTTTTTTTTACATTTTCCCCCAAATGACTTCACCTGGAATTGTTTCAGACACAGGGTTTCTACCACCTCTCTGGGCAATCTGTGCCAAGGATTCATTGTAAAAAAATATTTCCTTCTATCTAGTCCAAATCTGTTTCTTTTATTTCAAAGAATCACCCCTTGTCCTGTCATAACAGGTCCTGCTCAAAAGTTAGTCCCCAGCTTTCTAATTGGCTCCTTTAAGTAGTGAAAGGCCACATGAAGGTCTCCCTGGAGCCTTTTCTTCTCCAGGCTGAACAATCTCGGTTCTCTCCATCTGTCCTCACATCAGAGGGCTTCCAGCCCAGTCCTCCAAGGACCTTTCTGCTCCCATGAGGTCTCATAGCCCAGTTAAAAATGTGGTCATTTCCACTGCCAAGCATTGACCAACCTTCTCAGTCTCATCCAGGTCCTCCTGGAATTTGTCTCATTAAAATACGAATTTCCTGGGGACCAGGTGGCTCTTTGCTTTGTTGTGGCTTTTGTTCAGCCTTGCAATGTGGTGGGATGTCACTCTGCTCTATTTGTCAGCAGACAGTCAGTAACAGCAAGGGGTAGGTTTGGTGACCCTGGCAGACGCTAGCACCATCATAAGAGGACAAACAGTAACTCTGCAGTTTGACTTTCTGAATTTTAATTAGGCTAATTAACACTTCCTTTTATAAGCTCTAGTGCTGCAGAGCAATGGAGAATTTGGGCAACATCGTAACTTGGAGATGTCAACTGGGAACACAAAAAATTGGTCTCATCCCACTGCTGGTTGCAGTATCTCTGCTAAGAGGAACAGAGGAGTGTTGCAGCACTTCTATTCCTTGCAGTATATAAATTAAACACCAGCCCTTGGCTCCAGACTTTCGCTTTTATATTTTTCACATAAAAAAGATGTCACAGTTCAAACTCCTGTTTTTATTGTGACTTGGTAGCAACACCAGCAAGGTCAGGTGATGGTTAAAAGGTCAACTGTGGTTAAAAACAAACAAGTTGAATAAATCTGTTCAATAACTATCCAGAAGACTGAAAGTATGACTGAGAGGTATACTTTCAGTCATAACCTCCACAGGCTCATGAGAAGTGGAGTAGATTTAATCAGAGCAATATCCTGCGCTGTTCACCCTGGGAGAATGAGCTGACAATGCAGAATAAAGCCCTTGGCAGATCAGTTGCACTTCAAACAGAGGATTTTGAGGGCAAAACACACAAACATATTATGTTCTTCTGAAACAGCTCTGACTGTCAAGCATGTGTTTGGTTCTGCTTCCTTTTACCTGTCCACCTCTGGCATTCTGAACAGTCCACTACACAAGGTGAAAGATCCCAAAGGATTTTTCATGTTGAAAATTGATTTTTTGAGTTATCTCTCCCCCTTGAGATCTTCAGAATGGTGTGACATCATCATGGTGTACAGCAAATGAAAGAGCTGTTTCCATCCATCCATCCATCCATCCATCAATCCATCTTTGTACAGTAGCACTGGGATACCACCACTGTGTGTGCCCCTAAGTCCCCATGGGGAAGTCTGGGGTTCCTCGATGTGACAATTTGGAAGCCAAATAATGAAAAGGAAGTGATTTTGGGGAGCTTACCCTGCAGAGTGGCACTAGGGTCAGGAAAGCAATCCCAGCTTTTGAGGTCTTAAGGCGGTTTGACGTCATGAAGCCTTCACACCCCTCTGAACTCCACTCTAGCTTCTCCAGTATGCAGTATTACTTTGGAAATCTTTCTGAGAAAGATTTTCTTCATAACTGCTTCTCAGAACTTAGACATGGAAAGCCTAAGTTCAGGAAATTCACCTTTTTCACAATAATCATTGTGCTCAGCTCAAAAAGCTGGCAAGTTCCTCTTTATCTCTCTTTGTCTACGTATTTGTCCACATGTTGGCAAGCAACTTGTGGAGCACAGCTAAACAGGCAGCACATCACTTCTGGATTAAAAAAAAAGGGGGAGTATTTTTTCAGTTCTTGTAAACATGTCCTTTCTAGCATCCTGAGGAAATGATTCATAAGTGGGATGAACCCCATGGTCATGTTAAGGGGGGACCGTGAACGCCTGTGCTCTCTGTGGGGCAGGTGAGATCCAGTTTGTCTTCCCAGATGTGCTCAGGGGCTTGCTGAGTGTCCTGGTTTGAGCAAGACCAGAACTGATTCTGATCAGTGATATGACTTCTCAACTCAGTCTCTGCTCAGTGAAACTACCTCAATAAATGTGGCATTACCCAAACAATTCAGAGTCACCCAGACATCCAGTCTCATATACGCAACTCTGAATAATACAGGCACACTGAATGGACAACGGCAAGCATTATAGATGGTTGCAAGAGAATTGGGCCATACCAAGGGTGCCTCAGCAGGCATGGGAAGCTCCACAGCTTGTTTTCTGAGGCAGACTGCAGTGACCTTTCCTGCTAAAGACAATTAAATTTCATATTTCAGTAAAACAACTTTTAGAGAAGACTTTAAACACACACGACGCTGAGTGGTTGATAACGAAGATAGAGCTTTTGAGAATCATAGAATCATAGAATTGTTTCAGTTGGAAAAGGCATCTAAGATTATTGAGTCCAACCATCAACCCAACACCATCAAAACCATTAAACCATGTCCCTAGGTGCCATGTCCACACAGTTTTTGAACACCGAGACCACATCCGGACTCTGTACCAATGTTATTCGTTTTGTGGGTGCCCAGCTGAATGTAGCTGACAGGTCTAAAATCTCTTTTGGTGCAAGTTCTGGAGGGTCTAGAGCACAAGTTTTGTGAGGAGTGGCTGAGGGAACCGGGGTCATTTAGTCTGGAGAAGAGGTGGCTGAGGGGAGACCTCATTGCTCTCTACTACTCCCTGGAATGAGGTTGGAGCCACATGGCGGGGGATGACTCTCTTCTCCCAGGTAACAACTTACAAGACAGGAGGTGGGGTCAAGTTGCACCAGGGGACATTTAGGGTGGGTATTAGGAACAATTTCTTTACTGAAAGACAGGTCCCAATGTCACTTTTTTTTAAGCGTGGGCAGAATGAGATGCTCTCAAATGAATTGGAAAGAAATACAGAATTATATTTGAAAAGAAAGATGCAGAAAAATTACAGGGCATACACAGGATATGTAGCAACCCCCTTAAACCTTCCCCTAACCCAAAACCAGTCTGCAATCCCCAAAGCTCCTTTTCTTCCACCCCAGAGCCTCTGCCACACATAGACCCCAACAACACCTCTGCAGCCATAACGAGGCGAGGTTTGGAGCGCCTGACAAAGTTTGTCAGGTAAGGAGCTCCCGACAAAGACAACAGGCGGGAGGAAAGGAGGACGAGTTGGCTTTGTTCCCATCTTATAAAGACACAGCAGAATTCAATTACAGTTTCACACTTCCCTTTGTCCATCCCCCAGGCTCCTCTAGTCCCTAGTGGATTTTTAACTCTATGGTTCCCAAACCTACAACACAAGCTACAAGCATTGAAACAGGTTGCCTAGAGAAATTATGGAGTCAACATCCCTAGAGGTGTTAAACAACTGTGTAACCATGGCACTCTGGGGCATGGTTTAGTGGCCATGGTGAAGCTGTGTTGATGGTTGGACTTGATCTTACAGGTCTTTTACAGCCTTAATGATTCTGTTCTATGGTTTTATGATTCAGTCTACCCAGACCCATTGGACTTTGCAGATTACATTAAAACTTGTTTCCAAGAGTGTAAGCTAAAAGCTGGATTCCTGTTGGAGACAAACCTGTTGAGTAAGTCTGAAGCCTTTCCCAGGTGCCATGTTTGTGGACCTGCAATTTTTTGCAAGCTTCTTGATGATTCAGATTTTCTGTATGAAGGCCAGAGGGAACCAGGGGAAGCAAAAAAAGATGTGAAGCACACAGGAGGACACAGCCAGAGTAAGCTGTGTGTCTGGATGCACTAACTTTATAGATGGTGAAGAGGAGTAGGAAAATGCTCTGATTTTCCTACTCCAGATGACACACAGAGACAGATGACACACAGAGAAAAAACATGGATAGTATTCCTTCTTTGTCTTGGCATGGTAATAGCTGCCAGTGTCTTTTCCAGTGCAGCTCAGCACATTCTTCTTGTCTTGTCATTCACTCATTCTCTCATTTTGCTCACAGACCTTTGCTGTGGCTGCAGCCCTTGTCCATCATGGAGATGGCGGCATCTCAGACAGAGGTGCTAGCCACTGACAGGAGGTGCAGAGGGTCATGTTAAAGATGATATGAGGAAGATTGTCACTGTCCTCAGGGCTGTAGCCCGTGATAGCAGCAGTGGGCTTGCACTGCAACAGGAATAATTTGGGTGTAAGAGAAAAGTTTTTTTTGTAAGGAGTTTAGCACTGGAGACTATGCAGTCTTTATGGAGATGTTAAAGGCTTGACTTGAAATCACCGAATCACAGAATCCTAGCAAGGCAGGGATTGGAAGGGACCTCAGGGGATCATCCAGTGCAGCCCCCCTGCTAAAGCAGGGGGACCCACAGCAGCTTGCTCAGGATCACAATGTCCAGGTAGGTTTGGAATCTCTCCAGAAAATGAGACTCCACAACCCCTCTGGGTAGCTTGATCCAGTGCTTCATCACTCTCAAAGAAAAAGAAAGGGGCTTTCTGTGTTTAGTTTGAATGCATGCAGGAGCATCTAGCTGGGGTTCACCAAATTCTCCTCTTAAAGCTCTCCCACAGACCAAGAGGCTTGAAGTTTCTGTTGGTGTCACTGTGGAAAACAGTCTTGATCACCTCTTTAGAGTATTCCCTCCAAGGAAAGATATGCCATGCACATGGTTTATTGCAGATCGCACTAAAGTTGCAGACCTCCACTCATCAAAAGGAGGCATTAAAGGATCATTTCAAACTGGATGAGCAGGGTGGATGCTGCCAGCCTAGGGCACAAGCAGTTGAAAAAGAACACTTATTTCTTAAGTTCAAGTAAAAACCAGTAGATTTCACTTAAACTTCAGTTTAAGTGCAGATAGCAGAGCCCCAGAACAGGCTGCGCAGAGATGTTGCAGTTGCCTTCTCTGAAGGAATTCTAAACATGCATGGACATGGCCATGCTGAGCAGCTTGCTCTGGGTGACTGCCTTAGGAGAGGCGTTGGACTTGATGATCATTGTAAGAACCAGTGGTGACAGGACAAGGGCCCTGGTTTTAAACTAGAGCAGGGTAGAATTAGACTGGTGATTAGGCACAAGTTCTTTATGTTGAGAGTGGTGGAACACAGGAATGAGTTGCCCAGAGAAATTGTGGATGCCTCATCCTTGGAAGTGTTTAAGACCAGGCTGGATGAGGCTTTGAGTGACCTGGGAGGTGTCCTTGCCCATGGCAGGGGGGCTTGGAATTAGATAATCTCCAATTGAAGGCATTCTATGAATCTGTGATCTGTGATCTCCAGAGGTCTCTTCCAACTTCTATAATTCTATGCTTGCATGTTTCCTGCAGTGCTTCAAAGGCAAATGAACCTGTTGGCCTGAAGTTTGATGAGCCCATTAGAAGCATAGGGTGAGTTCAGACCAGCTTAGACTTTGAAGACCAGTCAGCCCATTAGACCAAAGCATAGTCAATAATAACACAGCAAAGCCTATTGTTACATTTGCTCTTTTAAAAGCATTTCTTCGCTGGAAGCACTATTTCCTGACAACTTCAATTCAGCTAAGTGCAGCTCTCCATCTGCAACTGTTACTCTATGATTTAAGCATTAACGTGAATGAATTTCAATATACAGACCAAATAAAATCCAGTCTGTGGGTGCAGTGAATAGTTCCAGGAAAAGGAAGCTATAAAAGGATGCTGTAATAAGTAACACAGATGGGATATTTAAGTTAATAAAACCCAGCTTCTGAGAAGTCTGAACACACCCTGTAAAAACTGAATTTCACAGTTAAGAGGTATGTTTACAGATGCTGTGTGTCAGGGCATTGGGTACTCTCAGCTGAATCCCCTCATACCACTACCCTTGGCTTCAGGGTTCTATTTAAGTTCATCCCTGGACCTTCAGTCCTGGTATAAGGTTGATCCAGAGTCCAGGTTTGAGCTAGACCAGAACCAGTTCTGTTCAGGGATTTGACTGCTCAGCTAAGTCTCTGCTCAGTGAGGCATTTCCTGAAGTTCAGAGCAGGTTTGCACAGCCAGGGGCTACTTCCAGCAGAGAGAAGCTGATGGGCAGCATTCCTGCCAAGGGCACAGTTTGTGCCCCACCTTGGGAGGCAGGAAGGCAGAAGTAGCACTTGTGGGGAGAAGCAAACAGGACAGGTGAACCTCAGCTGCACAAGAAAGAATTGCATCCCATGGATGGCATCTTCAGGAGTAAGCTGAAGGATCAACAGGGTCAAAACTCTTCAATGGACAGTGTCCCAGGGTGATTCTGTCCCTCCTACCTTTGATTCTGATCCATGTGTTCCTGGATCCAGCTCCAGAAGCAAGTTCCTGAATCCGGTTCTCATCTGCTTCTGAGTCCAGTCTGGGACCTGCCCAGTGCCTGCCCCCAGCATCAGTGGTGGCAATGGTAATGTCATTGCCATCAGGGGCTGGGTTCCATACTGGTTAGTTTCTCTGTTCCATGGCTTTGTTCTTCTTTCCATTCCACCTGGTTTAGTTTCTTTCCCACCTTGTCCGTTGCTTCCCATTCTTCCCTTTCTCTTCCTTTTGTGAAGGGAGAGGGTTCCACAGAGAGCCCCAGGCACTTGTCTGGTGGTTGGCTCAGCCCTGACCCTTGACATGCTAGTTGAAATGGGAAAATGTGTTTGTGAAGAGGATAAAAGGATTCTGAGACCCACTTGTGCAGGGGCATGTCCTTTACCCTGAAGGTGCTGCTGGGCCTCTTACCTGGTATTCCTGACTTGAGCTGTCTCCCATAGTTCCTTATCTGACTCTTGGTGCTGTGTTTGATGCTGACTGGTGGATAGTGTCCTTTGTGTTTGGAATGCTCAGGATGTTTTGGCTGAATGTTTCTAAGAAGGTCTGGTTCAGCTGAAGTGAGAGAGTGTTGGGGGTAATGAGCAATGTCTGGAGAACTTTGATCACCAAAGAAACACGGAAAAAGATTAGTTTATATCCTACTTTTAAAGATTTTTGAAGCAAGAATATTCTCAATTAATATGGAGGATCCAGAGTCCTGTGACTATAGTCCTGCTTTTATAGGCTATATTTTATGCACTTCATTCTGTAGACTTTTATGTTGTGCTTTGTGGAGGGTAGGCTTCTGGAGCCTGGAGGAATGCAGGATGTCCACTAGTTTGGAAAGGCCTCTTGCTGTGTGAGCTGTTTTTTCCTGGTCACAAGTACTAGAGTAAGAAGTTGTGAGTTTAATTTCCAATAGGAAACTCCACTGCCTTTCTCTGATGAAAGCAAAGCATGGGTAAAAGAGTGTGGTATCTCCACTGCTGAGGTTTATAAGAATGGGATGGACAAGCATCTGTGAAATTATTTGGTCTAATTCATCATGGCTTGGGGCAGCAAGAGAGACAATGTCTAGCTTCCTTGGGGCTGAGTGTCTTTTAGGAAATAAACACCATTCTCTTTCCTTCTACATCTGGTTCCTCACTTCCAAGGAAGGTTACTCTTACCAGCTGCTTGATCTCCTCCATGCATAAGATTTTGGCAGTCTATCTGTTTGGGGTTCTGTGCTGGTCTCTATTTCATACACTTACCCCTCCTCAGAAACTGGTTTATAAGTGACCACAGGACCTACAGTGGGAAATTTCCCTGTCATTATGGTTACACTAGAATAGAAACTTGGGCTTCTAAACAGTGTTCCATTTTTTTCCTTTCAAAGCATGTACTTGAAACGAACAACGCGAGTTCTTCATATCTGCAGCTGTGTCCCGAAGGAGGAGAATGAGTTTCTTTGCCAGAAATATTTAGAGCCAGTATGTTTGAAACCTGTAAGTGGCCATAGTGTGAAGTTATTGGAAACTGGTGACCACAATCAGCTGCAAATATTTTTTTTGTCACAGCAATTCAGTGGTTTGTAGACTTGAGACTGATGATGATGGCAGTTCTAGTAGCTTAGGAGACACATCCAGAGGTAGGGAAGAACTTGTCATTCACCAGTTCTTCCTAAATCTCTCACAGGGCTTTGTGGAATCACAGCATGCTGGGAGTTAGAAGGGACCTCTGGAAATCATCCAGTCCAACCCCCAGCTAAAGCAGGGTCTGAAATCTTTCCAAAGGAGGGGACTCCACAATCTGTCTGGCAACCTGCGTCAGGGCTTCAGCTCCTTCAGACCAGAGAAGTTTCTCTTTCTGTTCAGATGGAACCTCCTGGGTTGAGTTTGTGCCCACTGCCCCTTGTTCTGTTGCTGGGCGTCACTGTTAAGGGTCTGACCCCATCTTCTTGACCCCTGCCCTTTAGATATTGATCCCATTTCAGTCTGCTCACAGAATGATTTGAGTTTGGGGGGATTTCTCATGATCATCTAGTCCAATCCCCTTGCAGTGAGCAGGGACATCTGCAACTAGATCAGGTTGCTCAGAGCCTCAAACAATCTGGCCTGGAATGGTTCCAGGGATGGGATATCTACCACCTCTCCCTGGGCCAGGGTCTCACCACCCTCAGTATAAAGTATTCCTTCCTTTTCTCTAGCCTGAGTCTCTCCTCATGTGAGCTTTGTAGATCTGAACACCTTAAGCAGACATTTACGTAAGAGAATTTTTTCATCTCTTTACCCTTTTTTCATTGTCTTTTCTTGCTGTGGTCCCCTGATTTTTTTTTTTTACTACTTGAACTACAAGATGCACATAGACCCTCAGGAAGGTTTGACATGGTGTGTGAATTTAGGAAACAGGGAACTTGTATTTGGTTCCAGTGCTGGGGACAGTGCTATGGAAACCCCACACCCCGGTGCACAGCAATGTGTCCTGCAGGGGAAACTTGGAGTTTCTTTAAGTCACTGCAACGTGAGAGCCTCCACAGCCAGGGAGCTGGGATGATGTTATGTGGTTGTGAGGCAGAGCAGGCAGGCATATCCTACGTGCAGAAACCCTCTGACTGCAGCAGGCGAAGCAGACTGAGTCTGACCAGTTTGAACCTACAACTCACCAATGTGCGTGTGTGTTTGTTTGTTTGTTTGTTTTAAGGAGGGTGGTGATAAAATCGGGGTTGTCCCTGTGTCTGCCCCAGCAGTGGATGCTTCAGTCAATGAGTTAGCTGTGAACCAACTGATGGGAAAATGAGTAGGAGAAAATTCCTCTCTAGCTGGCAGCATCCAGCCCTTGGCAGCTCTCTGTAAAACTCATCTGAGAAAGTCTGTTTCTCAGTGTGCATGCATTCTTTTGAGAGAAAAAAAAAATAGGAAGGAAAAAGGATGGGACAAATCCAGAATAAATAGCATGGAACTTATAGCTCAAGGCAGTGGAAAGGAGAAGAAATAAAAGAGTTTGAAAAGGTACAGATGGACGTGTCAAAGTGAGCATACTTCGGTTTCAACAGCTGTAATTTGAGCAGATGAACAACAGAGATGGGAGAGCTGGGGCAACACTGAAACTCACCTTCATGCTGCTGCTCATTCTTATTGCCAAAGCTGACCCAAGATAGGTTTTCCTCAGATGACTTCCCTTCCAATCCATTCCAGAACCAAGTTTTTCTGGTACTAGATAATTTCTCTATTTCTCTCTTTCTCTCTCTCTCTCCTTCTTTCCTTCCTTCTTTTTTCTTTTCCATTTGCATCATAATTAATTTTTTCTTTCCTCTTCCCCTCCTAGAGAGGGAAGCAATGAAAGGATGTGAAATACAATATAACTCATAGCTACATTGATGTTCCCAACATGGATTTTAATGATTCAAGCACTAGCAATTAATTTTAGACAATTAAACCATTTCCTTAATTACTCTGAGCAAAATTAGAATACGATTTTGTGGCCTGTTTGCTGAAATAATTTCCCAGTTACAAGCCAGCTTCTCCTACATGCTCAGATGCAAAATCGCAGTCAGCAACACCAACCAGATTTTGGCTTGCACACACTGAGCACCTGAGGCAGCGGAGCTTTCAAAGACTGATACACGAAACTGAGAGGAAAAGTTACTGGGATGGATTGGACTTGATTTGCTTTGCTTTGCTTTGATCTGGACAGGCTATATCAATGAGCCAAGGCCAAGTGTATAAAGTTCAACAAAGATAACTGGCAGGTCCTGCATTTGGGTCACAATAACTCCATGAACACTCCAGGACTGGGGAAAACTGCCTGGAAGACAAGGACCTGGGGGAGTTGACTGACAGTGGTTGAAGAGTAGCCGGTATGTGCCCAGGTGGCCAAGGCAGCAAACAGCACCTTGCCCTGGATCTGCAATGGTGTGGCCAGCAGGATCAGGGCAGGGGTTGTTCTCCTGTACTGGGCACTGGTGAGGCCATAGCTTGATTACTGTTTTGAACCCCTCTCTCCAAGAAGGACGTTGAGGTGTTGGAGTGTGTCTAGAGAAGGGCAATAAAGCTGTTGAATGGTCTGGAGAGCAAGTCTGGTGAGGAGCAGCTGAGGGAACTGGGCTTGTTCAACCTGAGAAAAGGAGGCTGAGGGGAGACCTTCTGGCTCTCCACAGCTCCCTGATGGAGGTTGGAACTAAGTAGGGTTTGGTCTCCCAAATGACAAGCAACAGATAAGAAGAAAGGGCCTCAATTTGTGCTGGGGAATGTTTAGGTTGGACATTAGGAACGGTTTATTCACTACAAGGTTAGACAAGCCCTGGAACAGGCTGCCTGGTGCAGTGGCAGTCTCCATCCCTGAGGAGGTTGAAAAACTGTGTTGGTGTAGTGCTGAGAGACATGGTTTAGTGGTGACCTGGCAGTGGTGAGTTAATGGTTGGATTTGATGACCTTAAGGATCTTTTCCAACTGAAACTGTTCTGTGACAATTCGTGTGATATTGTGCACTTGTGTTGACCACACCTCAGGGATGGGTGGCAGCAGCTGTGCCATTTCTCTTTAGTGCTTGGTGTGATCTGTCACAGAGTTGATATGCAGCTCTGGTTCTCCGTGGACTTGGTGTCATGGCCTGTACTTGGCCTTTATCTGTGGCGGGGAAAGCTTACTTCCAGGTGGCACAGCTGTCCACTATCCAAAAATACTTCTGGATAGCTTGGGTGGAGATGGATAGGTGTAAACCACACCAGGAAGACATTTAATGGTGGATTTCCACATGCTGCACTTCAGTATATGCCCCCACTGCTGAAAATCTGTTTCCATGGAGAAAAACCCTCCTTTGGTGTTAGCATGCAGTGAACATCTGCTCAACAGCCCTTGCTCTTCTCATTGGTATTCTGTATTGTAATCATGCAATGTGGCTTTCAAAGCAACAGAAAGAAGGAAAGACTCTGTTGCTGCTTCTCACTTCAGACTTGCTTTCATCTCATGGGAGGTCTCCTATAGTCAGTGGTTAATACAAACAACAAGCTCTGACATTTGCTCACTGTTGTAATAAATTACTTGCAGTAGAGAAACTCAATTTTATAATGAAGTAAAGGTGAAACCTCATATCCTTTCAATCAAGTTGGTGCAGGAGAAATGCTTGGCCAGGCTGGAGCACCTCATCCACTCCCACATCAAAGCGTCCATGAGACTGGGTTAAAACTCAGACATTCACTTCCCCACTAACCTTTAGCCCATCATTATTATTAATCAAATACAGATCAGAACACAATAAAAATCCCTTCTCCCCACAATTATTTTTTATATATATATATTTTTAAAAAATTTTTTTTTTCCCATTTTGAAGAGAGTGATTTGTGTGCTTGGTCACAGAGCTCCAAAGTTATGATGCTGCCTATGCTGGGTTTGCTTTGAGGGCATCTCTCTGGGTTGGGTTCAATAGGAGGTTATTCAGTTTGCTGAGGAGAATGCTGAACCCTTAATACAATTGACTGTTGATTTCCTGATCTCCAAACTGGTGAAACATGGATTTGAAGGGTGGACCACTAGATGGATAAAGAGCTGGCTTGATGGCTGCATCCAAAGAATAGCTGTCAATGGCTCCATGTCCAAGTGGAGGCCAGTGACAAGTGCAGTCCCTCAGGCATCTGTCCTGAGACCAGTCTTGTTCAACATCTTTATTGGCATTGTGTGCACCCTCATCAAGCTTGCCGATGACATTGAGCTGTGTGGTGCAGCAGACATGCTGGAGGGAAGGGATACATCCAGAGGGACCTGGACAGGCTGGAGGGGTGGGCACAAGCTGACCTCATGTAGTTCAACAAGACCAAGTGCAAGGTCCTGCATCTGGGTCGAGGCAATTGCAAGCACAAAAAAGGCTGGACAGTGACTGGCTGGAGAGCAGCCCTGAGGAGAGGGACTTGGGGGTGCTGGTGGATGAGAAGCTCAATATGAGCCATCAGTGTGCTCTTGCAGCCCAGAAAGAGCTCAACCAGAGCCTGGGCTACACCAAGAGAAATGTGGGCAGCAGGTTGAGGGAAGTGATCCTCCCCCTCTACTCCACACTGGTGAGACCCCACCTGGAGTACTGCATCCAGTTCTGTAGCCCCTAGTACAAGAGGGATGTGGATGTGGAACATGTCCAGAAAAAGGCCACAAGGATGATCAGAGGGCTGGAGCACCTCTCCTGTGAGGAGAGACTGAGGGAATTGGAGCTGTTCAGTTTGGAGAGGAAAAGGCTCTGAGGTGACCTTACTGTGGCCTTTCAGTATATTAAGTGGTCTACAAGAAAGCTGGGGAGGGACTTTTTAGGATGTCAGGCAGTGATAGAACTAGGGGGGATGGTACGAAGCTAGAAATGGGTAAATTCAGACTGGATATCAGGAAGAAGTTCTTCACCATGAGGGTGGTGAGACCCTGGAACGGGCTGCCTTGCAAGGTGGTT
This sequence comes from Eubucco bourcierii, assembly GCA_013396675.1. Lineage (NCBI taxonomy): Eukaryota > Metazoa > Chordata > Aves > Piciformes > Ramphastidae > Eubucco > Eubucco bourcierii. The sequence goes on from VWZE01024890.1 coordinate 157,188, forward strand.
GAAGCCACATCCCTGGAGGTGTTTAAGGCCAGACTGGATGAGACAGCCTGATCTAGCATGAGGTGTCCCTGCACATGGCAGGGATGTTGGAACTGGATGATCCTTGTGGTCCTTTCGAACCCTGACTGATTCTGTGATTCTATGACTGGGCCAGGAAGACCTGAATGAATGGATGGAGTGGAACTCCAGCAGGTTGAGACCCCATCAGGCTGTGCTGCCAAGTGAGACTTGGATGGCGGCGGAGAGTTGGTCAGAGGGAAACCTCATGAAGTTCAACAAAGGCAAGTGCAGGATCTTGCACCCAGGGAGGAACAACTCCCTGTATAAGTAAAGGTGAGGGGTGACCTGCTGAAAAAGCAGCTCTGCAGAGAAAGACCTGGGAGTGCTGGTGAACGAGTTGCCCATAAGGCAGCAATGTGCCCTTGTGGCCAAGATGGCCAACAAAGTACATTAAGAAGAATGTAGCCAATAGGTCAAGGCAGGTTCTTCTTCTTTTCTACTCTGCCCTGATGAGGCCACACCTAGAGTATTGTGTCCAGTTCTGAGCTCCCCAGTTAGTGAGAGACCAGTAGAGGTGATGAAGATGTTGAGGGTACTAATGCATCTCTGTGAGGATGAGCAGCTGAGAGACCTGGGGCTATTTAGCCTGGAGAAGAGCAGCCTGAAAGGGGATCTGATCAATGCTCTGGAAGAACTAAAAGGTGTGGGGACAAAAGGTTAGGGCCAGATTCTTTTCAGTGGTGCCCAGTGACAGAACAAGGGGCAATGTCTACAAACTAGAAGCCAGGATGGTGATGAAGCCTTAGAGCAGGCCACCCAGAGTGGTCAAGGAGTCTCCTCTGGAAAGAGTCCAAACACCTGAACATTGTGATCCTTGGGCAAGCTGCTATGGGTGACCCTCCTTTAGCAGGCAGTTGGACAGAATGATCTCCAGAGGTCCCTTCCAACCCCCACCATGATGAGATTCAGGGCTTCTGTGAATTTAGACAAAAAAATATTTACCCAGACTTGGTCTTGAAAATGTCTCTCTCCTCCAGCAGTTCTTTTACCAAGGGAAAGTGATGGGCCCTGGGTGATCCAGCTGCTGAGTTTTTGTTGGTAACTACAAACAATTCTATGCTCCCTAAAGATCTTAATCTACAGTCATTAAGATGACATTATTATGTCACTGTTCCTAGAAATCAAGTTCCCTTTGGTGCCTGCCGGTGTAGAAAAGGGGAATTTGGTATGTGCCTCAGAAATCTTCAGGATGACTACTTCACCAGTGGTAAAGGGCACGTGTTATGAATGGAATTAAAATTGAATTTTGAACAGATTGTTCAGTGGTGATGAAACTCTAACATCTGAATATGAGCAAATCTCCTGCAATCTTAATGCAAGAAGGGCAAGACTTCACAGGTTGGGAGTGAGATAATGGCTGGATAGAATTTATTTAGTCTAAATTTAGACACTTGAGAGAAAGTCTTGTCTAAACAAGGCGCACACCACACACCTTGAACATCTGTCTCTGACTGGGTGACTAATCCTTCCAGGACTTCCATACCTCACCTTTTGACTAGAGATGGAGCCTGAATCACAGAATCATAGCTTCATCAGACTAGGAGGGACCCTCAAAGATAATTTTGTCCAACCCTCCTGCAATGAACAGGGACATCTTCAACTAGATCAGGTTGCTCAGGGCCACATCAAGTTTGACCTTGAATGTCTCCAGGGATGGAGCCTCCACCACTTCTTTGGGCAAGGTGTTTCAGTGCCTCACTACACTGATTTTTTCACCATCCTCATTCTGCCAAATCTCCCAAACTATGAAATCTAGAAAAAGTTAAGTTTTAATAACGCCCCTGAATATCACAATGCAGTTTGGAGCTATTTGAGGAGAAGGTCTGAAGGTACACTCTTTTGTGAGGTGTATATAAAAGAAAACAACAAGGTTCCCTACTCTTCTTCTGTAAAACCTGGATGTAAAACATGTCTGACCAAAGTGTTTAATGTTTGCACTGATGAAGTTAGGTGTGCTGAACCCCACCTCTTGTGTTTTACTCACAGTGCATTTCTCCTACGTTTGGGTATTTTCTGGTGCACACTGAGCACTGCAGCCACTTCTTGCTAGAGAGATGTTTTCAGCTCTTTGCAGAGGAGGTTCTATTAAATCTCTGGTTGCAGAGCTGCACTTTTCTTATTTTTCAAGGTGACCTGTAATAACGAAACTTGGCTCACTGGAACCAAAATGTCTGTTTTGCCCTAGGTCTTGAACTTCACATCTTCCACCATGCAGACATCCACCTCCTGTCTATGGGGCTTCTGCTGGCAGGAAGCTCAATGCTTTTAATTTGAGAATGGTGGAAAGTTCTTTGCTTGTTCCTTTCTGGCCAGAGGACATTTGGCAAAGCAGATGGTTTGAGCCATTTTTGTTTGAAACAGGGTAAAGAAATGAGAGCAGGACAGTAGGAAAAGTGTGTGCTGAATATTTGTCATCTGGGGAGATACAGAGATACATCTGGGAACCAGAGAAACAAAATTTTCTCATTTTACTTGTGGGCTGGATCACTGGAGTCAGGCATGGCAAGGCTTTGCAACTCACTGTCTGAGCCCTTCCTCTTCTGTGGCTTGGAGGCTGGCTTTGTAGTGGTTTTAATTAACTGACTCTGCTCCCTGACATGTAAATGGCTTTTTAATTAACTTTCTCTCGGAAGAAAATACTGTTTGGGGTACATCACAAAGCAAAGTTGTTATGTGTATCATAGGTTAAAGATAAAGTACCAGAGATCCTGATAACCTTTCAAAAGCTTCCTTTCATGTCATACACATCAAACAGGAGATACCCCATATGCTTCTGACACAGTAAATATAGCTTAACTAAATCTTAAGGGTGGGGAGACTGTGGAGTGTATTTCACAGTATCACCAAGGTTGGAAGAGACCTCAAAGATCATCAAGTCCAACCCGTTCCCACAGACCTCAAGACTAGACCATGGCACCAAGTGCCACGTCCGAACCCGCCTTGAACACCTCCAGGGACGGTGACTCCACCACCTCCCTGGGCAGCCCATTCCAGTAGCCAATGACTCTCTCAGTGGAGAACTTTCTCCTCACCTCCAGCCTAAACTTCCCCTGGCAAAGCTTGAGACTCTTGTTTTGATGCTGGTTGCCTGAGAGAAGAAGGTAACCTCCTCCTGACTACAACCACCCTTCAGGTAGTTGTAGACAACAATAAGGTACCCCCTGAGCCTCTTCTTCTCCAGGCTAAACAATCCCAGCTCTCTCAATCTCACTTCATAGGGCTTGTGCTCGAGGCCTCTCCCCAGCCTCGTTGCCCTTCTCTGGAAACGTTCAAGCACCTCAATGTCCTTTGTAAATTGAGGGGCCCAGAACTGGACACAGTACTCAAGGTGTGGCCTAACCAGTGCAGAGTACAGAGGGAGAATGACCTCCCTGCTCCTGCTGGCCATGCTATTCCTGATTTGTCCAGAATTGTTGTGGATCTTTCTCCCTGTAGATGTTCAATGCCTGTTTGGATGAGGTCTTAAGCAACCAAGTCTAGAGGCATCCCTGCCCCATGACAGAGAGGTTGGAGTAGATGATCTCTGAGGTGCCTTCCAACTTAGGCCATTTTATGATTCTGGGATTGATTGAGAGAACTGAAACAAAGGGTTCTTCATCAGCCACTTTCCTCCTCCTGCCTGGCCCAAACACCATTTGCCAAAACCCACAGCTCTTCCCTTCATAGTGTTCATAGGGTCAAGAGGCTGTCACTGGAGGCACAGACTCAGTGAGTTGTTAGACCTCTGACATATGGCAAAGCTCATGTCTAATTATTTCCTGCTACTCTGACAGTACCTTTTCTCCTCCCCTCTTCCCATAAGTGGAATGACATAGGAAGTTCAGGAAGTCCCAGATGCAGATTACACCACCCTATGGTCTTGCATTCCTGGCATGTGGCACCTCAGGCACCTCCTCAGATGTGTGCACCTCCCACCAATTTCTGCCAAAGGTGATGACTGCAGCCATGAGCTGGGAATAAAAATGGGGTGAGTCTTTAGGAGAAAAACCCCAAAACCACAGCTACGTTATTTTTGGTGGGGCTATGGGAGAGAGGGAAGGTCCTTTTCTTATCTCACTGGTTAACAATGATGCATAGATTGTCTCATATGAAGCTGCAAATCATATGTTCTCTTGGAAGGTGAGAAATAAAGTGATCTAATTAGCCCTCTGGTAAATATGAACTTGGTAAGGTTGTCACAGCTTGTATTCAGAGAATGGTTGCACTTTTTATCTGGTTTGAACAGGCTCTCTTGCATAGACCCTGCAGCTGATCCATGATCTTAGACCCTCCAATGCTTCTGGACCTGCCCAAGCAAAACACCTTGTTTCTTCAGCCCTGGTTTAGGTAATGTTGAAGCAACAGGAGCTCTACTCTTTGTGTCCATTTAAAGCAAGGCTGAGTGGATTGTATTTCTGCATCTTAGTAGGTACAAAAAACAAACCAAACCTCTAGTTCTGGATATGCTCAAATCATCTTGATTCTATCAAAACCAGTGTGTCCAGCAGGTGTAGGGGAGTGATGGCTCCCCTGTACATGGCTGTGGTGAGGCCGCTGCTTGAGGACTGTGTTCAGTTCTGGGCACCACCACAGTACAGGAAAGAAACAGAGGTGCTGGAGAGTGTCCAGAGAAGAGCAATAAGGCTGGTGAGAAGTTTGGAGGTATGGCATACAAGGAGTAGCTGAGAGAGTTGGGGTTGTTTAGTCAGGAGATGACTGAGGGAGATCTTGCTACTCTACAACTACCTGAAAGAAGGTTGGAGTGAGGCTGGGGCTGGTCTCTTCTCCCAAGAAACTAGTGATAGCATGAGAGGAAATGTGCTTAAGTTGTGTCAGGGGAGGTTTAGATTGGATCTAGGAATAATTTCTTCACTGAAAATGTGGTCAGGCATTGGAACAGGAAGCCCATGTGGTGGAGTCACCACCTGGAAGTGTTCAAGAAGCCGTAGATGTGCTTCAGGATATAGTTTAGCGGTCACAGTAGCTAGATTACAGTTGCACTCAATGATCTTAAAGGTCTTTTCCAACCTTAATAATTCTGTGATTCTATAATTCTGTGGTTCTGCAATTCTATATTTAAATACCTTGCTTGAAACACACTTCTATGTTTGGTCAGACACTTGACATGTATCAGTTTGAAAGACTGAAGTGCAATTTCAGATCCCAAATTTCCTCTTCTGTATATGTTAATGAGACCAATACTTAATTTGATGAGCATTGAAAAATCAGTTCCTCCTTCTTGATGATGAATATCCTCTGTGCAAAGGTCGTCAGGATACTGTAAAATGTTATCATGGCCTCAGACTTTTCTATGAGAGGAAGTTGATTTATTTATTTGAAGTTATGACCAGACCAGCTGGACTTATTTAAGGTGGAATTAAGGTGGAATTGTTGTAGCAGAATAATTTTTGAAAAGTGCATTTCCAAATGTGTAAAATCATTGGAAATGTCAAATGTTCCTTATTCCTGTGTGATGGTTTGGGAGTTCCCTGCCCACACCCACACCCCACCCCCCCCTTTGTAAAATGACCCAGACTAGAACTCATCTGGTTGGAAGTTAAAGACTGAAACTCTATTTACAGCTTAGCACAATGTACAAGCAGATATATACACCATATACAGGAATATTTACAGAAATATAGAAGTTAAAGGTTATACAGAAACACAATTCCCCTCCCAGAAATCAGAGTCCCCAGGAGGGGCTCCCAACCACCCTTCCACCTTCTCCCCACCCCTATACCTTACCACAAGGTTTGCCTTACGCGCAAGGTGAGTTTGGAGGATCAGCCAGGGAGGTTAGAAGGAAAGTGGTTAGTGAGGTTACTGGGCAGACAGGAGAAAATCCAGAAGCTGCTAGACAGCCTGAGATACCGAGCCCCAGAGACTGAGAGCCCAAGTGGCTTATCTTTGTTCTGTATTCTTAAACATCTCAGCAAGCCTATGAGTGAAGTAGACATCACCATTGTTTCCTTTTCACAGCCTGTAATATAATTTTGTCTGTTAAAATATTCCAATTAACCTCAAACTAGCACATCGTATTTCAGTGCCTCCTATTTCCTCCATCATTTCCACCTTGCTTTCATTAGCAAAATCTCTTTTAGGAAACAGATAGCAGCAATATGGTAGAAAAAGGTGGTTTTATTTAAAACAAATTAAAATTAATTTATGTAACATGGTTAACCTAAACCCATTAAGTGTGATGAAAACTCTAGAAGAATTTGATGAATCTGCTTTAGCATGGAGGTTGGACCTTCTGACACCATTCTGTGATTCTGTAACGTTTTGTCTATCTTCCTGACCACAGTCACTCATATGAGATCTCCTGAAAGCACAATAGTTACAGCATTTAGTTCTCCTCCCTACTGCATCTTTATTAGCACTCTGAAGTCGAATGAGACACCTGAAATAATTTAAAACTAATTTTGTCATTATTTATTTCCAGAACAGTCAAAATTCTCCCAGGAAGAGGAGAATAAGGACTCCTCTGACCAGCACTGGCCAGGCTGCTTTTGATACTGATTTTTGGCCATGATACATGATTTGGGTCTACTGGGTTGAAATTATGTAGTAGATGTGAAATGTAAAGTCATCCATTATTGGATTTTTTGACCTAGCTACATTAGATTGTTGGTTGTAAAACAGAATTATAGAATCACTTAGGTTGAAAGAGATCTTTAAGATCACCAGGTTCAACCACTGAATATTTACATTCCTTCTACATGTTAAATATATACATATGAGAAGCTGAATTGAATAAGATAGTAGATGAGTTTATGGTTCATGTCACAAATATAGGCTTGATGAGGAGTGGCTGGAAAGCAGTCTGGAGAAGGACCTGGGGGTGTCAGGTGATAAAAAACTAAGCATGACCTGGTAATATTCACTGGCAGCTCAGAAGGCAGCCGTGTGCTGGGGTACATCAAAGCAGAACAAGAGAGGTGATGCTGCCCTTCTGCTCTGCTCTGGTGTGACCCCACCTGGAGTACCTGAAGCGGGCTACAGGAAAGCTGGGGAAGGAGTTTTTACAAGGGCTTATGGTGATAGGATGAGGAGCAATGGATTGAAGTTTGAAAATAGCAGATATAGACTGGAGATTAGGAAGCAGTGGATGGTGCTTCCACCCACTGGTGGGTGGTGAGGGTGGTGAGATACTGGAACAAGTTGTCCAGGGAGGCTGTGGATGCTCCCTCTCTGAGGTGTTCAAGGCTAGGTTGGATGAGGCCTTGAGAAGCCTGGTCTAGTGGAAGGTGTCCCTGCCCATGGCAGAGGGTTCAGAACTAGATGATAGTTGAGGTCACTTCCAACCCAGACCATTATATGAATCTATGAACCACTGGTTTGCTCCTTTCCCATGACAAACTGGAGGTAATCTCAGTCACAGAGCATTTTAGCATCTGCAATGTTATTTCACTGTGGTTGTTAGCAAAACAAGTGATGAAGACCAAGGCAGGCTTCTTCATTTAATTTTTCTGAGGATGAGCATGTCTTAATCTTCCTGCTGGCAGGTCACACAACTTCATGCTCTCTAATTTTGGTTCTCACACAACTTCATCCTTCCTGATTTTGATTCTCATTCAGCATACAGCAGTTGTAGATACGCTCTCTTTTATCTGGCATATAAATATGGACTATGAGAATGCCTTCAGAAACAGTATGTTCACTTTCAAGGAAAAGAGACTGGAGGAAAAACCAGAATTTTTTAAGTCTGCTGTTGAAGCAGGATTGATGCATCTCAACTGAGAGAAGATATCAATGTGTACAAATATCTGAGAAGTGACTGTCAAGTGGCTGGGGCCAATCTCTTTTCGATGGTCAGCAGCAATAAGACAAGGAGCAATGGCTATGAATTGGAACACAGAAGGTTTCACCTCAACATGAGGAGAAGCTTCTTTATAGTGAGGGTGATGGAGGACTGGAGCTGGCTGCCCAGAGAGTTTGTGGAGTCTCTTTCTCTGGAGACTTTCAAAGCCTTCCTGGATGTGTTCCTGTGCAAACTGTCCCTGGTAATCCTGCCTAGGCAGAGAGGTTAGATTTAATGGTCTCTAGAGGTCCCTCCCAACCTCTGAAGTTCTGTGATTCTGTGCTGTTAAGCTCCTGACACTCAAAATCATTCAGGAAAAGATGTCATTTCTGAGGGACTAAACCTGCCCAGTAACCTGCCCTTCAGAGAGGGAACCATGGGGAATCCAGTTTGTGGTTTTGGGGCAACTGTCATGGTGGTGATTTAGAGACTGGAAATCACCTTTCTTTCCAGTCTGACCAGTTAAGTTAGGGTGTACAATTATCAGAAGAGAGCTAGAACTTGACCAGATAGGGTATCTAGATCTTGGGGGAGCACTAATATTGGTGGCTGAAGATGATTGGGTGGTGTGCCTTTCATGGCTTTCCAAGACCAGGGAGTTTGGAGCCCCTGAAAAGTTTGGTGCAGGAAGCTTTGGATGAATTTGGACAACGAAAGCTGGTGACAAGTCTGTGTATAGGTGTGACTGATGTTTCACTTCCCGTAAGCCTTTTCCACACTCTACCCACACAAACTACCTCGCTGATTTGCGACCTGTCTAAGTCGAGCCACTCTACTCACAGCCAGATAAGTGCAATCAGGGGTAGGATCATTTGACCTCTCCTCATTTCCATTTTTAGCAGCTGGAAAGTCATTGTCTGCAATCTGAGTCAGGGTTTAAATCCAGCACAAGTTGAGCAATTTAGGATGAAGGAAGTGCAGTTGGTACAGCCTGCCAATCCTGTTTGGATTTACAGGTAGATGATGGATGAATGTCTTTCAAGTGCTGAAGATTTTTCTTCAGCACACAGTTCACATGGGACATATGAATCAAATCATGTAATTAGAGAGGTCTTTGGATTTTCATTGCTCTGGCCACCCATCTATGCCTGCTGTTAGGAAACTGGGTCATGCTGCCTACTGTTTATTGTACTCCGTTTCAAGTGTGGCAGGAAGATGGCGATACCTACAAGCAGAACAGCTAACTGGAGCATAGAGATTGCAGCATAAATCACAGAGTTTGGGTATATGAGATCACTACACCTGAACGTTTTACCCCCAGACCGGAACTCAGTTAAAGGAAGTTCAGGATTTCAAACAGTCTTGCTCTGGAAAAATACAGACCACAAATTCCGCCTTGAGCAGTTTGGCTCTGCAAATAACTTTATATGCTGGGCTTTCCTCCCCTGGCATTAGTCACCACATATCTCCATGCCTCCAAGTTTGAGCTTTATCAGGAAGGAATGAACTTAAAAGGTTAAAATAAATTATTGACTAGTTGCATAGACCTGTAAGGATAATAATGTTAACTTCACAAACGCTTGCAGTGATGAATAACTTCATTTGCAGATGGTTCGTAGGAGCGCTGATGGAAAGAAGGTTTTTCTGTTCTCTAGGAGAGTGAAAATTGGTAGAAATAGGTTTGATCTCTGAGAGCACCTGCCTGAGAAACTGAGACTGTTTCAAATGTACAATGTTAGATGGACATAACCCAGATTGCTGGTGATGCTGGAAAAGAAAAGTCTATAAAAGGCATCATCTTCTTCCAATCCTGAAAAATAATAGGAATGCAAGAGGAGTTATTTTGACTACTGGAGTTTTTTCTGGTCTAGTCCAGGAAAATCTGTGAGACACGTATCACAAGTGGCTGGCTAAATAGCCACAGGTCTTTCAGCTTTTCCTTAGAAGAGAGATGTTCCAGTTCCTTAGTCATCCTTATAGCCTCCATTGAATTCTATCTAGTAGTTCCCTGTCTCTTTTGAACTAGGGAGCCCAGAACTACACAATACACCAGATGTGACCTCACTAGGGCAGTGTAATATCTACAATAAAAATATGCTTTGATTCAGTATAGCTTTATTTAGTTCTGAAAAGTTCTCAATTTAACTTTTAGTCTGAACTTTACCAGAAAGGCAACAGCCCAGAAAAACACTCATCTGTGTGGGATTTTTATGTTCAGTAATCATTAGCTTTACACATCTAATTTTCACTTGCATGTTGACAACAGGATAACTCATTGTACTTGAGAAACCAACTTTTATCTCAGTGAAGAGAGCTTCTGGAAGGACAGGATGACAGAGATGGACCCAGATATAGAGAAAATGTGGGGTTCCCTATCTGTGCCATAGCAGGACAGGTGGATTTGGAAGGCTGGTGTGCATGTCCCATACCTAAACTCATTGTCCATTTGAAGGTAGACTATGATAAAAGCCTCTTGAGACTGAAAATTAGATCAATGTTGGATATTCTCTTCTGGGAGCACACAGCATAACTTCCATATTCAGGGCTCAGTCTCACTGGAATGGCTTTTCTTATAAAAGGACCTTTTCCCAATTGTGAAGAAAAAGTAAAAAAAAAATCCCCTCCACTTGCTAAGCCTGGTTTTCCCCTTCTTTAAGGCAACATGCCAGCTAAGGTGTATCCACTTCCCACCATTGTATTTACAGTAAACTTCCAGGAGTTTTGGATTAAAGTTGAAGATTACAACACCAATGACTTATAGGAGGTTTTGTGGTGACAGTCATGCACGAGGAGGTTTCTCCCATGAAAAAGTTTTAATGAAATTTCATGTCCCCAGCAAGGTTTCTGTGGTGCCTGTACAAGGAGTTGAGCAGATGTTATTTAGACTCTCCCATTCCCTGTTGGAGAGAAAGGAGCTTGGTGCATCTCTTCTTCAATGACTTTTCAACTGAGCCAATGTTGAGAGGCTCCATGTTGACTGACTCACACAAAACAACACTTCAGCTGCATGAGATTTAGGGAGACAATTCTGCAAAGCACAGGAATTTTCCACAGGGTGTATGCAGGGTCTCAGCACAACAGCTTCTGGTCTGTGCAGTATCTGGCTTGGTAATGGACACAGTAGCGCTAGAGGTATCCATCTTGATGACAAGCATCTTCCACTCCTCTTTCAGATGTGCTTTATCTTGGTGATCTCTCAAATACAAAGTGCTTTTTGGGAAAAGATGACACACTAAATAGCCCTTGTAATGTGGCTTGCTGCTCACTTTTCAATGAAATATCTGACGGGGGCCTGCAGGAAGGCTGGGGAGGGACTATTTGCAAGGTCTTGTAATGACAGAACTAGGGGCAATGGGTTTAAACCGGCAGAGGGGAGATTCAGACTGGATGTCAGGAGGAAGTTCTTTACAGCGAGGGTGGTGAGGCACTGGAAGAGGTTGCCCAGGGAGGTTGTGGATGCTCCCTCCTTGGAGGTGTTCAAGGCCAGGTTGGACGAGGCCTTGAGTGACCTGTGCTAGTGGGAGGTGTCCCTGCCTATGGCAGTGGGTTGGAATTAGATGATCTTTGAGGTCCCTTCCAACCTTACCATTCTGATTCTATGATTCTAATATGTGATGATTTCAACTTTGAGGGTCTTGTAGGAGGCTGACATGAGGATTTGGGTCAACAACAGCCTCTAGGTGCACAGTGTTAGTCTGTGACATTTTCATGCAGAATCAGTCCACATGATTCCCTCTTAGAAACCTCTTTGTCTCACAGAGAATGACAATATTTAGAGTATAGAATCATAGAATCATTACGATTGGAAAAGACCTTTAAGATCATTGAATTTAACTGTCGGGTCAGCACTGCCAGGTCACGACTGAATTGTGTCACTCAGCACCACACAGCTTTTAAATCCATCTAAGGATGGGGACTCTACCATTGTCCTAGGCAACCTGTTCCAGGCCTTGACAAGATTTTCGGGGAAGAAATTATTCCTCATATCCAACTTCAACCCTCTGATGTTTGATGCCATTTCCTCTTGTTCTATCACTTGTTACTTGGGAGAAGAGACAAACCTCCTTTCAGGGAGATGAAGGTCTTCCCTCAGCCTCCTTTCCTCCAGGCTGAATAACCCCAGTTCTGTCAGCCACTCCTCATGAAACTTACTCTCTAGACCCTTTACCAGCTGTGTGGTCCTTCTCTGGACCTGTTGCAGCACCTCAATGGCCTTATTAGAGTGAGTACCCCAAAACTGAACCCAGTATTTGAAGTGAGGCCTTTTCATCATTGAGCAGAGAGGGATGATCCCTGCCCTCATCCTGCAGGCTATTGCTGACAGAAGTCGGGATGTACATAGCATAGCTCATATGCTAGCCTGAGTGGTTAGTGTCAATGCCTGTACTGCTCCCAATGTCCTACTCTTGCTCACTGTCCTGCAATGATGTTTTCTGCCCAGCAAAGCATGACATCCTTCTCTTGCTTCCCACCTCTACCCTATGCCCCCAATTCCAGAGCAGGTTAAAGGGTGGATGAAAGCAGCTGTTTCCTTGGTGGCAGTATGGGGGCCTTGCAAAACCCAGATGGCCCCAGGAAGTGGCTCTGTGAATGTGCAGGCATGTAACAGGGCTGTGCACTGCAGAGCAACACTGTCCTGGCAGTGTGTGCATGATTCAGGCATCTTACATCAGCCCCTTGGCTGGCTAAAAGTACCCTTTTTGCCTGCTTTAGGGGTTCCCCTTCTTCTAGTCACGGCTCACACGCAGTGAGTGTATCCAGGAACTCTGTAGTTCCCTGAAATGATAAAGGCATTACCTTTAACTCCTGCCTGGTTAAAGCAGAGATGATGAATAGTGATTCAGTTCCCCTAAAGCCCAGCTTAAATGCCCCCTAGCCAGTTGACTTCTACAAGCTTTCACCAGCCTGTTGATCACTGTCCTCCAGTCCTGGATACTGAAAATGGTCAGATATTGTTTGGTTTTTTTTTCCCATAACTTGCTGGATGAAGTAGAAAAAGTTTACTCTGTGTAATGGGAAACTATAGTACATAAATGGAGAGGATTGGGTGTCTTTAAACACTGCTAGTTATTCAGTGATTGCTATTTAGAGTGCTGTTGCTTCGTTTCTGTTTAGGTTCATACGGTCACAGACTGGTTTAGGTTGGAAAGAACCTTTCAGTGTCATCTAGCCTAACCCTGCTGCAGTCAGCAGGGACATCCACAATTATACCTGGAATGGTTCCAGGGATGGGGCATCTCTGATCTCAGTGGGCAAACTGGGACAGTGTTTCATCACCGTGAGAGTAAAAAACTTCATCCTTCTCCCTAGTCTGAACCTTCCTCTTTTAGTTTCAAACCCATCACCCCTTGTCCTATCACAACAGGCCCTGCTCAAAAGTTTGTCCTCAGCTTTCTTCCAGTGCCCCTCTGAATTTCATAGAATGGTTTCGGTTGGAATGAACCTTGAAAATCAACTAGTTCCAACCATGCTGCCATGGGCAGGGACACCTTCCACTAGAGCAGGTTGCTCAAGGCTTCATCCAACCTGGCCTTGAACACCTCCAGGGAGGAGGCATCCACAACCTCCCTGGGCAACCTGTTCCAGTGTCTCACCACTTGCGCTGTAAAGAATTTTTTTCCTAATCTCCAGTCTAAATCTGCCCTCCTCAAGCTTCAATCCATTCCCTCTTGTCATATCACTCCAAGCCCTTGTAAAACTCCCTCCCCAGCTTCCTTGTAGGCCCCTTTCAGGTACTAAAATGCAAGTGGAGTGGATTTCAAAGTTGATCCTATCTTTGTGTGAAAAGGCAGTGAAGATTTTAATAATGAAACCAGGAAGTTGCAATTCTTTCTATAGAATATATTAGGAAGAGGAAGGACACCACCTTGGTCAAAACTGAACATACCTGATTGTCAAGTACCAGCCACCACACAGGTCCCCAGATGGCTGCAAAGGTCCAAATAACTCACATGGCTCCATACCATCTGCTCTGGATAAGAACAGTGATACCAGAAATGTTTTGTTGCTCTTTTCCTTGTGTTCAGAACTTGCTGTGCAACTTTGACATTGACTGATATGGGGGACTTTCTTGAAAGACAGATTTTAGGGCAGAGGAGCCTTTAATGTCTTGTACCTCCCCTCTAGGAACAAAATTATCCACTCACTTCATTGAATAACACAAAGGGACTTGTCGAAAGATTTGGGGTCTATGAAATGCTTCTGTCTATCTTATCGAAAACCAGCAAAGTAAGCACAGTTGCAGGGTTCAGAACAGCATGTTCATCAACAAACAAATGCTTCCAGCACTTTATTAGAAAGAGCCTAAGAGGAAGGGCAGAGAGAGGGGTATGATGCAAGGCAACAAATTAAACAGCTTGTCCTCTTGAGTAACTCCAGCTTGATAACAACCCCATGTGGGCTTGATACAGCTGCCTATGAGCCTTGGTGAGGCTGGAATCAAGTTTCATTTGGTTCTGCTGATCTGCTCTGCCTGTTTGAAGGTTATGATCTGAGTCAAGGGATCTTTTCATAGCAAAGTAAAAGGATGCAAGGTCCTGCACCTGAGCTGGAGAAATCCCTGGTATCAACACAGAGCAGGCGATGAAAGAATGGAGGGCAGCCCTGCGGAGAAGAACTTGGGGGTTCTGTAGGGTGAGAAGCTCTCCTATAAGGACAGACTGGGAGAGTTGGAGCTCTGCAGCCTGGAGAAGAGAAGGCTTCGAGGAGACCTTATAGTAGCCTTCCAATATCTGAAGGGGGCCTACAGGAAGGCTGGGGAGGGACTATTTGCAAGGTCTTGTAATGACAGAACTAGGGGCAATGGGTTTAAACTGGCGTAGGGAAGATTTAGACTGGATGTCAGGAGGAAGTTCTTTACAGTGAAGGTGGTGAGACACTGGCACAGGTTGCCCAGGGAGGTTGTGGCTGCTCCCTCCTTGGAGGTGTTCAAGGCCAGGTTGGACGAGGCCTTGAGTAACCTGTACTAGTGGGAGGTGTCCCTGCCTATGGCAGGGGATTGGAACTAGATGGTCCTTGAGGTCCCTTCCAACCTTACCATTCTGTGATTCTATGATTCTATGATTCTAAGCTAGACATGAGCCAGCACCATGTACTCACAGCTCAGAGCCAGCCATGTCCTGGGCCAATCCCCAGCAGCATGGGCAGCAGGTGGAGGGAGTGGATTCTGCCCTTCTGCTCAGCTCTACTCAGACCCCACTTGCAGTGCTGGGGCCAGCTCTGGAGTGCTCAACACAGCACAGCTGTTGTAGCAGGCTCAGAGGAGGCCACAGCAATGTTGCAAGGACCAGATGCCCATGGCTGCAGGAACCTAAAGACTACAATTGCTCTCTGCTCTGGTTGTTGCAGTGCCATTGTAAGGGCCCTAAGTGCATGCACCAGCTTACAGCATGCGATGAAACAAATCTTGATTTTTAAAGTGTTGAACCAGTTTGTTTGTTTTTTTTCTATCCACAGATTTAGATATTGAAAACCAATGCCTACTATCAAGTCATGAGGACTAAAGAAACAGAGCATCCTTGAAATTTTGATAGGACTTAGTGAGAACAGGGAGCTTCTTATCCTGTAGAATGCAGCAGATTGTAAAATCAAAATAATTCAACACAGCTACCCTCATCCAAAGCAAATGTGCCTGTTGCAATACTGGCATATCTGATCTTTTTGTGATATGTGCACACAAACACAACCAGCACACGTGTGAGCCAGAAGCTGCTGTCACTCAGCAGCTCTCCCTTGTTTGGTGTAAGACATGTCAGACATGTCATGATTGTCTCTGCTAACTTCTAACAGGGAGAATAAGCTTGCTATTTGCAAAGAAATAGTGAGCCTTACAGGGAGGAGGAACTTCATAACTTTGCGAAAACACCCACAGGCTCTAATAATAGTCATAGAATCATAGAATTATTTAGGCTGAAAGTGGCCTTTAAGACCATCAAGTCCAACCACTAACCCAGCACTACTGAGCCCACCACTATACCATGTCTCTCAACACCATCTCTGAAATTAACGCAAAAGGATGTTGTAGTGAGGTGAGGATTAGTCTCTTCTCTCAAGTAACAAGCAATAAGGCAAGAGGAAATGGCCTCAAGTCGTGCTAGGGGAGGTTTAGGTTGGATATTAAGAAAACTTTCTTCCCTTAAAGGGTCGTCAGGCCCTGGAACGGGTTGTCCGGAAGAATGGTGGAGTCACCATTGCTGAAGGTGTTCAAAAAACATATTGACATGGCACTTCAGGTCATGGTCTAGTGGGCATGGTGGTGTTGGGTTAATGGTTGGACTTGATTATCTTAGAGGTCTTTTCTAACTGAAGTGATTCTATGAATGTTGATAATGTTGAATATTGAGCGTTCCTGCATGCATTTAGGGCTGAGTCCTAACCCTGAGGTGGGTGAAGGATCTTGCACAGGCTTCATCACAGTGTTGCCCCTGTCAAGGTAGATGGATATTTCGCAGCAGTCGACATGGGGTTGCTCTTTCATCTCTCAGAGACCAGAGGAATTCTCTGGGTTGCAATTTTGGTATTTCTTTTTCTCCATGATATTTAAAGGCTTCCCCAGATCCCACCCCTGTAAAAGGTATCCGTAACAATGGAAACAAGTGGCACCCTATGGATCAAAGCTGGCTTCTGCAAAGCAGGCCCCTGACCTTTTCAGAGCTGTTTGTTTTTCTCCGTTACGCTGCAAACGGATTGACACTGAACACAACCCTACTAACTGCACGACCCACAGTAATGCACTGGGTATTACAGCATAGGTCAAGATATCTAAAGAGTGACTAGGTTTTGTCATGGGAAGATCACTGCAAAGCCAAGAACACTGCTATTTTGTTCATGAACATGCAAGAATTTATTGTGCGTAATGCTTTGCTAAGTCACCAGTTGTGTAAGGGTGACGAAACTGCTTGTCTGGTCAGCTTGATGATCCTGCTAGGTCTCGTGGATCCTCTGTCTCCTGCAGGGAAGTATCTTTGCATAAGTCCAGGAAGTCTTAAAAATGGTGTCAAAGATCAGTGACATACTGTGTTTGCTGAGTGATGCATGCAGAAAATACTAATTCTATGACATAGAGTGGAGGTGACCTCAGGACGTCTCTCTTCAATCTACTTCCCGAGGCAGGTTAGCTGTGGGGTCAGACCAGGTTGCTCAGGGCTTGATGCAGGTGGGTCTTGAAAACCTCTAAGGATGGAAATGGAACAGCCTCCCTGGGTAATGCGAACGCATGTAGCATGGAGTCACCACCCCTGCGCATAGATGTGGCACTTCAGGATGTAGTTTAGTGGTCATGCTAGCTAGGTTCTGGTTGGACTTGATGATCTTAAAGGCCTTTTCCAACCTTAATGATTCTATGGCTCTGTGTTGTACTTTCACTGGGAGTCAGCCACTCCTCTCCAAATGGCCAGTGAAACACCTGTGTCTGAAACTAATTCCTTTGTGGATAATCCTTTCTCAGATTTGGGATATGAGAAGTTTTGGGCCCACATCCATTGTCATTGCTCTGCTGGTCTCTTGATTAAACAGATTCTTAGGAAATTACAGTTATGTGCTAAAATGTTCTGTGATGTGTTTTCTATGACGATATGAAGAAACTCCCCAAAGATAATCCCAGAGCCAGGGCCCAGTTATTGCAGCAATGGTTGGTAGGAAAGGTGGAAACTCTGTTAGGATCTGTTTTGTGGATGTGGGCTTTCCTCTCTGACAGACAATAGGACCTACAGGATGAATTCTTCTTTCTTGAGGCAACACTCTTTAATCCTGATCTTCTTCTCAAGATCAAGTTAGAATCATCAAATGGCTTTGGTGGGAAGACACCTTTAAGATAATGAAGTCCAATTGTTGACCCAGCACTGCCACTAAACCATGTCCGTCTGCACCACATCTACACAGCCTTTAAATCCCTCCAGGGTTGGTGGCTCCATCACAGCCTGGGCCAGGCCTTGACAAGCCCTTTGGGAAAGAAATTGTTCTCTGTGCAGATCTACTTTATTTAAGGAGGCTGAAGCTTGAGAGGCTGCAGCTGCATTGTGTTATTCCTATTATCCTTGCTAAAGTCTCCAAGGAAAATCACTTGAATTATATCTTTTTTCCATCCTAGTTCTATGAATTATGATGGATGAGAAGCATCCGCTAGGCGCAGTATAAACAAAACTGAGGTAACAGGAAGTCTTACAGTGCCCCATTGCATCATAATGCTCAAGGCAATGAAACTGAAGCAAAAAGCATCCAATTGATTGCATTTTTTTTTTATTGCTGACATATTGCTTAAGCAAATTGTGATTTGGTGAAGCTGTTTCTAGTCTGTCTGTATCCTTTAAATCATTTGAGCTATGCATTTAAAATTGCACAGCCAAGAATGAGACTGGATCTTCTTTAAATTAGTCAATATGAATTGGGGTGACATTTCAGAAAGGACTGCTGGGGAGCTTTGCCAATCTGGGTGTTTCTGAGTCCTGAGGATGTTGCTTCTGAGAGTGTGTTTATCACCATAATTGCAGGATGTGAGGGCTTCCTAAATGCTTGAAAAAGTTTCAGGTCAATGCAGTTGTCTGATTTAATGTTATGATCCTGGGCAACCTGCTGTGGGTGACCCTGCTTTGACAGGGGATTTGGATTGGATGATCTCCAGAGGTCCTTTCCCACCCTCAACATGTGATTCTGAGATTTTGTGATTCTGTTTCTGTTTTCTCCAAGTACTGGCTAAAGACAGTGTCTTCAGCTTCTTACCTGGCTATTAATCCTCTCAAATGTTCAAGATGATGTTTGGATGAGTGTTCACTTGTAAGTAATGCTACTGAATCATAAGTTGCCAGGAGAGAGTATTTATGGCTGACATTAATGTTTATAGAAGTGGAGAAACATAGGAAACTTTGCTTATACGTGAAAAAGAAGTTCCAAAAAGTGTTTATCCTGGAAGGCAGAGTTTAGCTCTGATGATTACATGATGCTGTTGGAGTTCTGCAGGCCCAGACGGATCTCTGGACAGTTTTTCTTGGGCCATGGTGACCTTTACATGCTCTGTTTAATGGCACATTAGAGAAAAGGAGACATTATTTGCACAAACTATGCTATAATGGATTAATCCATGTTTACATACAGAATCTGTGAGTCACTAGGTAAGTGCTAAAAATATGAGAGCAGAAGGTAATAGTCCTCAGCTTTTCAAAGTTCGTTTTCAAGGTAAATAGCCTTGTGCTGCTCCTTGCTGTGTGATATTTCTATTCCCATTGTACTGAAAGCAGGTATGTTCAAGAAAGATGTGCTCAAGCGTTAAACGGATTAAAGGATTAAAGGATTTTCCATGCTCTGTTGCCCTCCATCTCTTGGGGAAGTGAGCTCCTCTTTCAGTGCTGAGACATTTGAGTATTTGTTGCTTGGGCAGATAATTTCTGTGTTTTCCTGTTCTCCTGGGCACTTAGTTCTGTTGGCTTCTCAGGAAAAGAGAATTTAATTAATTTACCTCACAAATTCCCCCATCAAAGTAGTTGGAATCGGACACTTTTGTTTCCCCATTGACATGGGGCCGGGGAGGGCTGTTAGAAGGTGGTTCAGTATCTACAAACACTTGAAACATATTCTAATAATTCAGTACCAATCAGTAGCTAAAGGGTGGAGAGCAAGAGGATGGGACCACATTCTGTTCAGTGGTGCCCAGAGACACGACAAGGGTATAGGTACAAACTAGAATCCAGGGCATTTCTTTGTTCTGCAGGTGCTGGAGCCCTGGAGTAGGGTCCCAGAGGAGCTGTGGAGTCTTCCTCTCTGGAGAGATTCCAAACTCATGTGAACATTGTGATCCTAGGAAACCTGCTGTGGGTGACCCTGCTTTGGCAGGGAGTATGGACTAAATGATACCTAAAGTTCCCTTCCAACCTCCACCGTACCGGGACTCTGGTCAGGAGACCTTTGAGATACAGACACTGTGTCATGTTAAACTGTGCTAAGACCCCACAGTTTTCTTGATTGGTGCTGGAACAGCACCTGAAGTCTCCCTGTGTCACTGTGAATTGTAAATGAACACGAATGTGAATAGACATTTTAAACAATATTTTTTTATATCAAGTCTTGTTATGGGAGTAGAGTTGTATCATTACTGCATCACTACAGCAACCAGATGATGACATAGATGTTTCAGCTGATCCCAACCACTCTTATGTCATAGAATTATAGAATGGTTTGGGTTGGAAGGGACCTTAAAGACCATCTACATCCACCCACCCCCCCTGCTATGGGCAGGGATATCTTCCACTAGAACAGGTTGCTCAAGGCCTCCATCCTGGCCTTGAACATCCCTAGAGAGTGGGCATCCAGAACCTCCCTGTGCAACCTGTTCCAGTGCCTCACCACCCTCCACAATCTAATTTCTTAGATTATTCATGATGTGTATATTTCTGAGAGCACTTTCCCCAGAATTTCTGCTCTATAGGAAACACTGAAAGCCTATTGTCATTTGAATTGAAACAACACCAAGTGGAATGCAAGCTTAAAATACTGAAATGATCTGTGGGTTTGAAGTGCTGTGCTGTGGCGTGCCATCTGTGGCAGTCTTTTCTGTGCAGCAGGACTGGGTCAATAGCGTGGTTCTGTGACAAGGGCAGACAAACAAAAGGAAATGATGGGAAAGATCACTGGCTGTTGGTGTGCGTGTGTGCAAAGGGGTGTTGGCCATTTTTTCCATCCCAGAAACTAATAATACTTTTCAAAGATTTTCTTCATTTCATGACCTCAACGGAGATGACTCAGATGAAAATATTTCTGAAATTTCCTTTGGCAGGTTACTGCACACATTTATAGACCAGTAGCAGAAATGATACTTTGGTGAATGCATTAATCCCTTAAAAAAAATCTGCTTTTCTGACTGTTTTGCATGACCTAGCGTGAGTTCTGTAGTAACTTGGTGGCATCAAATGGACTTTCCCTGCTGTTCTTATCCAGGAAGGGGGTGTTTCGCATATTAACAGGTTGCATTGGGTTGGAACGGACACTCAAAGGTCATCTCATCAAACCCCTTTGCAGTGAGGAAGGACAACTGGATCAGGCTGCCCATGGCAACATTTAGTCTCCCTTTGAATGTTTCCAGGGATGGGGCTTCAACCACATGCCTGGGAAAACTGTTGCAGTATTTCACCAATCATCGTCAAGAACTTCCTCCTGACATCCAATCTAAATCCACTCTGCTCCAGTTTCAAACCACTGCCCCTCCTCCTTTCACCACAAGGCCTTCTAAATAGTTCTTCCTCAGCCTTGCTGTAGGTCCCCTTCAGATATTGAAATGCACCTCTGAGGTCCTTCTGGAGTCTTCTGCTCTCCAGGCTGAACAGCCCCAGTTCTTTCAACCTGTATTCATAGGAGAGCTGTTCCAGCCCTTTGACCATCTTTGTGGTCCCTCTCTGGACCCACTCCATCAGGTCCATGTCTCTCTTGTGTTGAGGGCTCCAAAAGTTGGACACAGCACTTCAGGTGAGGTTTTGCCAGAGCAGAGAGGCAGAATCACCTCTCTACATCTGGTGGCCTGTTTGTTTGGTGCAGCCCAGGCCGACATTGGCCTTCTGGGCAGCAAATCCACATTCATAGAATCATAGAATCATATGACTGATGGCAGTGATGTCACCACTGGCACCACTGATGCTAGGAGCATCTTCACCAGACTGGTGAAGTTCCTGCTGACTGGAGGAGGGCAAACATAACACCCATCTTCAAGAAGGGTAAAAAGAATGACCCTGGAAACTACAGANTCCTGGGACACCAGCTGGTGAAGACAAGACTTACCCTGCTGATTCCTCAGCTTACTCCTGAAGATCCCATCCATGGGATGCAATCCTTTTTTGGCCAACTGAGAGACACCTGTCCTGTCTGCTTTTCCCTACAGGTACCACTTCTGCCTTCCTGACCCCCAAGGTGGGGCACAAGCTGTGGTAGTGCCCTTGGTGTGCAGAGGGGCAAGTCTCAGGCAGAGCCTTTCTGCAGCCCATCCCTTGGCAGGAACTCTGCCCATCAGCTTCTCCCTGCTAGAAGCAGCCCCTGACTGTGCAGACCTGCCCTGAACTGCAGAAAGTGCCTCACTGAACAGAGACTGAGCTGGGAAGTGACAGCACTGACCAGAATTGGTTCTGCTCTGCCTCAGACTAGGACAACCAGCAACCCATATTATAAAATTTTCCTTTTGTTTGCATTCCAAGTTTGACGTTTCTGGTGGCACAGTGAGGGACACACTATCAGAGTGCCATATTCTAAGGGTGACCAGACTGACTTGCATCTATTCATGGTTACTAATCAACAAATGACTCTTTCCATTAATATAACCATTAATTCTTTTTATACTTTGGGCATTGGAACTGTGACAAAGTTCTGTGTGGTTTTCTAAGTGGTATGGAAGAAGTTATCCTTTTCTTTTAAGATTGCATCACACAATTTGAAGAAGCCTCGAGCTGGGTAGTGAGAAACAGTGACTACTCCTGTGGTAATCACCTTCCAAATGCCATTTGGTCACATCTGTGTCATATATGGATCAAGCCCTGGGCAACTTGCTCTGACTCCAGACATGACCTGCTCTGAGCCAGAGGCTTGACCAGAGTCATCCTGAGGTCCCTTCCAGCTTGAGCTGCCCTATAAACCTGTTTCTCCCACTAGCCTGACAAACTGTATTTTATCATATCATACTGTGTTCATCTCTTGGACCCTGAGTGTAAGAAAAACATGGACCTTCTTGAGTGGGTCCATAGGGGATCATGAAAATGATCCAAAGGTGTGGAATATCTACCCTGTGAAGCTGAGAGAGTTTGGGTTATTCAGGCTTGAGAAGAGAGAGCCCTGGGGAGACCTTTGCTTGGCCTTAAAGGGGAGGCTACAGGGAAGCTGGGGAGGAACTCTGTCAGGGAATGTCATGATGGCATGAGGGGTAATGGTTTCAAAACTAAAGAGAGGAAATCCAGATTAGATACTAGGGAGAAATTTGTTACTGTGAAGGCAGTGAGGCACTGGCACAGGTTGCCCAGACCAGTTGTGGATGTCATTAATGAAGGATTCTTCTATTGTTACACATTTTTAGATATTGCACATCTGAACAGATTGTGCTGATGTGTTTAGTCTGAAGAAGAGAAGGCTGAGGGGAGATCATATTGCTCTCTACAACTCCCTGAAAGGAGGTTGGAGTGAGACTGGTGTTGGTCTCTTCTCCCAAGCAGCTAGCGGTAGAACAAGAGTAAATGTGCTTAAGTTGTGCCAGGGCAGGTTTCTGATAGATATCAGGAAAACCTTCTTCATTGACAGAGTGGTCTGACATTGGAACAGGCAGCCCAATGTGGAGGAGTGGTGGAGTCACCATCCCTGGAGGTGTTAAAGAAGCTTACTTCAGGACAGGGTTTTGTACCCACAGTATTTGGGTTATGGTTGGACTCAATGATCTTAAAGGTCTTTTCCAACGTTAATGATTCTCTGATTTTCTGGAGCCAGAGAAGGTAACAAGCACATATCCACCAAAGGATTTTTTTGTACTCAATCATCAGCTTCAGAAGTTAGCTCATCCTTGGTATTTCCTTTAGAGATTTAAGCTTGTGAAGAGCCAGTGATAGATTATTCTGGTTTAGTATGCAGGATGACTACACAGATGCTGCATAAATGCCAGTGAAACAGAGTTGACCCATAGGAATAACACTAGGAATGTTTGAGTGGGTTCCAGACTTTAGATTCAGACCTGCCACATTCTGCTAGACTTGCTTACATGCACCTAAGCTGTCTGTTGGGCAGACCTGATGTCCATTTCTGGCCAAAGAAGAGACTCAGCATTGATGATTCACAGAAGACAGATGAATCAGTTGTGAAAGTTAGTTTCTTCTAATTCAGACTATGGATGTATGCAATGCCTAGAAATTAAACAGGCCAGAAAGAGTGGATTACATTTACATCTGTAATATAATTGTACTGCGTACGCAATCCACTACTTTCAGCTTCAAAAGCATTTCAGAATTCCTTTGCTACTTGTTTGACAATCTAGTTTGCATTGTGCACATGCTCTTCGTGGTATGCATAGTATACAATAATGTATTTGCAGTTGGGGATCTTGAAGGTCTTTTCCAACCTTAGTAATTCTACACTGTGACATGGTTCTTCTTGTTTAGAAAAGGCAGCGTTTAAAATAGAACCACTGAATGATTTGTGACCTTTAAAGGCCACCCTTTGCAATTCCCTCTGCAGTCAGCAGGGACATCTGAAACAGAAGCAGGGTGCTCAGAGACACAAACAACCTGACCTGGAATGGTTGCCAGGATGTGGCATCTACAACCTCTCTGGGCAACACGGGCCGGTGTTTTAACACTCTCAGCATAAAAAATGTCTTCTTCACATCTAGTCTAAATCTCCCTCTTTTATTTTCAAACCATCATGCCTTGTCCCGTCACAGCAGGACCTGCTCATAAGCCTGTCCACAGCTTTCTGATTGGCCCCTTGAAGCACTGAAAGGACACTAGCTCTCCCTGGAGCCTTCTCTTCTCCAGACTGAACAATCCTAGCTCTATCATGCTTACCTCATAGCAGAGGCCTTCCAGCTTCTCATCATTGCTATCATTGCTGTTGCCTTGTCTGGCCCCGCTCCAACAGGTTCAGGTCCCTGCTGTGCTGAGGACCCCAGCAGGAGTCTCAGCAGACCTTGGTGATAATAGCAATGATATGGGGATGACAAAGGACGAAAATATGACAGACAGATTATGCAAAGCTGGACTGTGGCAATGATTTCAGTTCACTAAAGCCTTTTTTTTTTTTCATGGACTCAAAGGAAAGACCCTGATTTGTCCTACATGAGTGCAGTCTCAGCAGGTCTGGGGGCTGCTGTGCTCATGTTGCATCTTGATGAGCAGAGAAGCAAATGGGAAAACGATTAGTCTGCATAGCTGCATTTTTCTGGAAGTCATAATTTTGTTGCTAGCAATGGCCAGGTGATGTCAGAGTTGAGGAATTAAAACAAGAGATGAGTGCTTCTGTTCCAGGATGCCGGAACAAGTGTGGTGTTACGCCACTGCTCAAGAGCCAGGCAAAGTGGTTTTTCAAGCATCATGATACCACTCCAGGCTGTCTAAGCCTGCACACTTTTCACAGAGCCTTTCTTGCTTCTACTTCTCAGCATTTTTGGCTGCAGACCAGAGGGATTTCACTTTATTACAGTCCTCAGCCAGAGTTCCCCTGGCTTGTGATGATGTGGCTGACTCTTCTTAATATAAAATGCTTTACTTTGGATAGTTGACTTCTGTTTGAGTGACAGTGTTAATGCCTGAGAGGACAGAAACAGTTTCTGCCGTCATGATTTTGATCCTTTTTGGTAATTCTATACATTTAAACCTCTCAAAAATCCAGGAAAGTTGCTATTTCACTTTATCTAAGAAGGAATCAGAAAATTTTCATCTTACCCCACCACTACTAAATGACCCAGTCTGCATTTCTTCCTCCTATGCTTTAGTGAAAGCTATAGGTATTTTAGGGAGCCATAGAGATAATTTAGGAAGGCTTTCAAAAAATCTAAAGCCTTCAGACATCCAACATGCTCTGAATCATTTGTTGTAGGTGCACATCTCTGTCCACTGACTGCACTGGGGAGAAAAAGTTCTTTCTTGGTTCTTTGGAGTCACAGCTTAGTTGGATTCCCAAAGCAACAGCAGCAGGAGAGGGTCAAACAGGAGGTGGACCACGGGTTTTCCTCCATCTTCAGGGAGGAAAAGTTTCTTGGGTTTGTCACAAGGAGCCTCACTGGCTCTGGTTTCTTGTGAGAGTTCAGCAGCTATCAGCTCAAAGCAGCTGCAGACAGGGCTTGTAATGCAAACTCTTCTTAGAGTACATGGTCTCCAGTCAGTAGAAATGCTTGCAACTGATGGGTGTAGCCCCAGACTAGAAGTTGTTTCAGGCCAAGGGTCGTTTCAGCCCTGCACCCATCTCCCATGGTGGTGCCTGGGGCAACCAACAAACCATTTCCCCCAAGCCCAATGTGGTTTCCCACCAGTAATATGTGATTAACTTTTCCACGTACTTATGTGACCCACCATGTAACACTTCCAGCTTGCTCTAGAGCCCAGAAGGTGACAAACCCCTCTTAACCTTGCCACAAACCTGTTTCTGATCCTTATCCTTCCCCTATACCCTACCTTGAAGCATGATGACTCTCAAACCGTGAGTTTCCTTACAATACTCCTCTAGCACATCTCACCCAGCTGGTTTGCCAGTGAGCTCCAAAGACAAGTTCTTCTGCTGATGGAACTGGGGAGTTCCTGGCTCCCAGTGGGATGAAAGTCTTCTCTAAAGGTTTCCTGCAGCTGCAAATTCCATTGTGCTCATAGGACATGCGTGACCATGATGTTTGGGGCTCCTCACGTGGTTTTTATCATTAAGAGAGCTGGTTAAGCTTGGACAGAAACACCTGTTAAAAAGATGAGGGGGACTTTAGAGTCACAGAATTGTCAGAGTTGGAAGGGACCCCAAGAATCATCCAGTTCCAACCCCCCTGCCATGCCCAGGGACACCTCACACCAGATAATTTCATATCCCTTGCCAGTCATGAGCTTGGAGCAGAGTGATTTTCACATGCTCAGCTCTCAAAGGTGATAAAGCTCTGTGGGGAGTTGCAGGCACATAAAACATATAATCTGGGGGTGGGTCCCCCCATCATTGGGAGAGGCAATTCTAAATTGTTTCCTTATGGCCTTCAGGGTCCAACTTTCTTGGTCAGGGCTGAGCTGTCACCTTCTGCGGGGAAAACTCTTTAGTACAGCAATCAGACAACGATTGGGCTCTTCAGTAAAAGGGAAAGGAAAAGAAAATAGAAACGGGAGGAAAGATCTGGAAAGCAGAGAAGGAGGGGTAGGAAACATGACCCTGTGATGGCCTCATGAACATGCTGGGAGAGCATGCCTGAGCTCGTGGGCTGTCCTTGGATGCAGCTGGAGGTTCATGTCGTATCTGTTGCTCTTTTCTGTCCTCCAGGCTCCCAGCCCCTGGATCAGAATGATGTCAGGCTTCTTGAGCAGCTGAGAGTCTGGATACAGAATGCTGTCCACCAACAGCTGCTCACACTTGGTGCCTGTTTGTCCAACCTCATACTACACTTTGTCTGTTTTTTCTCCCCTTTCTTGGCTTTCCCATTGCCATCCTTCCTTTGCTCTCTCCATCTCCCTTAGTCTTCTCTTTCTATGCCGACTTTTTACTTCATTGCTGCCTTTCTCCTCTTCTTTCTTTTACAGCATCTTCAATTCTGCCTTCTTGTTGTATATTGTGATATATTGTGAACATGGGCTGGCACTGTGTGCTCACAGGCCAGAGCCATCTGTGTCCTGGGCTGATCCCCAGCAGTGTGGGCAGCAGGTGGAGGCAGGAGATTCTGCCCCTCTGCTCCAGTCTGCTGAGACCCCCACCTGCAGTGCTGGGGCCAGCTCTGAAGTCCTCAGAACAGCAGAGACATGGGGCTGTTGGAGTGAGGCCAGAGGAGGCCACAGCAATGCTAGGAGGGTTGGAAGTCCTCTATTGTGAGGCCAAGATGAGAGAGTTGAGATTATTCAGTCTGGAGAAGAGAAGGCTCAAGGGAGACCCTCCGGAGGCCTTTCAGTCCTTCAAGGAGCTGACCAGAAAGCTGGAGACAGAGTTTGGAGCAAGACATATAGTGACAGGACAAGAGGTGATGGTTTAAACTAGAAGATTGAGATTTACAGAAGAGAAGGGAGATATTGTCTACATTGAGGCTGGGAAGTCTTTGCTCCAGGTTGCCCAGAGAGGTGGTAGATGACCCAAACCTGGACCCATTCCAGGTCAGGTTGGACAGGGCTCTGAGCAACCTGCTTCAGATGAGCAGGACCATGGCATCACTTCTATTTTTTAATTTTTTATTTATATTCTCAAGTTTCTCATAACTCTGAGATCATTTCCAGCCATGTAGGCAGGCTGAGTCTCCACTTTCTGTCAAACAAAAGGCTGCCGGTTTTCCTGCGCGGGGGCCGCTCTGCAGCTGAACTTTGCTCGGTGACTGCACAGTTTGGGGCCGTGATCAGCCTGACCCCCTGGCACTTCAGTGCTCTGTGTTTCACCCACCTCTGGTTAAGAAGGAGGAGGAAGATGTGATGGCATGCCAAAGCTTGCGCTCTTCACGACCTGTCCCTCTGCACCCTGAAGTGCGTCAGATTCATCACGTATGGCTAAAATGGTGTGAACAGCTGGCTGGTTGGTTACTCTATCTTTGCAAGCCTGCGTAAGAAGGGCTAACATAACAGCCTAGAAAAACAAACAAGAGGGTTGTTTTCCCTAGCCAATTTGAATGGATGTTTTGCTTCCCAGGGGCATTTTTCCTGTGCTACCAGCATGACTTTTCATTTGACAATAACCTGCTTTGCATATAGGTTGAATTCAAAACCTTTCTCCTTGTTCCAGCTCACAGGGAATAAAACATCTCTAGCCTTTCCTCAGGCTTCCATCCCCCAAACAACTCATATACACTATTTTAAACATCTTATTTTCTGATCAGAAACATCATGCAAGTGCTGCAAGAGTATTTTGGCCAGGCTGCTTCTTTTCACAGCATTAAGGTACTGGGAGCAGACTGTCTTGTCCACATAATGGTACCTCAGCCAACTGACCCAAATAATTCTGACAGGTTCTCCACATTCACAGTGGAGACACAGCATTCACAGTCTCTTTTTCATGCCAAAAACTCTTGCTCATCTCTTGCAAAAGCAGGGTGAGCACTGCTTTGCTCTGGACTCCACTCTTCAGCCCTTCTGTTCCCCGTGGGAGGTGTGAGCCAGCTTTCACAGCCAGCCTAATTCGCCTGCTCCCTCCCATTCTCCAGCACATGACAAAAGGTAGGAAAGGGAGGTCAAAGCCAGGATGCAGCTTCTTGAAGACCTACAAGTTGGGGTAGTTCCCTCTAGAATCCAGGTATAAATATCAGTATGAGAAAGGCAAGACTCGTTATCAGAAGAATAAAGGCAATGTTTGGCTACTTAATTCATATCTTCTGGACCTGGTTATTGACTAACCATATTATAATTTGGGGGATAGAGAAACTGGGAGTCCACCAACAATCAGCAACACTTCAGGGCACTTCAGGAAAACTAGAACAAATTCTGGTCAATGCTGTCACTTCCCAGCTCAGTCTCTGTTCAGTGAGGCACTTTCTGAAGTTCAGGGCAGGTCTGCACAACCAGGGGCTGCTTCTAGCAGGGAGAAGCTGATGGGCAGAGTTCCTGCCAAGGGATGGGCTGCAGAAAGGCTCTGCCTGAGACTTGCCCCTCTGCACACCAAGGGCACTACCACAGCTTGTGCCCCACCTTGGGGGTCAGGAAGGCAGAAGTGGTACCTGTAGGGAAAAGCAGACAGGACAGGTGACTGTCAGCTGGTCAACAAAGGATTGCATCCCATGGATGGGGTCTTCAGGAGTAAGCTGAGGAATCAGCAGGGTAAGTCTTGTCTTCACCAGCTGGTGTCCCAGGAGGACTCAGTCCCTTTTGCCTACTGTCTTGACTCCTGTGTTCCTGAATCCAGTTTCAGAAGCCAGCTCCTGAATCTGGTTGCCATCTGCTGCAGAGTCTAGTTTGGGATTTGTCCAGTACTTGCTCCTAGCATCAGTGGTGCCAGTGGTGACATCACTGCCATCAGGAGCTGGGTTTGTGTCTCTTTTTCTCTATTACATTGGATTGTTGTTCTTTCATCCCAGATGGTTTAGCTTCTTCCCCATCCTATCAGTCTCTTTCCCTTCTTCTTTTTATCTTCCTTTTGGGAATGCAGAGGGTTTCTTGGAGAGCCTCTGGCACCTGTCTTGTGGCCAAGCCCTTACCCTTGGCAGCATTTCAGCAAGGAACAACCAGTTGATTCTTGAGTCTTTTCTATAACTCAAAGTTTCATTAACTTCCCAATCAAAAATCAGTCTTTGGGCTGAACACCAGATTTTTCCTTTTCAGGCAAGCTGCTTTTGCATACAAATTCCTTTCTGTGAAGTATGAGGCTGAATATGAAGTGAGAAAGCTTTTGCATGAAGTAGGTGTGGGCCAGAAAAGACTTTTCATCCTACAAAAATTCTCCCATTTTATGGTGGAAGAGAAATGGAAACTTAAAAGTTATGGGATTTTAAAGTTTAATTCAAGTGAGGAAAGAATGATCCTGTGGCTGTGGACTTACTGGTAATTAAATTCTTACCTGGAGGATTAAAATATTGCAAAATCTTATCTTGAGCACTTGTCCAAGAACCTCTGCCAGAGGAGGAACATCTACCCTATCTACCAGATGGAGGAGTGAGGGAATGTCTCAGCTGTGTTTTGACCAAGAAATTCCTTGCTAGACCTGAGAAATATTTCCCAAGGACATTTCAGTTGAACTTGGCTTGTTTCCCTTCAAATATTACATTCCAACAAGACAGATTTGCTCAAAAATTTCCACCAGGCTCAACTGGAGATTTTTTTGTTGTTGTTGTTGTTTCCCAGAATATGGAAGAGGTGAAAACAACCTCGTATTTTCTAGGGGGCGGGGGAAAGAAGTGTCTTCCAGTTCTGAATGAGGGTGGCTTAACACCTCCACTTCTTATTCATCATGATTCTACTCATCACAATATTATTAAGCTAAACAAAGTTCCCATTAAAGATAGTTTTGGTTGAGATCAGGAAAAGTCCAGGACCCAGCCTGAAAAATGTTTCTGCAGTTCTTGCTGTGGCCAGGGATGCCTGAAAAGAGCCACTTCAATATTGTGTCTGCAAATAGTGGTGTTTCCTTTAAAGACTACACTGATGAGCAGGTTAAAATTCATCTAGTCACACAGGGACTTCATAAATAGATTGGGAACAGGTTTAAAGTAAAATAAAATTGAGAGGAAAATCCCATTTTGCTTATCTAAATGTCAAACCCAACCAACACAAGCTTAGCCCTGCCCTTTCATGGATTTTTCCTCTTGTGGTCCTCTGTTATCATTGACATATTCACTTTAAATTTGGTTCTGTTTCAGCTGTTTTAGTTTCTGATATAATCATGAAGTAGAGCTGAAGCCATTTATTGCCCAATGTGCTTTTCTTTATCTTAATAGGTTTACATTTCCTTTAAATATTAACTTTGGTGTTACTCATTGTGACATTCTTGTGTTAGACACTAAACTAAATTTTTTTTTTTCTTATAGCGTATTCTTGGGTGAATACTAAACAAGAAACTTCAAAGAAATCTCACCATATGCTACTCCAGTATATTTTAAATTGCAGAGATTAGACTTGGAAGATGTTTATTATAAATTGATAATTAGCTTTGTAGATCCACATCAGTTTTCACCTAAAAAGCTATAAATGTGAAACAGTTTGGTTTTGCAACTGATTTTTTCTTTAGTTAGGACAATAACTAGCCCTAAACAGCATAAAAATTAGGCTGGGGTTTTTTGGGGTTTTTTTGTTTGTTTGTTTGTTTTGTTTTGTTTTGTTTTTTCCCTGTTGCTTGTCTTTGGAGCATTCCTGCATTCCTTGAATGCAAAGGTGTGTTCCTGCAGTTGGGGTGGTGTGTCATGAGGCTGCAGACATGTACACAGAGACCTGTGTGCCTGTGCCCACCTTATCTCTGATATCTGCTGAGGAGCTTCGGATGAATGGGCAGCTTTTACAGAGGTCATTGCTCTATCTCTGCTTAAAATCTGGAAGTTTCTTGTGTGTGGTCCATTTGCCTTCACTCTATTAGGAACAGTCGTCATATTTCTTCCTAAAATAGGTCTGAAGGTAGGAACTACCTTTAGAGCAGGGAGAAGTTTCTTTTGGAGTAGAAATGAAGATACTCATAATGGTGAGAAAAAGAGAGGCACATCTTAGGCATAGAACCAATTATAGGACATCAGAATGGTTTTGGTTGGAAGACATCTCCAGTAACCAGCCATTGACCTAACACCACAACAGCAATTAAATCATGTCCAAAAGTGCCATGTCCATCTCCAGGTATGATGACTCCACCACCTCCCTGAGCAGCCTGTTTCCCTGGGCAGCCTGTTCCAAAGGCTGACCACTCTGGCCCCATCCTCTAGCCCTCCACCTTTTAGTCAGCTGTTGATCAGCACTGGTAAGATGCCCTCTCAAGCTGCTCTTCTCCACCCTTAACAGCCCCACGTCTCTCGGCCTCTCCTCATCAAAGAGATTTCTCTACTTCAGTAGAGACCCATGCTAGTCCCTCTGTCCAACTCTAAGGTCTTGTGCACTGTGCTGTGAGATTTGCAGATTGGGCAGCAAGCCCAAAGTGTGAATCCCTGCAGAAGACTCCAACTGATGACATTCTGATAACAGATACGACTTGGCCAATGTTAGACAAGTCTAGACCACACCAGCTGAATAACATAAGCTAAAAAGCAAAATGGTCAGAAAAATTGACTTTTGTGAACCTGAAACTCAGTTTTCAAGCAAACTCACTTTCCTCCTGACCTTCTCAGAGTCAGTGCCCTGAGGGCTGTGAGAAATAAGGAGTGCAGCAGGAAAGCCAGGAGGGGGATTTGCTCTGGAGCTGAAGGCATGCAGTCATGACATTCTTTTTAATTGAACCTCAATAGTGGAATAAAGAGAACTTGATCTGATCCGAGGATACTCAAGCATGGCTCTGAACTGGAAGGTGGGGCTGGCTTTGTGCAAGTCACGCAAATCTAGGCTAGCCTAAAATCTGATGACGGATTGCTCTGTCAAAGCTTTGTTCAAGTGGGTGCATTTATGGCCATTTAATAATAAGGATTCTTATTCATAATCTCCCATGCTGCCTCTCCATTCATGTGCTGAATCACAAGTCATGTAATTTATTTTCTAAAGGAAGGATCTTTCTGTGGAAATGGGGCTAGAGGCAAATAAATCAAGATTTCATTAGTCACTCAACAAGATTAACTCCTTTTTCTGACTTCCAGCTCCCCCAGTAGATCCTAGAGCTATTAACAATGAGGAAGGAGATTTAATGTGGCAGGAAGTAGCACATCTTTCTCTAAATATATTTTTTTTCTTCCTCAGACCAACCACTATGAAAGTGCTGAAGCAACTAGTTCCTCAGTCTATCTTATGGTATTTAAGTAAATAATTTTTTTAAATGGAGAAAAAAAAGTCTGTATTAGAGGCTGGTCTTAGAATCTCAGAATGGTTTGGGGTTAAAAAGGACCTTGAAAGACCATCCAGTTTGACTGCCCTGCAGTAGCATGGACATCTGCAGCTGGAGCAGGTTGCTCAGAGCCCCAAACAATCTCATGTGGAATGGTTCCAGGGATGGGGCATCTATCACCAATAGTTTTGTAACATCTCACTGTGACTGAAAGCAGAAGTAACAGAAAGCTCATGAAAACCTTTACTACTGAGCTTCTCAGTTAATTTCTACAAAGTCAAGAGATGAAGATAAGCTCTCCAGTGTTTCAGACCTCAGTTCTAAATCTGCTGTGCAGTTACAGAAGAGGGGTATTTTTTCTTTGTTTCACAGAACTACAGGATATCTTTGATTGGAAGAAACCTTCTAGATGATCCAGTTTCAACCTTTGACCCAGCAATGCAAGGTCACCACTAAACCACATCCCTAAGCGTCAGGTCCACATGCTACTTGAACACCCCTGGGGATGGTGACTCCACCACTGCCCTGGGCAGACCATTCCAATGTTTGAGAAGCCCCTCTTTGAAGACATATTTCCTAATATCCAGCTTGAACCTCCCCTGGCACAGGTTGTAACCATTTCCTCTAGTCCTGCCACTTGCCACCGGGAAGAAAAGGCTGCTCCTCCTTGGTCAAACCTCCTTTCAGGTAGCTGTAGGGAACAATGAGGTCTCTCCTCAGCGTCCTCTACTCCAGCTTCTCCAGCTCCCTCAGCCACTCCTTTCAGGCTACGTGCTCCAAGTCCTTCACGAACCTTGTTGCCCATCCTTCACTGTACTGAGCATTCCAAGGGGCTGTTTGATGCTGAATAGCACCTGCAAAATTTTCACCTCCCTAACAAAAGACATAGGAAAATGGCTTTATATCTGTCCTTCCATTGAAGAGGGAGATGGAAAAGTACCAATTGCTACCCCTTGTTCCTAGGAACAGACACAAACTTTGCAAATTATGTTTGCAGCAGAATGACAGTATTCAAATCATCTGTAACTCCATCAGTGCCAGATGTGATGGGATAGCTGAAGTCATTGTAGACCTGACTATCAAGTAAGCAAATATTTAAGAAGATTGTGGTAAATGTTTGCGTAGAGGGTTTAAAGGGAATCATGAGAAATAATCCCAACCAAAGGTGAATGAGGAAGTGACTCTAAAGCGGAAACCAACTTCCAAAAATTAGGCAGAACCTTGGGGATTTTCCTTCTCTACTCACAAAGCCTTCATATGAAGGTTGGACTAGATGACTTTCAAAGGTCCCTTACAACCCAAACTATTCTGTGATTCTGATTCATATGAGAAACAGCTTTACTTTTGTTGCTGCTTTTGAACACTAGTCTTTGAAACACAGGATATTGGCCCCTTGCTGAGCCATTGCCTGCTCTTATTTTTCCCACTGCTTTATTTAAAGTGTTATTTTCTCAGAATCATGGAATGGTTTGGGTTGGAAGGGACCTCCAAATGTCATCTAGTCTGACCCCACTGCAGGCAATTGTTCCTAATATCCAATCTAATCCTGCTCTTCTCTCATTTCAAACCAGTGCCTCTCATCCTATTGCTGCAGGCCTTTATAAACAGTTCCTCTGCAGCCTGCTCATAGCTCCCTCCAGGTGCTGGATTTTAACTGAGAAACTTTACACATTTGGCACCTCCTTCCGAAGTGATGCAGAGCACTTGAGAGCGCTCTGAGGGAGCCCTGGGCTTCAATATCAAACACAAGATCTTCACAGAGTCTTTCAGAAGTGCCAAAGAATTGCAGAAACCATAGCTTGCAGCTCTGCTAAAGCAGTCACTTCTCAAAGTCTCAACCTGAATACTCAGATGCTTGTTTCATAGCTATGGGAGACACCAACTTGGTCTTCATGGGACGTGCTCGTATACTGCTTAAATTTTACTTTTTCTTTCTTCAATTTGAGGAAGACTATGTGGAAACTTCCATACAGCCTTTTATCCATCTCTCTCTCTACTGAGTAGGAGAGCTGTTACAGTAGAATGGAGAACATGACTCATGGAGAGTGAGAAGTACTGAGAACATCCAAGCTTATTTCCTATACAGTTGTTACACTGTGGGAAATAAACTTGGATATTCTCAGCACAGCTTGCTTTTGAGATGATTTTATACATTTTCCTTGCTCTGTAAATGCTTTTGCATTTCAAGGGCAGGTTGAGAAATCTTCTGTTTACCATTAAGATTGGGTCACTTGTGATGACAAATACTGGAACATTTCACCTAGCAAACAGTGAAAGGAAGCTGGTTGTATTGTTCCAGGGACAGAAATAAGTCCTGAATTTGTCTGAAATTCCCACAATTTATTGGACATGGAGAAAATGTAGTCCATTTCCATTTAGAAATGTTTTTCCCTCACCCTCCCTTCAGTGAAATTCTCTGCACTATAAATACCTC
Organism: Eubucco bourcierii; assembly: GCA_013396675.1. Lineage (NCBI taxonomy): Eukaryota > Metazoa > Chordata > Aves > Piciformes > Ramphastidae > Eubucco > Eubucco bourcierii. Next base: position 192,440 of record VWZE01024890.1, read on the forward strand.
AGCCTTAATTTACTTGGTCTCTCCTTTCCTGCTTCATTTGCCATAATAGCTTTTTAACAGCTTCCCTAAGATGTGATGTGATGTGATCATCTCATGTTACATCCCAGCCTGACGTGAGAACTACTATTTCACAGTTGAGCAAACTCAGTCCAGGTTTGTTTTAATTATCACGTATGACTGCTGCTTAGCAACTCTGCCATTGTTTATTAGGCAGGATTAATTAATGTTGTCTAGGCAACAAGCTCTAAAGCCACAATTGAAAGGCTATCAGCTTGTGTCAGTTCTCTGGATAGGGTGTTCAAGGTGCTGGAGAACATACTGCAGCAAGACCCTGGGCTAGTATGTCCAGCTCAGGAGCCCTCAGTACAGGAATGACATGGGCCTGATAGAGCAGGTCCCAGAGGAGGGCCATGAAAATGGTCACAGGGCTGGAACATCTCTGTTACAAGGACAGGGTGAGGGTGCTGGGGGCTTTCAGCCTGGAGAAGAGAAGGCTCTGGAAAGACCTAATAGCAGCCTTGCAGTATCTGAAGAGAGGCAACAAGAAGGCTGCAAAGGGACTGTTTGCACAGGCCTGCAGTGACAGAACAAGGGGCAATGGTTTGAAATCAGAGAAGACTGAGTTTGGGTATTAGGACCAAGTTCTGCACTATGGAGGTGGTGGAACACTGGAACAGGTTGCCTAGGCAGGTGATTGAGGCCTCATCCCTGGAGATATTCAACGTGAGGTTCAATGAAGCTCTGAGCAACTTGATGTAGTGGAGGAAGACCCTGCTGCCTGCAGGGTCGTTGGACTAGACAACCTTTGGTGGTCCCTTCCAACTCAAACCATTCTATGACTCTATAGTTATAATTACCCTGCTTTTAGCTATGATTTGTTGCTGTCATAAATTACTGAAGCTTTTGGGAGCTTCAAGTCCTGCAGAAGGGTTGATGTTTCTGGAGCCTTGCAGACCTGGGTTTTTGTACCAAATCTTCTCCAAGTTTGTTGATCTCACCTCCCATCTCTGAAGACCTGCCAGCACAAATTCAGAATCACAGAATCACAGAATGTTAGGGGCTGGAAGGGACCTCAAAAGATCATCCAGTCCAAACCCCCTGCCAGAGCACGATCACCTATTTTTTTTTTATTTAAAGTCCAATTTTCATTTTTATATATTTTTTTAAATCGCCCGTCTCCTCCATCTCACTCCTTTCCTCTCCATCTATTTTTCCCCATCTTCCCTCTTCCCCCTTCCCTTCCCCACCCCACACTGCATTTTCCCCCCAAACTCAGAGCACCTGGGTGCTGTTGGAGTCTCCTCCCACCCCAGGTGGGACTACTTTGCCCTCCCTGCCCACTCCTCTTTATAATCAGCCCCAGGAAAGACAGTGCCTAAGCTTGCCCTTCTGGGCAGAGGGATCCTCCTCCTGTCATTGCTGGTGAGTTCCCCCATGGTGCACACTGGGTGAATGGGAGTGGGTTCTAAAGGCCAGGGGGCCTGGTGGCCCCCCGGTTTAGGTAGGAATAGGCTTGATGGTCACTGCAACATCACCCACGGGTCTTCTCACTTGGGCTGAGCTCCTCTCTGTTTAGCTGCTGCTTTCTGGTCACTTATGATGAAATATCCTTATTAGCAGCCATGTGTTGTGGTGTTATGCTAAAGCCACTGCAACCTGCATATTTCTTTGGTGACAATATTTTCTTTGGGTAGACCTTCATAGTATAGGGAAAAGCAAAATGCGACGTCACACTGTTTGGGGAACGTGACTTTTCCAACTGCTACCTGTCTACTCCATGGTGCTCAGTGTGTGAGCACTGCTCTCACTTTTTTTTTCCCCCCAGTTTCAGTGTGTGTGTTTAAAAAGTTCCATGTGCTCTCATAGAGAAACCTACCACAAATGGAGTCCTTCTGTAGCAAATGAATGGGTGTTAAAATGACCTGTCAGCAGGGCAGGTTTCAACAAGGATGCTTGCACGCACACACCTATATCCACCACTCTGTAAGCCTGAAGTAATAAGCTATGCCTGGTTGCTGTCAGAGAACACAGTGCGGAACAAGCAGGTATTTCCCTCAGTGGTTTTGGGTTTATCTAGAGGCAGAAGAATGAACTTATTTGCTACTGCCCTATGTAAAGATAGACTTGCAAGTGACCTGGACAAGGTAGAGAAGTGGGCCTAAGTGCATATCATGAGGTTCAACACGCCCAAGTGCAAGGTCTTACATCTGGGTCAGGGCAATCCCTTGTGTGAGCACAAAGCAAGGGGTGAAGGGATGGAGAGCAGCCCTGCAGAGAAGGACTTGTGGGTGTTGGGGAATGAAAAGTTGGATGTGAGCCAGCACCATGTGCCCAGAGCCAGCTGTGTCCTGGGCTGATCCCCAGCAGCGTGGGCAGCAGGTGGAGGGAGGGGATTCTGCCTCTCTGCTCTGCTGAGACCCCACCTGTAGTGCTTGGGCCAGCTCTGGAGTTCTCAACACAGCAGAGACATGTGCCTGTTGGAGGGGGGCCAGAGGAAGCCACAACAATGCTGGGAGGGCTGGAAGCTCTGTGCCATGAGGCCAGGCTGAGAGAGTTGGGGTGGTTCAGCCTGGAGAAAACTCCAAGGAGATCTTCTGGAGGCCCCTCAGTGCTTCAAGGGGCCAATCAGAATGCTGGGGACAGTTTTGAGCAGTACAGATTGTGACAGGACAAGGGGTGGTGGCTCAAACTAAAAGAGAGAGGATTCAATCTGGAAAGAAGGAAAAAACTGTTTATACTGGAATGGTGAGACCCTGGTCAGGTGTGATGGTTTGGGAGTTCCCTGCCCCCCCCACAGTTTGTAAAATGACCCAGACTAGAACTCAGCCGGCTGGAAGTTAAATGATGAAGCTCTATTTACAGCTCAGCACAATGTACAGCAGATGTATATTTCTGTAAATATTCTGTATATAGTATATATTTAAGTAAAAGGTAATACAGCAACACAACTCCCCTCCCAGAAATCAGAGACCCCAGGAGGGGCTCCCAACCACCCTTCCACCTTCTCCCCACCCCTGTACCTTACCCCAAGGTTCACCTTACGTGCAAGGTAAATTAGGAGGATCAGCCAGGAGGTTAGAAGAAAAGTGGTTAGTGAGGATTAATTGGCAGAGGAGTCAGAGCCCAGAAACTGCTAGATTGCCCCAGCAAGCGACAGAGAGAGACTCACTTATCTATTGTTTTGGTTAGTGTTCCCAAACAATTCTCCAGCAAGCGTATGAGTGAAGTAGACATCATGATGTTTTCCTTTCACAGCCTATAGTGTAATTTTCTCTATTAAAATATTCTAATTAGCCTCAAACCAGCACACCAGGTTTTCCAGATAGGTGGCAGATGCCCCATCACCAGAATCTGCTGACTGCAGGTGGCTGGGCTAGACCTTTCAAGGTCCCTTACAACCGAAATCATCTTGTGATTCCATGATTTGAGGTTTCTGTGCTTTACTTTCTATTTGATAATACACAATGGAGATTTAGTACTCATTTTAACACACAACTATCTGAGTTGGGAAAAAAATAACACCATAATTTGAAACCAATCATATTGACTCTTGGTAGAATGTAATTTCCAAAGTGAAATTCCAGACTAGAAGAGGAGGAGCATTCAGCTCTTTCCAAGGAAAGTCCTTTCCATATGATGTTCCTTTCTGATGCTACAGCATTGACCTGACAGTTAATGGTAGGACTTGATCTTAAATTTCTCTTCCAAACCACAAATGTTCTATGGTGTCTTCCTATCATGGCTTCTTATGCCTTTATTAAAAAGGTTAGGATCAGGGTTTAAAGGGTATGGTAGTCTTACATTGATGGTTGGACTCAATGATGTTAGAGGCCTTTTCCAGCTGAAACTATTCTATGATCTCTCTGTTCCCCTCCTTTCCCATATTTAGAGTCTCTAGCTACAACTTGCTCCTTCCTGTCCTCTCTCTTTATTCCTACAACTTGCAACTCTTTACCTTTCTGGTCTTCCCAAAGAACCAGCACCTCTTCTCAAACTTTTCCTGAGCTGTTCACCTACCTCAGTAGCTGTGAGGAGCCAAGGAACAATCGATCTGTCCATTTGCTTCTACCCAGGTTCCCTCTGTCCTTCCTAGCCTTCCTGCACCTTGGTCAGACTTACCTGTTGATGTCTCTGGATTGATGCCAACAGCCACAGGGCTGTGTTCTTGCAAAGCAAAAGCCCCTTCTGATGGAAAGGTCTCCTGAAATGGAGCTAGAGCGGCTGCCTTGGGAGCATTAGTGCTCCAGCGTAAATGTCAGCGCAGCTCAAGTGTATCAGAAGTAATAAACCTGGTCAGGTGTCTGCAGGGCTTCAACTAAGCACCCATAAAGATCACACAGTGGGCAAGTGAGTGAATGACATATAGTAAAAGCCCTCAGTAAATGAGGTGGTATAGGGTGACCTTCTCCCAAAGCACAGAGCTTTCATATTCTTGGAAGCACGTCCATCAGTGACTTAAACACTGAGCCCCCCTCCTTTACTGCATTGCTGTGGGTGAAACAGTTACCTCAACCCAGGCTGGAGAGGAAGTATTTTACAAGGCACGTTTCCTCTGAGGAGCATTCTTGCCTCTTGTATCATCAGGGCATGTCCCTGCTCAGAGGGAAGGAGGAGCTCCTCCATGATCAAACTGTCTCATCCATCGTGTGTCGAATCCATCCCAACTGGCCCTTCCCTAATTAGGGCAGCTGTCACCTGAAACACCTTCTCCTTGGATGATCTTGCTCTTGCCTTCTCTGGGCCACACCTCACCATCCCAGCAGCAGTTGCCAAGCCTGTCCTCTTGCTGAAGCAACCAACCTCTGTTGTTTTACTGCCCCTTAAAAGAGTTAATTTCTGATTTTTCTTAGAGAGCAAATGGGTTGACTGGTTAGTAAAGAAAAAAAATTCACATTGCTTATATCTGATCTGCACATACATCCATCTACAGCCTCCATGCATGGCTGGGAGAGAGACTGGAGTGATGCTCTTGAAAGAGTCTTCATGGCTTTGCATTTTTGGAGCTGAAGATTGTTCTCATTGCTGAAGTGATGAGGACTGAGTTTTAAGATGAGGAGAGTTGCTGGAGACTTTAGGTGCCTGGGTACCATAGGTATATAAGGGGACTGCGCACTGTTGGCGATGGGAAGGAACTGCAGAGCAGAGGCAGGAGGACTATCATATTCCCAGGGATGCAGGATCATTTGGAATATAGAGTTGTGGGTGACTGTGATGAACTGCTGGGTCTTTTTATCTTGGAGAAGAGGAGAGTAAGGGGTGACATCATTCATGTTTATAAATATGTAAAGGGTGAGTGCCAAGAGGATGGGGTCAGGTTCTTCTCAGTGATGCCCAGGGACAGAACAAGGGACAAGTTTCATGTAAACATGCAGAAAACTTTTTTTTCATTGTGAGTGTGATGGAATACTGGAACAGGCTACTCAGGGGGGTTGTGGAGTCCCCCTCTCTGGACATATTCAAAACCTACCTGGATGCATTCCTGTGTGATCTATTCTTGATGATCCTGCTCTGGTGGGGGGATTGGACTAGATGATCTTTTGAGGTCCCTTCTACCCCCTAACATTCTGTGATTCTGTGAACCTTAGATCAAATAGGATTTTAGGTGACTGGAAAGAAGGTGGCTTCGAATGAAGAACTGTGGCTATGGTCACTAGAATGAGGCTGTGAGAAGAGAGGCTCAGCAAATTGGGATGGGTAATATTGGAGACAGTTGATACTGTGGGGCTGGAGGCGACATTTGGTCAGTGGCCAGGTGGAGGTGGTAGCAGTTGGCAAGGTGCATAGTACCTTCAATTGTCTCCTTCACAGCTTTCACTTATTATTCAGAGATGAAAATGTAAGGAGGGAGACTGGATGGTCTCAGAGGTGCTTTTTTCAGGAGAGGAACACATTGCGCCATCTCATGCCGTTCCTGACTCTTGTCCTAGGCTTACCATCCAGCTTTCCTCACTTCTTGCAAAATCAGTCAGTTACTGCAACACATAAAACAATGCAGGACCCTTGTGCAGAGGGAAGGTGGACACAACTTTCACAGCTCCAGAGCTTGCTGTCTGAAACCCAGGGGTAAGTTGCCTCTACTGGGAAGTTGCCCAAGTGCAAATAACTTCTCCATCAGTGCATCCCAAAGCAAGTTCCCTCTTTGGAGAAGGCTAAACTTGAAGAGAAGCACCTATGGATTATTGTGGCTTGGGAAAGTCTTAGTACTCTGTAGTAAAGGGAGGTTGTTTACACCAGCCTGAGTAACTGGGTCAGCATTCCTGACAACTTTATATTGAACATTAGGTGGTTCACTAGGGATCTCAGAGAGAAATCCCTCCTCACTGGTGACCAGAGATGAAAAACCAAACCCTATTTAGATGAGTTGGAGATGGACTTTTCATAAGGGTGTCTAGAGAATGGTTCGAAGCTGAAGGAGAGTAAGTTTAATTCTGGAATAGATTGCACAGAGAGGTTGTGGATGCCTCCTCCCTGAAGTGTTAAAGGCCAGGTTGGATGAGGCCTTGAGCAACATGGTCCGAGAGGTGTCCCTGCCCATGGCAGGGGGTTTGGAGTAGATGATCTCTAAGGTCTCTTCTAACCTAAGGCATTCTATGGTTTAAGTTACAGATATTTGGAGGTTGAGACATGAGAGAACTTAATGTTGTTAGCAATTCTCTGGAATTCTCCATCTAAATCTTGAGTGACAAACGAGGTGAAAGTTTTCATTTTGCATATAAAAGGCAGTGGGCACAAACTGGTACCCAGACGGTTCCATCTGAACAGAAAGAAAATTCTTTGGTGCTGGAGCCCTAGAGCAGGCTGCCCAAAGAGGTTGTGGAGTCTCCTTCTCTGGAGAGATTTCAAACCTACTTGGACATTGTGATCCTAGACAAGCTTCTGTGGGTGACTCTGTAGCAGTGAGGCTGGACTGGGTGATCTCCAGAGGTCCCTCCCAACCCCCACCACCTCGTGACATTAAGTGAAGGAAATCACAAGCAAAGAAGGAGCCCATACAGGTAATGTTTTCAATTTATTTATATAAACAACTGCATTTAAAAAACATTCCTGATCTACAAAAATAAAGTGAAAAACAATTCACAGAATTTTAAATAAATAATCTCAAACATACTCATTTATTATCGTGAACAACTGGAACCCAGCCAAACCCAGCAGGTTGGGTCACAGGGAAATGACTGTTGAAATGTGGCTGCAGAGTATGAAATGCAGACTGAACATGACTCCATTTCTGAAACAGCTTTTAATTCAGATAACATGATCTGAGGAATTTCTCTTTACCTACCCCAAAATAACTACACCTGTCCAGACTTGTCTCCCCTTAGCAAGGAGAAGCCTTTGGCAGTTAACAGCAGAAAGGTGCTTTGAGGTGTTTCCAAGATGGATCTGAGTAAGAATTCTGTATTTACAAGGAGTTGAAGCAGTTGCCACTTATCAGCATATACAGTACCAACCACCTTTTAATAGGAGGTGACTCCAATTTTCTCCTTCTTCATGCTCCCAATGGAAAAAGAGAAACAAATGCCCTTCTTCCAAAGCATTCCTAGCAAAGACCACCTTAACCCAATGCCTAGAGGGGACCTATTTAGCCACTCACACTAATGAAACTTACACAGCACAAGGCAATCGATGTCTGCAAACAAACAGAGAGCAGCAGGAGTCACAGCCGAGCTCTGCCACTGCCACAGCCGTTACAATGCTTGAGCCTGAGGAAGGCAGATGGCATACAGAACTCAAGTCCTTTTCCACAAGTAGGCAAGGGATTTTGGGCAGGGGCACAGAGTGCCAGGTTGCTGATCTATTCCAGTCTGAAGTGACTTTGTCTTTTTACCTACAGTTCCCCAGCCGATTTTATGGGCTGATCATCTTCTATATTTCCTCTCTAGAAATTAAAAAAAGATACCCTTACATGCAAAGTCTGAAGTGCTGGTACAACATCCTGTGTAACTTCTTATGTGCCCAGATGGGACTAGAAATTTAAGTGCTGGATCAGGACAACTGTGTCTAACTGTGTCTAGGAGTTTTTGTGCTAGCTAGCCAGTTTTAAGCGAAGCTTAAGCCACTTAAAATGCTGCTCTTTATAATTTATAAACAAAACCTTATCCCTCCTGCCCCCCAATAAATAGTATTAAATCACCAGCATGGCTTGCGTACACAGACATAAGCAACATTCAAGTCTGGATTCCTTAAAGCTTTGCTAGACCTAATCTGTGTGTGTTCACACAGCTGCTGAGCTTCCACCACCCCTCAGTCATCTCCATGGTTTGGTTACACAAAGCTACACTAGAGTCCTTATGTCCTTAGAGTGACAGAGGTTAAATTTATATCATCAAGTAGACCAGAGAATGACAACTATGAGATTAAAGACTTTGGACTAAGTTTAAGACCACCCCAAACCTGTACAACAAAATATCTGTATCAAAACACAAGCAGCCCCATAGTGCCGCCTAAGAGTCCTTTTCTAAGCTCAATACCTTATTGCCATCTCCATACACGAATAATACTTCTGTGACATATGCTTCAAAACCAAGTAGAGTTCAAGAAAAGTTGTTTTCTTTAAATAAGTTAAAAAGTAATAATGCCACATGAAAGTAGACTTACACATAACCCCCCCAAAAAGTTACAAAGTGCCTTATCTTCAAGAAGGGAGAGGTAGTATCAGTGCTAAACACAAACTATGTCCTGACTTTACATCAGTGAGTCTCAAGTTTGATTTTTGTTTTTCTTCTTAATCTCAGTTCTCACACCAAATTCTTCATCTTTTCTAGCAGTTTTAAGTCATTTTTTTCCCCTTGTACTTTTAGTTCAATAGCCTGTTTTCAAGTTTAAGTAGTTGCTGAGGCAGTAACTTGCTTTTGTAGTGCTAGGTGACCTATCAAGTGAAGACACAAAACACCACCACTACCAACCTCTGTCAAGTATTAAAAAAAAACAAACCAAAAACATTAAAACAACCCTAACAAACTTTAAAAGCTAGAACTTTTGTCCACTTTGGAATACATAGTTCTGTTACAGAAGACATCAAACAAGGGACTTAACGCTGCAGAACTCACAGAGAAAATCCCTTTTGTAAGTGGAAGCCTTACCCCAGTAAAGGACCTAGGACAATGCCCACAATGACGATGCTCTTTTTTCTTTTTTTTTTTTTTTTCTTAAACACTAAGCCATAAATAAAATAAATTAGAGAATTAAATAAATAATTGGCTTTGTTAAAGCTCAGCAGAGCGCTCTTTCAGTAGCAGCGTGGGGTTGATATCTTCCATTGCTGTTTTTGAGGTACTAACATTGATGGTGGCCTCAGTGGGTTCAGGGTGCAAGACGTGGAAAGCGGTGAAAGGACAGCCCTTGACGTTGTGGCAGATCAGCTTCTGCAGGGAGGCAGTGTTGATGATCTCAAAGCCTACTTTGCCCCCAAAGGTGCTAGGCTTCCAGTACTCTGGGGAACAGATAGTGTTGCCCATCAGTCCTTTCAGGGAGAATGGGGCGCCTATCTCCACCATGGTTTCGCCAAAGATGGCACCTGGTCGTGGCTTTTCTACAAGAAGGCCTGGGTACAGTTCCATAGCATCAATGTCTCCATAAAGCTCTTCCAGTTCAGCTGCCATTTCTTTTTCTCCTGAAGTTAATGAGGAGTAAAAACCGTAAGTGGAAAAGTCCTTTTTTCACTGCAAGACTGCTCTGTTCAAGTCATAGATTCATAACATTGTTTGGATTGGAAAGGATCTTTACAGGCTATCTAGACCAAAACCCCTGCAGTCATCAGAGACATCTGTAACTACAGCAGGTTGCTCAGAGCCCCACACAACCTGACCTGTAATGATTCCAAGGGATGGGGCATATACCACCTCTCTGGGCAACCTGGGCCAGTATCTTACCACCCTCAGTGTAAACAATGTCTTCCTTCCCTCCAGTCTGAACCTCCCTCTTTTAGTTTCAAATCATCACCTCTTGCCCTGTCACAACAGACACTGCTCAAAAGCCTGTCCCCAGCTTTATCAGCCACTTTAAGCACCGAAAAGCCAGCAGAAGGTTTCCCTGGATCCTTCTCTTCTCCAGGTTGAACAACCCAAACTCTCTCAGTCTGGCCTTTTAGGAGAGGTGCTCCAGACCTCAGATCATTTTTGTGGCCCTCCGGTCAGAGCACAGTAGGACTCTGAGGCATTTTGAGACAAAGTCCCTTGTTAGAAAAGGTAAGAAGTTACCTGTAAGCTCTTCAAATGATTTGAATGGTTTCAACATGAAGCGTTTCCTGTACTCATTCAAGGACTGGTATCTCATTTGTCTGCTCTGGTCAATTGAAGCCTTTGCCACTTTTTGTACTGCAGCAGGAACATTTTTCCCACCAGCAACCTATTTAATAAAGGTTAGAGTAGTAAGATCTCCTGGTAAGAGCCACGTGAAAGTTGTTCTTTACAGTATATGGTTACTTTTAGGTAGCTTTACTCTACTCCATTGTCCCATTCCTAGTTTATGCTGGTTAATTAAGAACTTGAGAAAGCACTTACCCTGCCAGCACTTTGCTTGGAGAAAGACTTCACCATGTGGGAAAGGCCATGTTCCAGCATTATTGAGTTGTTGTAGAGGAACTGCTGGAAAGTGTACTCCTGGTCGTGGATCTGGAAAGTGTCAGGCAGAAGAGGGTGCCAGTGGTAGAGAGTGTTGAACTCAGCTGCAATTCGGTTCTGGTATTGAAACTTCTGGTGGAACAGCAGCTCGGGATCAAACTTGAGTTTGAAGTGGTAGCCACTTAAGTGCTGCACGTAGTCCTCAATAACAATTTTGATTGTCTCTCCTGTGGGAGAATGAAACAGAAAAGAATATTGGTACTGTTTGCCTGAGAAACTTAAGGTCATTACCTTGCTGTGAGAGAAAACAGCACTTCTGGACTGTTCTGAAAGATACTGCAGTGCTTGGAATAACAAATATTCTGTAATCTCTTCTAGAAAATCATGTATTTTGTGTGACTAAGAGGTGGAACAGTACTTCAGAGCCCAAAAGTTTCTGGTTGTGGTAGAGAAGTGCTTTCTATAGCCTGCTTCTCCCTCAAGTTAGACTTCCTCGTATGTCCCACAGCACACTGTCTACATTATGCCCAGTTACACAATACTCCCCAGGACAGAGACTGGGGACAGTGAAGGAAGTTGGTGTCTGAAAGCAACACTCAGCTTCAAAGCTGCTTAATATAATTGTCTTGATTTACTGTCAGTCAGTCTGGGCAAGGTCTTTTCAAGCTTGGTGTACACCATCATTGACATAAGGTGAAACAGCACTGAACAATTAGACAGAAGTATAAAGAACTACATTTAACATGACTTCCTGAACTTTAGGTTTAATCACAGCCTTTCTTTTAAAGCATACCTGAAATGACCCAACCCCAGGGGGAAAAAAACCTCACAAAACACCCCACAAGGAGTGGAAACATGAAGTCATCAAGACTCATACACTTTCTCTCAGAAATTAACCTTAGCTTCCTGCCTTTTCACTGCTCCCAGTTCTGCTTCCTTTAAATAAGAGAACTAAGATTCACTTAGCTCAGTTTTCTTCAGTTCTGTCTTTAAGACAGCTGGGAGGAAGCTGCACCTCAACACAAACCCAGTGACAGGTCATAAAGGCTCAGATCTATGCACTCACACACCAGTAATAGCTTTTCCCTCTTAGAACACCTGCTGCAGTAGGTGTAGTAGATAACAGGTGGAAGTGTCACACTTGGAAAAGGTTAGAGTTGCATGTATAAGAAGTGATACTTACCTATCAATATGAGCCTAGTAGTTTGGAAGAGCTGCTCATCATCCCACTCAGGATGCTCCTGTTTCAGGATGTCACAGACACGGTTGTGTTCCCTCAGCCATATAGTAGCATACATCATCAAGCCTGGCACCAAACCAAACACTTCCTGCCCAACAGAAAACTGCAAGTGCTCAGGCACGTGAGGAGGGTAGATCATCTCTGCCTGAGTGTCCTTCACTGTTGGTGGATACATTTCTCCATCAATTATCTGCGGGGGGGGAAAGAACAAAACAAGAGTGGTGAGCCGTGACACTTACAAGTTAAGCTGTGTTGACTTTGTTAGCACTGACTTTAGTCTTATACTTTAGATCAACCAGACCATGCAAGTGGTGTTTGGAAGTACATGTTATCCAATAAGGTGGCAGGAATTTGGAGACAAAACCTACCTGGTATTTTAGCTTTCCATCCTTTAGAAGTCTCAGTTTAAGTTGCCTCTCCAGAGTCTCTCCATAAATATGGTTCAAGTCAACCTGTAACACAAAAGTATTTACAACTTGAAACCAATCTGGACATTTGGCTATTTTAGGATATATCCTACTTCTATGGATGCCAATGTGAGCTCATCCTCTAGATGTTTACCATATTGTTACCTTTATAAGTATCATGCACTGATATTTCAGATGATGCCAAATTATTTCCTGGCAAGTGGAGCCATCTCTGCATATGAGCAAGCTGTTAAACTGCCAATTTAACAAAGGACTCTGTTTAAACTATCAGTAGCTTTCTATTATGCAGACAGCAGTTTCTATATACAGTTTATAGCTTGGTTTCAGACACAATCATTGCACTTAAGATCTTTGCCCAAAGGCTGTCTGTTTCGAAAAGATCCTGTATCTCAGTCTGCTTTGAAGTTCCTTTTAAAACAAGTCTCTTCAATCAGTTGCTTTGCAGCACTGGATACAGCTCCTTCAAGCTGAGAGGAAGAGTCCAGAGAAGTTCTGGATACTCACTAGATCTAACGTGCTTTAGGTGAAAGCCGATTCTTGGGGATGACAAAAAGAGTCAGAGATCACAGTGCAGATAATTTAAAGGACAGCCACATGCTTTGCACAACTAGTTCTGACCCAGGAAGAGATGCTATCAAGTGCTGGAATTTTGCCTCAGGAGAGGCTGCACACAAGGTGAGCCCATAGGTTTGTGCTAAACAGTGTTGCGCACAATGTGCACTGGTTTTTGTGCACCCTGACAACCTGTAAGACACCATTCCAGCTGCTCAGCAGCAAATAAGAAGCAAGCGCTGAGTTTGAGTTACAGAGCTATGATCGTACCCCATGGCCGAGAGCTTTGGTGAAGGCAGGTCCTTTCTTGTGGTCCGTCTTGAAGAACTGATGAGTGAAGTGTTGGGCAAAGAACGTGAACATCACATTTGTGCCTTGTGGGTCAGGAATGAATTTTCGTCTCAGCAAAAACTTTTCCACAATCAGCTTTGAATCTGGGAGCTCCTTCTTACCTGTGAAAGAAATAATGGTCTTCAGTGTCTATGTTTATACAATACTTTTGTTCCTGACTTCAGATTTTCAATGCATTATTGAAGACAGCAGCATACAAACAAGGGGAATTGCCTGATTTTCTATGCTCTCTTTGTTGATTTTATCAGGAACATCTGATTTAGAATGCTTCTGAAGGAGATACTGGAACAGGCTGCCTGGGGATGTGGTTGAGGCCCCATCCCTGGAGACCTTCAAGATCAGGCTTGATGTGGCCCTGGGCAGCCTGATCTAGTTGGAGGTGTCCCTTCTGACTGCAATGGGTTGGACATGATGACCTTTGAAGGTCCCTTACAACCCGATGCAATTTGTGCATCTGTAAATTCCCCAGTTTTAGCATGAGAACCAAAATAGTTCTCTTTTGGGTCTTTACAGCATATATCTGAAATGTGGCTCTTCTTAAAGTCAGCTACACTGACAGAATGGTCACAGACAAGGTCCCACAGTGAATAAGGTAAGAAGAAATTTCTAGAAGTAAACATTGTGCATCTGGTTTATTTCCTACCTTTAATTCCCATAGGTGTTGGACAGTCAAGTCCCACGGGTGGAAGGCTTCTTGTGTAATAGGAAAGATTGGAGTAAGCTTCCCAGCTTTTGTAATTATAATCACTGTTGTAAGTTGGTGGGCTGTCGATCAGGTGTGACCTCGCTGCAAAAGAGAAAGGGATTAGATTGGTTTTTTAAAAAACTGTACATTTTAGTCTCAAAATAAATCAGAAAGATGGATTTATTTTTTTCCACATATTTGGGCAGCTGTTGCATTGACAAATTCCACTCATATCAGCTAGTGAGGTTAAAAGAGGTTATAGCTATGGAATAACAGGTCTGAGTCCTGGGTTATCAGCTGGATCTGACTATTAGCATGAGCAATTTGGTGCAAAGTTTATTCTAGCAAAATACTCATTCTATGAGAGATTAGAGCAAAAAGAATTTCCACTTCAAAGCTTGTTTCAAGCAAATTTGCATCATGCAGTAACTGGAGATAGAAGGAGAGGAAATGGGTTTAAGTTGTGCCAAAGGAGGTTTAGGTTGAATGTCAGAAAAAATTTCTTCACTGAAAGAACGGTGAGGAAAGCAACAGGCTGCCCAGGGAGGTGGTGGAGTTGCCATCCCTGGAGGTGTTCAAGAAGTATGTAGATGTGGCTCTTCAGGATATAGTTTAGTGGTCATGGTAGCTGGGTTACGATTTGACTCAATGATCTTAAAAGTTTTTTCCAACCTTAATGATTCTGTGATTCTATGCAGAAACCTGAGTCTTGGTTAGAGTGCACCTTAGTGCATTTTCAGCTTGCTAACTTTATATATGGACTTTTCAAGTGAGGCATTTCAGAGCCCTCCAAGTAGCTTAAACTAGTTTAGATGGTTAGGAAAGAGAACTCACATGTTAATACGTATCTCATAATAGCATCTCGTAAGAAGGGAACGCTGTTGATGATATTCCAGGCTCCTTCAAAGTGGGTGAGGATATAGTGGACAGTATTGGGTGAAGGTTTCAATGTTAGCTTCAGCCACGTGAAGAATTCCGCTGTGAGCATCAATAGAAGATGATCACAAATTAGCTATTGACACTTGTCTGCAGGCCTGCAGCTGAATACTCAGACTTCATTTCCATGGAAAGAGATGTGAGATACTTACGTGTTGTGCAGTTTTCTCCATAATATCCTGTCCTGGTACAGTCACATTCATAACGATCGAATCCTGTTGTCATGCACACTCCTCTGTTCTGACAGGGGTTTGAGCAGCAAGGGTTGGCTGGAAGGAAACCAGACGCTCAGTTTAGCATCTTAGATGGCTATACCAGTGTTCTTATCACACATAACTTTCCAAACCTAAGCAGGCAATACCCTAAAGTGTAATGCTTATCAAGAAGTTAACAGAGTGAGCATCCATTCACACCAGCCCTTGGCCTGCTACAGGTAAGAGTTAGTAATATAAGGAGTTTGTCTGCATTTCCCTGACGGGGGAAGGGGAAAAAAAAAAAAAAAAAAAAAAGAAAAAGCTCAGTTAGAAGTTTGTGTTTCCTGACAAAAATAAAACTCCTCAGCAGGGCTGGATGTGCTCACATAGCCCCATGGCAACCTGACATCCTTTCCCCCATACATGAAACGCTCCAGAAATCAGGAAAGAATACAGTACGTTAGAAAAATCACTAAAATAGTCCACTCCGCAGCTGAACAGAGGAGAGTAAGAGAGAGATCCTAAAGCCCGGCGAGACGGGCTGCGGCCGCGGCCCGGCTGCTTGCGCCGGGAGGGCAGACGCGACGAGAGACGGGACTCACCGGCGTGGCCGGCCGCTAGGAGTGCGGCCACCAGGGCGCAGGGCAGGAGCATGTCCCGGCGGGGCTGGTGATGCCTGGGCGTTCGCTGCAGCTCCGGCTCTACGGGTTGCTCGACGCCGAGAACCCAGTGCCGCTCCTACGTACGCGCCCGTCTATTTATTGCCGGCGGTGAGTCACACTCGGAAACAACACGAAATCGGGGGGATTTCGGTGAGGGCCCGCCCCGTCGCGCAGATGCCCGCTCCCCCTGCAATAGGCCGCCGTTTCTCCGCCCGTCCCCGGCTGGCGGGACGCTGCGGCGGGACGCTGAGGTGGCTGTGGCGGCGGTGACCGCGGTGGCCGCCGTTCTGCCGGCTCCCCCGCCTCAGCCCGGCCTCCACCATGCAGGGACCGCGGCTCTTCCCGCTGGCGGCTGAAGAGACCACACACCTCGGTGGGCGGAGAGGGGCTACCTGGGTTACCCAGTCCCTTTTGAACCCCCGACGGCCTCGGGGAGAGGGAGAAGGCAGCGCTTTCTCGGAAGCGACTTCTCAGAGCCCGAACCCGTGCGATGCCCCCTCGGCGTCCTTTCAGGGCAGGGCGGCAAGAGTCTTCCCCGGCTGTCCCGCACCGCAGGGCGCTTCGGTTGATAGCGAGCGGCGTTGCCTAGAGCTGCCGATATTCCTTCCCTGGGACGGTTTTCTGACACCCCTTCAAACCGTCTCTGTTCTAAGGGATGCTTTAAAAGCGCAGCTCCTTACAGTCCGCTCTAAAAACACACTTTTCCGACCGAAAAAGTGCAACGCAAAGTGTCAGCTGGCAAAGACCTCGGCAAGGACGCCCAGCGCCGTGCCATCACAGTCCTGCTGGCGGTTGGGTGCCTCCCCTGCTCTGACAAAGCACTGAGCACTCTGGGGAACGTGGGGTTTAGATAGTTGTTAATGAGGTAATTTTAATTCGTTCGTTAAAGAAGGGCTCGAGGACCTTGTTTTTCACAAAGAGAGGTGAGCTGCTGTGCGCTTGTGTTGCAAATGAACATGCACGGAGGAAAGACAGATTATTTTTGAGGGTGAGTGAGCCCTGGAACAGGCTGCCCAGAGAGGTTATGGAGTTTCCTCCTCTGCAGAGACTCCAGACCCACCTGGATATTGTGATCTTGGGCAACCTTCTAGTGGGTCACCCTGCTTTAGCAAGGCAGTTGGGCTGATGATCTTTAGAGATCCTTTCCAAACACCAATGTGCTCAGATTCAGTGTTTCTGTGACACGAATACCAAGCATATTTAATTTTATTTGTTTGCATTTGTGTTTCTGGGATCACATCCACTTATTAAGCATCTTATTTTGAAACGGCAGCGACTTTTTCCTCAGTGTTTCTGCTCCAAGATACCCCCCACCGCTCTGTGTATTCCACTTGTAAACACATCTTTCCTCATTTCCTTCGATTGCTGCACAGATTTGGCTGTTGCAGGATGCTTTACTTTTTTGTCATCGATTATTTTGTTTGAGATCAGGACACACTACTACTGTTTTTAATCTTCGTTGCACGTGGAAAATGTGTTATGAAACAAGTAGGATGTAAGGCAGTTGTGTAACCCTCTGCAGCACAGTGCTGGGGGCTTGCTGTAGTCTGCCCATTGCCGCTGCTTTCGCCCATGATGTCAGCATGAAACACTGACAAGCCCCATGTTTCAGTAAAGATATCTTTTGAGATTTGATGCTGATTGTGTTTAAATTGCAAATCGATGACTTTACAGAAAGTGGATTTGGTCCAGTTTAAACAAGATCTTATTTTTGGCCCAGCAGAATTGCATTGTGGTCGGTGAATAATTTGTGTACATCAGCAGGAGGTCATCCTGGATGGTTTAGGGAATGCTGCATGAAAGTCTGTAATCACATTTCTCCTGGCATAGGAAAAGGCTTCTATTACGTGATTACGTATTTATATATTTACACACATACATGTAAAAAAGTCTGCTTGCCTTGGTCATAGGCTTAAAGCAAAGGATGGCTGTTGGGAGCCTGTTCTGGCATGAACTGTAGGTTGTGGCTACATACACATCATGAAACTGTTACTCAGTCTCATCAAGTATGAAAGAACGATGAAAACATCACAAGGTCTCATGAGCCAAATTCCTAAGTTCATAGATTCACGTCCATAGAATAGTTTAGGTTGGAAGGGACCTTAAAGATCATCTAGTTCCAAGCCCCCTGCCATGGGCAGGGACACTTTCATCTAGACCAAGTTGTGCAAGGCCTCTTCCAGCCTAGACCTGAACATCTTCAGGGAGAAAGCATCCATGACCTCCCTGGGCAACCTGTTCCAGTGTCTCATCACCCTCACTGTAAAGAATTTCTTCCTAATCTCCAGTCTAAATCTCCCCTCCTCAAGCTTCAATCCATTCCCTCTCATCCTCTCACTACAAGCCCTTGTAAAAAGGCTTTCTTGTAGAAAGACCCTTTAAAACATAACACTTCACTCACCTAGTGTTTTCAGTAAAATCTCCCTGTTTCCCAGCATCAACAAAACCCTGTGTAGAGCTAGAGAATGGGCACTAAAATGATAACTCAAAGTTTAACTGTGCTATAATTTGGAGGACCTGGGGATATGAAAGGTAACTGAAACTGTTCAGAGTTTTCAGTTACAAATAACCAATGTGCAAATGGAGTAGCAGGGCAGACCTGGTGCGGCAGAGGATGCTGTTTCTTGGGAAGTGGCATTTTTGAAGTTGAAAAAGCAGTCTGCACACTTTGCCTCCCACTCTACCCTGCCTATGTTGTGATAGGAGCTCTGTCTTCAGCTGGGAAAGGTTGCTTGTGTGCCTGATAGATGCAGAATGACTGAAAGGATGCTTCAGCTCTCCAAAATGATGGAAAATCAGGGAGGTAAGATAGTGCTGTTCTGAGGGCTGCCCTTCCTCACCACAGAGCTATTGTTCTGAAAGCTGCCCTTCCCCACTTGTTGCGTTGGGATTCTTCATAAAAAAAGAACTGGTTATAGATTGTAACTGGAACGTAACTTAAAAATAAACTGTTCGCTGTGTGGGACTCACCACCAGGTGGGGATTTTCTTCCTCCACTAAAAAGTGCTTTCTCTTAACTTTTTTAACAAATAAATTGTCTTGCCAAAAAACCCCTAACTATTCTTTTTACATCTGTGATATTTATTTTAAGTACCCTTTGGTAGAGATGAAAGCAGCCTGTGGAACAGAGTATATAAAAAAAGGCATGGATAGTTTGATTACTTTTTTTCCTTCTTTCAAAAGTTCAAAATATAGCTGTGAAAAATACTGGAACTGTCAGATTTTACTGCACTGCTAAAAAAAGCAATGTAAAAAATGGGTTTGACATCAGATGGTTAGAAATTACTTCCAGGGGCTTGCCCTGTGAGCTGGATGCTGCGTGGATGACAGAGAAACATGATAAACTGAGAGGCAAGATAGGTTAGGAGTTGAAATTTGCTTGGGCTATAAAAAGCAGAAATAAAGACAAGGTGTTTATTGCTATCAGGTGTAATAATGCCGCTTTCATAAATTACCTCCCCAACTTGGTTTAAGGATCAAATATTAAGATTTTTAAATACATTTTTGTGTGTCCGCTGTTTTCTATCTATCCTTTCTTCTCTATGGTGCAGTGACTTAATGTTTTAGGGGGCATGTCAGTTTATTCTTCTTTAGCACCATATTTGGTGAAAACAAAGTAGAATCATAGAATTACAGGATGCTTTGGGTTAGAAGGGACCTTAACAGTTCATCTAGTCCAACACATAAGTAGTCTACTTTTAAGTCTTAGACTTGTTAAAATTGTGTCCATAGGGAAAGGATTCTGTCATATGTCTTGGAGTGAAAATAATTCTGGGATGATTATCTTTCCAGGAAGAAAACCACATCTTCTTGCTGATTCTGCTCACTGATGAGCCAATGCTACAGTACACTGTGGAATTGAGACCAAGTAGAGTATGAGTAGTTGTCTAGATACCAGGATGGGTTTGACTTTGCCAAGCTGCACCTGCACAATGGACTGCCCAGCTGCTTCTAGGACAGGGATGACTGGCAGAATGGCTCTGACAGAGCTGTCTGCTGTGAATGTTTTGGGCAAAGAGCATGGGACTGCAAAGGCAGATGCTGCTGCTGGTCCCTGGTGAGGTGCTGACAGAGTGAGCAACTCATCTCCAAATCAGTGAGCTGCTAGTACCTTTCTAAAACAGTTAGTAGATGATGCACTTTAAATAAAGGCATATTTCTGTTTGTAGTTGCAAAGATTCACACCAGAGCCTTGTCAGGTTAGTCACAGAACCATAGAATAATTTTGGTTGGAAGAGGCCTTTAAGATCATTTAAGTCCAACTGTTAACCCAGCACTGCCAGGTCCCTACTGAATCGTGTTCCTCAGCACCACATCTACACAACTTTCAAATCTCTCCAGGGGTGGGGACTCCACGCCATGCCCTGGGCAGTCTATTCCAGAGCTTCACAACCTGTTTTGAGGAAAACAATGTTCCTAATGTCCAATCTAAGCCTCCCCTGGTGCAACTTGAGGCTGTTTTCTCTTGTCCAGGCACTTGGTATTTGGGGTAAGGGACCACCACCCACACGATTCCAAACTCCTGTCAGGAAATTGCAGAGATCCAGAAGGTCTCCCCTCAGCTTCCTTTTTTTCCAGGCTGAACAACCCCAGTTCATTCAGCTGTTCCTCACAGGACCTGTTCTCTAGACCTGTTTTCCAACTTTGTTGCCCTTCTCTGGACATACTCCAATGTCCTTCTTGGAGTGAGGGGCCCAAAACTGAACCCACTGGTCAAGGTGTGGCCTCACCTGTGCACAGATCAACACAAGGTGTAGCACGCAGTAAAGCAAAGGCTCCTCATATTAGCTGGCTCAAAGGATAAAACGTCACTGGAATCAGTGGGGGTGCTTGCACTTGTACCAACCATGAATTTTGTCCTCTGGCATTTTTAACACATTTCAAGGTTTCCTCTTCTTTTGTGATTTTGGGAATTTCATAACCCTGTTTAATAGTGTAGTAAATTCTGGCATTGTTGAGTTCAGTCATTTAATTCCTGTAGGTTCAGCTGAAAGAGAGAATGACACCATTAACTGGCTTAAAAACAAGGGATGTTTATTTGGTTTCCCAGGAAAATCACAGTGAAAAGATGCCTTGTTTGTGGAGTTTCTGGACTACTACAATTATGGAACACAAAAGAAATGTCTTCAAGTTAAAAAGAATCATAGACTCTTTTTGGCTGGAGAAGACCTTTAAGATCATGAAGTCCAATCATTATGTAATGCTACCAAGTCCAGTGCTAAACCATGTCCCTCAACACCACATGCCTTTTAAAACCCTCCAGGGACAATGACTTCACCACTTTTTTCAGGGAAGAAATTCTTCCTAATGTCCAATCTAAACCTGCCCCATAGAGGGGGTGTGAGATCTGGGCACAGCACTGCCGTGCACTCAAGAATACCATGGACAGGGACTGGCAAGGAATGCTTGGGAATGGGCTCTGACTGCCTCCACAGACCTGTTTCAGGGAGGTGAGGTGCATGAGGCTGAGGCAGGTCAGTGAAATGTGGTAGCTATAGCATTGATCATTGCTTGGGAGAATAGGGATATACTTTATTATCCAAATCAGTTTGGGTTGGTTTATTTATTTGATTTTATTTTTTCTTTATGGAATAATCAACAAAAAAGAAGTGTGCAGAAACCAGCTGAATGGCATGAAAAGCTACAGCTGATTTAGGTAAGACCTGAGCAAGGGATTGAATACACCCTCGGGAATTTTGCAGATGACACCAAACTGGGAGGGAGTGTTGATCTGCTGGAAGGTAGGGAGGCTCTGCAGAGGGACCTGGACAGGATGAATCAATGGACTGAGGCCAATGGGACAAGGTTCAATGAGGCCAAGTGCCAGGTCCTGCACTTGGGTCACAACAACCCTGTCAGTGCTCTAGGCTTGGAGCAAAGTGGCTGAAACCTGCCAGGCAGAAAGTGACCTGGAAGTGTTGATCAACAGCTGGCTGAAGGTGAGCCAGTGTGTGCCCAGATGGCCAAGAAGGCAAACAGCATACTGGCCTGGATAGGCAAAACAGTGTGGCCAACAGGACCAGGGCAGGGTTGGTCCCCCAGTACTCAGCACTGGTGAGGCTGCACCTTGGGTTCAGTTTTGGGCCCCTTGTTCCAAGAGGACATTAGAGTGTGTCCAGAGAAGGGCAGCAGAGCTGGTGAAGGATCTGGAAAATAGGTCCTGTGAGGAGCAGCTGAGAGGACTGGAGTTGGTCAACCTGGATAAATGGATGCTAAGGGGAGACCTTTTGGCTCTTTTACAACTTCCTAAATTTAGAACTCTCTAAAAGGAAGTTGAGTCAGGTGAGGCTTAGTCTCTTCTCCCAGGTAACAAGCAATGTGATGAGAGGAAATTGCCTCAAGTTCTGCCAGGAGAGGTTTAAGTTGAACATTAGGAACATTTCTTCATTGAAAGGGTTGTCAATCCCTGGACCAGGCTTCCCAGGGCAGCAGCAGAGTCCCCATCTCTGGAGAGATTGAAAAGCCATGTAGATGTGATGCTGAGGGGGCTGGTTTAGTGTCAACCTGGCAATGCAGGCTTAACAGTTGGGCATGATGGTCTTAAAGGTCTTCTCCAGCCTACACCATTCAGTTAATCCTAAATTTGGCTCCATTAAGTTTACTTCCCTTTTCACAGCAGCTTATCTTTGCACTCTAGCTGCTGGAGAAGATGCATAAATCCACTGTTTGATCTGGAAGACAGCAGGAGTTTTGAGGGGTGGTTTCCAGTCTGAAAGATTGTAGCTTCTATCATTAACATCTGCTTAGAGTAAACATCATCCAAGTAACCCTTCACATGCTTCTTTTTTTTTTAATTGAACTCTTCAAGTTCTTGTTCTTGACAAATTCAATTAACAGCCAAAGGCTGGAGTGAAACTAAGATGAAGAATAGTTTTCATAGATTCATGGAATGGTTTGGGTTGGAAGGGATCATCTAGTTGCAAATCTCCTGCTACTGGCAGGGATACCTCCCACTAGAACAGGTTACTCAAGGGATTATCCAGTCTGGCCTTGAACACCTTCATGGAGAGGGTATCCATGACTTCCCTGGGCAACTTCTTTCAGTGTCTCACCACCCTTGCTGTAAAAAATTTCTTCTAAATTTCTCCTCCTTCAATCCATTCCCTCTCATCCTACTTCAGGTACTGGAAGGCTGCTCTAAGATCTTCCTGGTGCCTTCTCTTCTCCAGGATGAGCAACCCCAACTCTTGCAGCCTGGAAGATTCTCCAGCCCTCTGATTATCTTCATGGCTTCCTCTGGACCCACTCCAGTAGTTCCCTGTCCTTCTTTTGTTGGGGGCACTAGAACTGGATGCAGTGGTCTACGTGGGGTCTCACCAGAGCAGAGTAGAGAGAGAAGAGTATATTTTACATCAGCTTTAGGCAGTGAGATGAGGATGTGGGATGAGACTCCTTGCACGCTTGATCATCCAGCATCATGGCTGGGTTTCTCCCTTGTAGGCCTGTTTGCTTTGCAAATTCTTTGCCAGTTACCTGTATTACAGTGTGGCTGTGGGTCATCTACACCCTTCCTGGTAAGTGGTAAAGATCAATTTGTCACAAAACTAGAGAAAAAGAGCACAAGAACTGCTCATTAATAGCCACTGAGTTGTGAATCTCCACCTTATCCAAAGCAAGGTTGAGCTCTTTGCTTTGGGAGGTTGCTAGAGGTTGAAGTTGCACTCTTAAAATTCCTGAAGGAAGCCTCAGCAGAAATGCTTCCAGAACGTTCTGCTTTGTTTTCCAGATGAAATGCATTCAACAACATTATTCTTTTCCTCATTTGTAAACTTGGTAGTCACAAATTCAAGCCTGCCTGACTAGTTCCTGCAAAGCGAGCTCTAAATGACTTAAAGTCAGCTCAGAGCACTCTAGGACAAGTTTTTTCCAGGGAGAGTAGATGAGTGAAGTATGAAACCAAATGTTTTTATCCTGTATGATAGTTTAAGGCAGAGGCTGACTGAAAATCTCATTGAGAGTGTTGGGTGATGAGAAGCTCACCATGAGCCAGCAGTGTGCTCATGTAGCTCAGTAGGCAGCTGTGTGCTGGGCTGCATTGAGAGAAGTGTGGCCAGCACTCTGCTCTGGTGGGACCCCACCTTGAATACTGCATCCGCTTCTGGTGTCCCCAGCATAAGAAGGACATGGAGCTGTTGGAGTGAGTCCAGAGGAGGGCTACAAAGATGATCCAAGGGCTGGAACACCTCTGCTATGAGGATAGGCTGAGGGAGATGGGATTGTTCAGCCTGGAGAAGACTCCAGGGAGAACTTATAAGAACTGTCTTCCAAGAGCTGAAGGGATGCTACAGGAAGGCTGGAGAGGGACTTTCCATAAGGGCATTGTGCTGGTTTGAGGCTAATTGGAATATTTTACTGAGAAATAAAATCCTTGGCTGTGAGAAGAAAAATAACAGTGACCTATATCACTCATTCTTCTGCCTAGAGATGGAACTAGTCAAAATATAGATAAGGCACTCACTTCTCACACACTTCTCAGTGGTTGTTCTCCTCCTCTGTTGGTCTGAGTGGTTGCATCTGCCTTAACTCTTTAATCTGATCTAATCTTTTTCCTCTAACCTCCTTGTTGTGTTCTTGACATCTCACCTCAGATCTCTGCAGATTTATCATGTATGATATATGAGGACTGATCTGGTTATTTCTGAGGGGAGGGAAGGAGTGGGGAATGGGGGAGGAAGTTTAGGTCGGGAGCCTCCTGGGCAATCTGACTGGTTTGGGAGGGATTTTGTGTTTCTGTATTACTTTTAACTTGTATATAACTGTAAATATCTGTGTATATATCTGCTTGTAAATTGTGCTAAGCTGTAAATATTGCTTCATTCCTTAACTTCCAGTTGACTCAGTCTATTCTGATTAAATTGGAGGGGGGGG